>JAHWFO010044110.1:45863-79454 GCA_023313115.1 Rhysida immarginata | reverse complement strand
ATTATTTAAGTTTTATTGAATGTATACTTGTATATATTGTTGGTACTTTTTTATTTTTATTTTTTTATTTCAAGAACTTCTATGTAAGTATATTTTATCATGTACATCTTGTACATTTTTTACTTGGAGAAAGGATAAGCTCTCATCCCTTTGATTTTTTGTTTGAGAGTGCTGTGTATATTGATTAGAGAATTTTGTATATTTCTAATTGTACATACTGTTGTAGCATAAGATGAAGGATATCTAAATTACTTTATGTAATTTAAAATACTGTTTATATAAAAATGAATTTATTTAGTAGTGGTGTAAATATTATATAAAATGTATTTATTCTCAAATAGGTTCCTTCCCAATCTTCAGTGATATTTGTTTGCTGTAAACATTTTTAAAGAAAATAATTTTGAAGTGCTGAAATGGTTAAAGGAAATGCTTTTTTTTTTATTAAGAATTGGAATTTTAATCAACTACATTGACCATTCAATTTATCTTAAATTAAATGCATTGGTGATGTTTTATTATATTTCACAGAGATTAAAAAAATAAAATTACAATTAATTTTCTCCTGGTAACTTTTAAAATATGCTTGTAATTTAGTTGTTACGTCTTATTTAATTTTAAAACCAACCTTTTTATGTCACTTTTTAGTCACTTTATTCTTTCTTACTTCTTAAACCACATCATTAATCATCTTGAAATTATGAACCAAAATCCCCGCCCCCCCCCCCCCCATTTGGGAACCATCTTCCTCAGCCACTGCATTAACAACATTAAATTCATATTTTTATTGTTAACCCTACTGATTATTATGTAAAGATTATAAAGTGTTAAAGATAAATAAATACAAACAAAAAGTGACTGTACTTGATTAAAAGAAAACAAGTCCCTAATGTTTTGAAATAATAAAAGAAATAAAATCAATATCATTTGAAATGACTGCTATTTTGTTTTCTTTGGGTAGATGATAACTTTTATCTTACCTTGTCAATTTCTGTTTTTAAGCATATTAACATAAATGTATTGGCTTTTTTCTTTACCTGTGTATGCAAAAACAAAATATTTACAGATTCCTTCCATTATGTAATTTTTAACTTATTTTTTATCTTTTTCTATTTTTAAATAAAAGTTCACCAACCAAGTTTAGCTTGTGGCACTTGCCAGCAGCAAAATCCTTTCTATGAACCTGGTAGGTATTCTATAAAGTTTCATTTTGTTTATTCCAAAACTGGCCTTAAAAATAATGCTGTATCACCCACCATTTTTTGAGAAAAGGTTTAATTTTTTAAATGGGAAAATAGCTTTTATAGGCAAAATAAGCAGCATCATTCTCATAAAAAAAATTTTTAAAAATTTCAGAGGCTGTTTGCAAATAATGAATCTTGTCAGGTCATTCTACTTTGTAGCCACAATTGTAATGCTATCTATTTCGAATAAGAATATTAAATTTCTTTTAAGTTTGAGTGACTGGACACTTTCGGCTGGAAGGGGAAAAGCCCATAACCCTCAAATTAATTTAAAAAAATCTGTTAATGCTAATAAATAGGAAGTTGTGGGTGGGTTCCATTTGCGACCTTCTGATTATGCAAATTAGGCCATATAAAAAATTTATCTCATAAACCATAACAGATAGGGACCGATTTCCAATTCCCAACTGCATTCAATGATGGACACAATAATAAAAAAAAAAAAAAGGAAAAACGTCATAATCGGATGAATAGACACTCAAAAATGAAACCAAAGCATTTTACATGCAAATCTTCCTGTTCATTTGGCATAAAAAGAACACATGCAATTCAATGTACAGTACAATGGCTGAGTAAACAGTTAAGGATATGACTGACTGTCATGGTCATTTGCTGTGGTGCTGCTAGTGAGAATGCCACTGCTGCAGTTGTGCTTTATCAGGACAAACATCCAAACATGTAGAAATGTTTGTTTCATTTTTTGAGTGATCTGTTCATCTGGCTTATGTTCTGATTTTTTTTTTTTTTTTTGCTATAATGAAACTGAAAGGGAATAGAGAACTAGCTTTTGTGAAAAAAACAAACTCCAGGCTAGGTTTGGTCATTTATATAATTACATTAAGGGAGGACAAATCATCATTTACTTATAGGGAAAAAAAACGACAAACAGTAAAACAATAAGGAAAACTGGAATGGAACAAACTATATGTGGTCTAAGAAAGTATTTTTCCTTTGCTGAAGTCAAATTTGAAATTGCTACATTATGAGAGTTGGGTATTGAGAAGTTTAATTGAAAGACACCAGCTTAAATTATAAAGTAAATTGGTAAATATCCTCCATTAAGCAACAGTATTTGCTTGCATGTGAATTTAGAAAACCTTTTATTAAATCTCTTTTATTTACTCTTATAAGAAGCACTGTTGTACTTATTACTCTTTCACTAGTGACTCGAGCATTATCCATTTCCATATCAAAAATACAGATGAAAGTGCAACCAAAGGCAATTATGTAGGTGCAACAGTTCGTCTTCTGCAATCCTAATTTCTTTTGCCATGACATTTGTAATGATCCACAAGAGGAAAGTAGACATTTATTACCTTCACACAAATTTATTATTTATACTGCTGTCTCTCCAACTCGGGGAATTCTCCAAGCCAGAATTCTCCCCAATTCAGGATTCTCCAAGCCAGAATTTCCCAATTTAGTTATTTTTCCTTGAAAACCAAAATTGCAGACAAGAACTTCAGTCACCAGCTTTACCCAACAGAATTCTAAAATGGTGACGATTATTTCGATTTCTAAAATTAGTATTTTAAATTATTCAATTTAGTAACTCCCCAAATCCACACTTCACAGCAGTTAACAATGTACTAAAAATATCTTGAAGAGAAAATAAATCCTTGACACTGTTGGAAAAATCTCATTTATGCCTGTCTGAAAAGTTGTCAGAAACACACAGATGCCTGTTCCCAACCAAGAAAATGATTATCTAATTTTATTTAAGTCCCTGCTCATTTAATGAAGCTGAAAATTTTCTTTGGCAATCTTTCAGTTTAGCATAGCCTATTAATTTTTTCCATGCCATGATGGTTAATTAATATCAGGTTTGTGGCTTAACACAGTCACTTAATTAAATCCTGGTTAGTCTTGACCATTAACAATCAAATCATGTTTTCGATGTTTGCTGAGCTTCAAGGTTGATTATTTTGCAAGCATGACATCAGTTAAATTAGCTTAATTTAGAATTCCCAATATTTCTCTCCGAGAAGTAATTACAGTTTTTCCCTCCCCCTTCCTTTTGGATGGAATTTTGAATTTCTCCATCGGGCAATTTTCTGTGATACTTAATTGGTTTAGAATAGGGAATCGTATGCTTGTGGTTCCTGGTTTGAATCCAGACCGTAGAGTTTTTTTTCTTTCTGTTTTCAAGTTTTTAATAATCATAAAATTCATGATAATTTAATAAAATGCTTGTGAAAACTGTTCTACCATACTGCTTTGTTCTGATACTGAACATAAGGATTACACAACAAATGAATTCTATAAAGTATACATTATATCGGTGTTTCTCAAACTTTTTTGAGTCACTGCTCCCTTAGGTTCCATAACTTACACAGAAAGCCTCCTATCTGCAATGCCTCCAATACTATGTGTCCTTATTTTACATTGTTCTCCGCATCTGGAAACTATTAAATGCAGTAATAGTGCTATTTTGTGTGTTTATTTCAGCCACGAATCGTTCCAACACCTCCCAGGGGGACGATATCGCCTACTTTGAGAAACACTGCATTATATGATCAAAGGTAAGAGATTAATATTTTGCTTACTGCAAAGAAGTAAGAAATTAATATAGCAAGGATCCACTATTTGCTATGACAACAGTACCACTTTGTCAGGAAGGCTATCCACCAATTTTTAAAATGATATGGTTGGAAGTGCATGCAGTCTTCCAAAAGAGCAGTAGTCTGTTTTGTCATCTATGTAGGGGAGCTTGTCTATGGCCTCTTACTTACTGTCGACTGGTTGCCAGCAACCTCGAGACCTAACTGTCAGTTGCCATAGGCTAGAAAATCAAGAGCAATGCATTCGGCGACTGGGATGTTGCGCAACTGCTTGGGTGGCTTGTTTTTACTGACGTCTTTGTACTGTGGGAGTAACCACCCCTACCCAATCATGTTCTTTGTTTATATCTTTAAAATGTACAATCACGATCGGCCCGAGGACGATGCAACAAGGCCTGTGCTTCTGAAGTACACGCCCCTTGATTTTCCACAATACAAATATTTATGAAAATAGGCTCTTTAAGAGCATTTTGCATTATGCACAAGGCCCGGAAATAGCATTTTGCATGAGTCCTCGCTTGGACCTTGTCATCATCCTCTCTTGTCTCATTTCATTTTAATATATTAACATGTTTTCGCAAGTCCTTGAAAAAATTTGGAACGTGCGTTTATTTCCATGCTCTTTTTATAGGGGTGCTCCCAATATTTTTTTTTTTTTTTAATGCATCATAATACATCCACTGCAACTACATCCTTTACGTCCTGATCATCCTGACCATCCTGAGAGGTAGCCTGCCTGATGCTGAACATCAATACGAAGGAAAAAACGAACGAGAGCAATGCGAACAGTGGTCGCTGTTTGTTTACCCAATTGGTCTCCTGTCTTCGGTTTCCTCTTGTTTCTGGTTGTTAACAACTATGGTTGCCAACAACTAGTCGACAGTGCATAAGAGGCCTAAATCACAGCCAACATTCCAATTCATCTCACAACTGCTCTCTGAAATTGAGATCTGGACTCTGAGCAGACCAGTCCAATTTTTCAATATCCTTATCAACAACCAGTTCTGCTCAGAATGCAAGAATGTGTTGGAACAAGAATGGGCCCTCACCAATGCTTCAATTCGAGCAGCATGAAATTATCTAAATCATGGAGATAAGCTTTTATGTTCAAGTTCACTTCATGGGAACAAGGAGACCAAGCTCGAGAAAACAGCCTTAAACTATTATGCCCCTACCACCAAACTTATGGCATAGCAGACAGGTAAGTTTCATTCACCCAGTATTCTCAACATTCAAACCTGTCTATCAGATTTCCAGAGAGATAGCGTGATTATAACTCTGTAAGGACACATTGCTATTGCTCAAGGTCCAGTTTTTTCAATCTTTACATTCCTGTAAACTATGCTTGGCATTGGCTGTATTAATGTTTGGTTTTTACACCTCTTGACTATGAAAACCAAAGTTGAGAGCTCTTGATATATAGCAAAGGGAATTTTTCTTTATATTTGAAGTGGAAGCTACTTGTATGCTTATTCCTGTATTTGTGTATATCTGTGTAGTCCCATGAAAACCAATGTTTGTCTTATTTGATATATTTTACACAGGTATTAACCTCAGATTGAAGAAAAAAAATATGATACATGTATTAAAGTCAAATAACATTATTTGAGTGCAGAATATAATGAATAAACATTTAAGCAGATAGGAAAAGAAAAAGGTAGATTTCTTTTCATATTTGCAAAAAATGTTAGTAGCATATGTGATACAATGGGAACAAGTTCTTAGAAAATACTTAAACTGACAGATTTTTAAACAATACTTTTGAGAGTTTAACCCTTTCACTGGATAATTAATTTCATGTTCATTCATGAGAAGATGGAATTATCCACTTTTATCAGCTTAACAAGAATTTTTTAACCCTGTGAGATGAATCAAATTTCCGCAATGCAATTTTGTGTGGATATATCTGCTTTACGCAGCAAAAGGGTTAACATAAACAGAAACTGTTGCAGTTTAAATGTCACAGAAACCAAAATAAATCATAGTATCTTGAGAACTGTGTAGTCCAGGTGTGTCAAATTCATTTAGGTCACGGCTATAGGTCTTGCCATTGCTAAGCCTAACAATGTTTTATTCCACAGCTACTTCTATAGATCAACTAGGGTTTGTGCAATAAAATGCAAAATATTTATTATATTTTTCTATGGAGATGGGAGGGGCTGTAAAATAACATGTAAAAAGCCACATGCAGCCCATGGGCTGCCAGTTTGACATAGCTGGTGTAGGCTAATTAGCGTTTTTACAATTAGATCGAAGCACTCCTTGTGTTAAATTTGATCAAAACCGTACGCAAACACAAGGCAGCTTAGGCTAGGCTTCAGCCATATTTTACATTCCATTTCAATATACCGTAAATGCTCAAATAAACGCCCGGCGTTTGTTGACAAATTTTTTTTTTCCCCCAGGCGTTTAATCGAGACCGGCCTTTATATGAGACCAGCGTTTATTTAATGTTAACACACTTAAATATAAAATTTTATACCAGGTTACCGCAATATAACACCCAATCGCCGAATTTTCAATATCTGCCCACACATAGGAGCAGAGGAATCCCATGCACCCGGCATTTATTCGAGACCGGCGTTTATTTGCAAAAAATATTTTTCCCCTCGGCGTTTAATCGAGACTGGCGTTATTTCAAGACCGGCAATTAAAGGAGCATTTACGGTAATCTGTCAATTATTTTTTATAAATAAAGTAAAAACAAAAACTAAACAAAACTAAAATAATGAATTCCCAAATTAAACACGACATATACGAGGGTTGGGGCAAAAGTCATGGCAACTATTTTTTTTCTTGAAGATACCAGTCCGGTTGGAAAATGTGACATATACAGATGAAAGGACGAGGTGTTAACTACATGTGTGGACAATGAATAGCACTGAAATATCGTAACACACTAATTTATTACGGTAGTATACAGGGCAATATGGCCTTCACGGTGCAAAAGAATGACAACACAGTACACATAAAATTGACATGACAAACCTGGGCCTAAAGACCCTCAAAGTAGTCCCCTGCTACTGTCACCACACGCTGCCAACGATGTGGGAGGCGCTGAATATCATCAGCCTCACGACCGGTCGTCCCGAACGTTGCTCATCACTGGTTAACACACGTCCTTGCTGAAACTTTCCTACTCACCGTGCTACTGTACGGTATGGTAGGGCATTATTTCCAAGGGCTTCCACTAATTCACTGTGACATTCCATCGCATTTCTCCCTCGGAGAACTGCTATTTTGATGTAAGCGTGCTGCTCAACACGGGTTACTTCCATCTCGCACGACACTCACCAACTGACTGATTTCACAGCCCTCGCTGCGCTACCAGCTATCACAGAGCCATCTGTTGTTCTGCATACACACTATCCCTGCAGAACTTCCACACGGCACATGTACGTTTGTGATCCGTTCACATATCTACAAGAAAAAAAATAGTTGCCATGACTTATGGCCCAACCCTCGTACAAATATACAATCAAAATTCTCCATAAGCAACAATCTCTAACAATCAAAATATCCTACAATATAAAAATATCCTATATACATTGTTACCTATCACTTTACTTTCATTGTTATTTTCAAAATTATCTCCATTTCCATTACACGAAAATCTCTGATGATGATTTATGTATGACAATAAAATGTATGTTCCTGCTATATGGACTGTGCATTTATTTCAACTAACTTATAGCAGCAGAAAATTTATAGAAACCTATTTTTCAAAAGTAATTGGAAACAATTGTTTGCCGTATGGTTACGCAAAAGTTATTACTGTGAGGCGCAGTTGTATTTCTGCGCATGCACAGTTCTAATTGTAAAAAGGCTAATTAAATACTGTAGTTAATGTGATACTATTGTTGCTTCTGAAACTGTTCCATGTGATATATTCCTTGTGACATTACATATAACACTGTCCTGCTCACTATCCATCTGCACAATTTCTCAAACATCATTTATTCAATTGCATATAGACAAGTTTAGTCCCTCATGTTAAACTTGCCGGCCAGGTGGCCGAGAGGGCTAGGGCGTAGGCTTTCTAGTTCTCGAGTCCGCCTGGTCTTGGGTTCGAATCCTGCCGTGGGGATGGATGTTTGTGTTTGTCTTGGGCTGCATACAGATCTAACTTGTGTAAAAGGTGCAAAATGACCTTAGTAGTCGACGCCAAAAATTCTAATAAACCAACCATATTAAACTTGTAGTACTCATTCAGATATATATCAGTATAGAAAATGTTTCCTTCCCAATAATACTACCACCATTGTTCTGAACAAAGCCAAGATCTCATGCTATTTCCATAAAATATTGAACTTTCCATAGAAAGATATAAGAATTTGCCAAACCAGGCAGTACTTTTCCTTTTCTCATTAATCTATTTTAGTGTACTTGTGCTCATTAGATTCATTTTCTTATTTTCTTCTTTGCATGAGAAATCAGTAAGGTTGCCTGCTGCTTTAGCTTAGCTATGCAGTGACCAATGAATAATGAGTTATTATTCCTGGGATCATACTTTTGGATGTCTGATTTTTATGAAACTTGCAGGATCTGTGCTATTAGTTGAACTACTGAAATTATAGAATTTTAAAATAATAAATTTCAAATAATTGTAAATTAAAAAAAAATTCAGAATTTTAAAATAATGTGCCTAGGTATTGCAAGTGTTGAACACTCCAATTTGCATACTGTGAATTCGTACACTAAGGCGGTCATAATTTCTCATCAATTTGAGTAATTGCTGTCAAATTAACATCTTAACAGTCCAGAGGTGGCATCGAGACTGCATTTTTTGAAACAACTTTTATTTAATGTTCAAAAATTAAATTCATGATTTATTTTTATTTTTTATTTTTTTTTATCTGTCACTTAATTTACTTCATTGTTAATGGAAAATCTCAAAAAACTTTTCAATATTATCTAAAAGATGCAACTTTTAGAAAGAAATTAAAAAACCTTTCTTTTTCTCTCAAAATTAGAAATGAATAAATCAGGAAACTATTACTAAACAAAAAGTATATTGGGAATTACCTGGAGAAAATGTTTAGGTAATAAAAAATTAAAAAGAAGTAAAATAAATGACTTTTACATCAAAACTTTTTAGTAACGAAGTTGGTGGCGTGCAGTCCCTGAGACAGCATATCCTGTAAAATGTGACAGTATGCACACAATCATGGATTCGGGCACACTGACTTCTAGAAGGGCCCAAAATGGAAGAATACAGAAGTGGCTATCTTTAAATTACTCTGCTTAATTATTCTAATTATTTGTTTTAATCAATTTCTGTATTCATTTGGTCAAATAAATTTTTTAGAATTCAGAATGAATTTGTCTTTGTTTGTGTTTTCTTTTTAATGTCCTTCATAATTAGTAATCTTTAGTAATCGTGCCAACCGGATTATCAATGGTGATAAAATAGTGTGCCAACCTTCTACCCGTGGAATACCTCAGGGTTCTTCTATAAGCAATACCCTTTTTGCGACCTTATTAGCGCCTCTTGCTGAACTGCCTCCAACATTTCAACTGAAAGCATTTGTTGACGATATCATATTGGTTAGAAGGTACGACACCCCTTTGGATTCAGAAATAACCCAACACATCAATAATGACGTGGACTTGCTACACAAATGGTTCCAGTTGAGAGGTATGGCTATAAACAAGGAAAAAACGAAAACATTAGTTGTTGCTAGAAAGCATCCTTTTCCAACTACAGAGAAACTGTTGGGGATCACATTTGACAGCCACCTCAGCTACTTTGCTCAGAGGGAGAATTTGATTTGCCAACTCAATAAGTTACGCTATCTAGTAAAGAAATTACGCTGAATACTGACTAAAAAAGAAATGATTGTAATACTGAAATCTATAATTATACCGAAAATTACTTATGGGCTGCCAGTCTGGGCCACACCCCACAAATTTATGCAGAGCAAG
The DNA here is from genome assembly GCA_023313115.1 of Rhysida immarginata. Classification (NCBI taxonomy): domain Eukaryota; kingdom Metazoa; phylum Arthropoda; class Chilopoda; order Scolopendromorpha; family Scolopendridae; genus Rhysida; species Rhysida immarginata. Next base: position 69,727 of record JAHWFO010044110.1, on the reverse strand, counting down.
CTGAAAGAGCCTATAATAATATCATACATATGGCTTTAAATATATATGGAGATCACGATAACCAAGATCTGTAATGAATGTAACTTGTTCACGTTCGATTCTATCGTTATTTGATCAAAATTACGTAAACTAGTAAAAGCTTTTGACTCTGCGACGCATCTGGCCCATTATGTTAAAACGTGGTTTTCAGGAACTGTAGACTGCAAGCAGTCAAAGAGGTTTTTAATCCAACCGCCAGGTATAATTTCTATCTTTCGGGAGAAGTTCTTTCCACATAATACATTTAAATTGTGGAATGAACTCCCTTTGAGTGACCGTCAAAATATATACAAATGTGAGGTAACGTCTTCATGAACCACCGACAGCATTCTTATGCTATCATTACTCAGAGTGTGCTCACTCGTCAGAATATGATTTAATTCATTGTTACTTTATCCATGGGAATGAACAATAATAATAATAATAATAATAATAATAATTAAAAATTATAATTATAATATAATAATTGTAACAACAATAGGAGTATCTTACCAGATAGACTGGAGGGAAAAGCCCAATGTTGTTCCCCAACAGGCCAAAGCCCAAAACAGGGTTAATGAAATTACATATAAAATTAACAAATAAGGAAACAAAATTGATTAATGCCAAAAAATCATAAACCTAAAATGAATTAAAAAACGCAACCATAGGACAACACAAAAATTAAATAAACTCAAGGACAATGATAATGAAACAAAATCTAATAGTAAAAAAAAAAAAAAGACTAATATTAATTTTCTTTATTTATTTATTTGTAACAGCCTGGATATGGTCAAAATATAAAAGATATTAAGGCCTATTTATCCAGAAACTGTCCCCAACAGGCAGTAAGCCCAAAAAAAGGGTTAATGATTGCAGCTAAAAAATATCTCTATTTAGTTGTTTATTGTCATTATTAAAAATAGAAGAGAATTTAAAAGCAGGGTCAATAATAGCGATCTCAGTTCGGTAAGAATCAGTCACAAGAGAGAGGGGGCAGCTCGTTTTAAACTTCTAGAGGAACGTAATCCAATGCGCATAAGAAGATCCGGAGCATTAATATCACCTTTAATAATAATGAGAGTTTAAAAAAAAAGGTAAGAATCTAAATATGGGCTGGAAGCAAAGTACAGGACGAATTAAAAACAGTAAGATAAAAAAATTACTAAAATAATAATAATATTAGTTATAATAATAATGAAAATAATAAACGGAAATTAACAGAAGTAGACAAAAAATCAAATTGAGATCTAGGCCAGAGAATAAGCAGAGTCAAAAATTATTTTATAATAAAAATGTCCAAGTGAGAATTCGGAGTGTTTGAATTATAAATGATGGAAAACTCACAAGGGAATCCCTCGAACATGTATGTCACAGATTTCCTCCATATTGAAATATTTCACTCACCTGAAGCTACTATAGATGCTTGCAAAATAAGAGAGTGCGAAATTTTGTTTCTTTCAAAATACACCACGAAAACGAAAAAATTTGAGCACACTTAGCCATACAAGGACTCCATTGTTAAAGCGGATAGGCTATGTGGGATTCCCTTGTTAATAGCGGGGTCTATCCATCCAGCATTAGTCGAGAAATAGGACAAGACATAGTAAGACCAACGTGATTGGCTTACGCGAGAACAGCGAAAACCAATACGCATCAGAAGATCAGGGGCGTTAATTTTACTGGAGATGATTCTTCTCAAAAATGAGAGAATATTATTCTCAATAATTCCCTTTAAGGATGAATCTAAATAATCTTTTATCACATAATTCTTGCCAGACAAAAACTTCAGAAATTTGGAATGAATACTCTGAAGTCTATTAAATGAATAATTATCGCCAGAATACCAAATAGGCGAACAGTATAGAATCTTTGGTAACACCTGAGATGTATACAAAGACTGGAATAAATAAGGATCATGAAAAAATTTATTAAGCCTTTTAATAATTCCCACTCTTTGAGAAACATCAGAAATCAAGGTGGCAATGTGCTTTTTAAAATAGTCTTTGTCCTCGTACACAATTCCAAGGTCTTTCTAGAAGTGTTTGACCTCGATCGGTACACTATCAAGCATATAATAAATTTTAATATGGTAGTTTTCCTAGTGAAATGAACAATAAATGATTTATTTGTATTCAAGGAAAGTTCATTCTCAAAAGTCCACTGATGGATTTCACTTATGCTTGATTGTAGCATATGTGCATCATGAGAAGTATCAATACGATGATAGAGTTTTAAATCATCAGCAAAAGCGAGTTTTGGACCTTTGTCTTTTATAAGATTAGCTAAGTCAATAAGATAAAAATTAAACAGCAAAGGCCCTAATGGGGATCTCTGAAGAACACTACTACCAACTGATCCATAGAGATCACTTTTGATTCTCACCAGAGGGTGTAGCACGTTAGTTTTGTTTCTTTTAAATTCATAAGATGTTCATGAAAATGTAGTGATGCGGTCCCTGAGACTGCATGCCACTTCTGGAATGTTAAGAATGCTGTCCTTGTGCACTTTAAGTGTTTTAAAAATTTTTCAGAGCAGTGATTAATTTTACGTGTATTAGTGTCAACTGCAAGTTTCTGTTGCCAAGTTCTGGTACACGAAATTGGAAATGGAGTGATAAAACTCTGAAAGAGGGCGTCCTTTGTGAAAGCACAAAAACAACTCTCATAAAGACCCAAAAATGAAAATTATTCCTCAAAATTTTCACAGCTCAGACCCAAAGAGTGTGTTTTTTCTGGAGTATTAGGGTATGTATTTACCATTGGAATGTAAAATTAATTCTTGATGGGCCCTTGCAAATTATAATGATCTATCAAGTCCAGGGTAAAGTTTTTTTGTTTTTTCACCCTTACTTTTTGAATGGTTACAATCCTCTCGTAGGATGATTTGAATAATGCAAATTTTTTATACATCAAAGAGAAATGATTGGTCATTCTTTTGCACTTACTTGTCTTAAGTGAAAACATTCAATTTTGTTTTGAAAATACGTCTGAAATGGCACCTACATCACCAATAATTCGAGCCTGCCTGTTGTATGAATTTAAACTTGGCCATAAAGCAGCGGAGGCTGCTTGTAACATTTGTACAGCATTCAGTGATGATTCTGTCACCGACCGGATGGCACTGAATTGGTTCAAAAAATTTAGAACTGGTGATGAGCATCTTGAAGATTCTCTTGAGTGTTTGGTGGACAACAGCTGATGTAGTCCTGAGCTCCAAAATCCAGGACAAACTATCACAGCAGATGTGTATGTTGGTAAGCTTCAACGTACACATGAAAAAATCAAGCAAACACAGCCAGCTCTTGCGAACTGTAAGGGTGTTGTTTTTCTTCATGACAACGCGCGCCCGCGTACGGCAAAGCTGACCCGTCAGACAATAAACAAACTTGCCTGGGAAGTGTTACCTCATCCACCGTACTCTCTAGATATCTCTCCAACAGATTATCACCTTTTCCGATCTCGATAACCATTTGAGAAACAAGTGCTTCAAGACAGAAGAAGAGCTAAAACATAAACTGGGTGTGTTTTTCAACTGTAAAACTCGTGACTTTTATAAAAAAGGAATTTATGATTTAGTATCTCGTTGTGAGAAGGTTGTTGATAATGATGGAAATTATTTCGATGAATAAAAAATTCATTTATGCATTAATCTGAGCCCCAATTTTAATATTTGCAAAAACGAAAACACTTTCCCCTGGACCTGATACTAGCAATGACTGTTCTCCAGATGATGAGCTCTGGATGATAGAAGATTTGCAGTAATTGTCTTAGAATTGAGGTTTTTAAGAACAAATCTGGAAGCAAATGAAGGATGTGAGCTCATTGAAGACATCTCTTATGAGCAATGGGTTTCAAAGACAGGTTTTCCAGCTGAAAACAGTTACTACATTTCTGGATGATTTTATTGATTCACTTACAGAAAAACTTCTGTATCTCAAGGAATATCACTACACTGCAGAATGTCATGGAAAAGTCTTACCAAACCTTAAGACACAATTGGAAGAGGATGCAGATCTCAGCACCATTCATTTGTTATCCGAGATGAGGCACAAGATCATACATGCATTACATCACTTTGTTGTATATTATTACAAAGCTGAGCTCAGAAAGCTTGTCTTGTATACTGTATGTTGTATCTGACTGTTTGGATCACAAAACAAAAACACTTTATGCATTTAAAAAAGTTGTAATATCACATCTTAATTCTTCGTTTTGGTTCAAATGTATCATTTACTTCTGAAATGGTGCAAGTGGACAATACAAAAGTAGTTTTCATTTTGGCAATATCTTATATCAAGAAGGATTTTGGAATTCTGGCAGAATGGCACAATTTTGGACAAGTCATGAAAAGATAATGTGATGGAGCAGGTGAGACTGTAAAGAGAATGGCACAAGAAAGGCAATTTTTAAATGTACAGTTGGTGATCATATTCTAATTCCCATGGATTTCTATAGTGTCAAAAAGGAGAAAAGGGTTGTATGTTTTATGTGAGCAAAAAGGAGAAAAGGGTTGTATGTTATATGCTGTGCAGTTAAAGGAGAGATTTGAAAATGTCAGCCAGTTACATTATCAATCACCCCATTAATTAATGATCAGAGTCTAATATGTTTTGGCTAGTATGTTGTCTCAAAATGCTGAAATATTCAATCTTGCAGCAAGGAAAATTAAAATATAACCCAAAGGTAATAAGTATGTTCAAGAGCTCATAAGGCACAGCGTCCACATGCCGTGGCAAACTCTCCACCAGTTTCTGATGGCAAGCAACCGGTATTTTTACCCACTCTTCCTTCAAAGCCTGCACAAGTTGGATGCACATTTTCGGTCACATTGGATGCGCATGAACCCAATGCTCCAATTCATCCCAAAGATGTTCAATAGGGTTGAAACCTGACTCTGGGTGGGCCACTGAAGTTCCTGAACATTATTCTCCGCAAACCAGGTGCTGACAGCACAGGCCTTATGGCACGACGCATTGTTGTGCTGGAACACAAATGGCCATTCACTGAACTGCTGCCACAACGTAGGAAGCATGTAATTGTCAATAACGTCCAGATACTGTGTGCATGCCATGTTCCCCTCGATTACAACTAGCGGACCAAGTCCGAACCAGGAGAAACACGACCACACCGGCACTGCCAAACTTCACTGTTGAGATAACACAGTCAGGTAGCAGCCGCTCCACTAGCAAAAGCCACACCCAGGTGCACCCATCCAATTGGTAGAGTGTGAAGCATGATTCGTTGCTCCGCATGATGTTCTTCCAGCGGTCCATCGACCAAGACACACCAAGCCACATGGCGCTGGGTTTTTACAGGAGTGATGCTTGTGGTCAGCAGCCTGACCGGTGTACCCTAAGGCATGGAGCTCCCGATGAATTGTTATGGTGCTGACAGTTGTTTCTGCCTGCTGGAAGTAGTGGCACCATTGTTCTGCTGGAACAACCGTGTTCTGCCCTTACTAACCGCTTCAGGGCCCTCCGGTCTCTATCGGTCAGCATGTGGGCCACCTCCATGACGTCGTGTTGCCAGTTCTTCACATTTCCACTTCATGATAATAGCACCCATGGTAGATGACGGCAGGTTCAGTGTTGCTCCATAGGCTCACACTCTGGCCACTGATGTGGTAGTCTACGACTACTCCACGTTGAAAATTGCTCAGCTGCTTTGATGGTGGCATTTTAACTCGGTATGTTAAAATGACTCCAATTGCACATGATCTTGCTGTTTTATCATGAATACATTTAAATTATTGTCCGAATTTGCATGGACACTGTGGCAGATGTCCATTTTCAATTGAGCAGTTAGTGTATTGCTCATTATCTGTTGGCTCATGATTGTTGACTGGTATCAAAAAGCTATATGTGTTTTCACCACAGGATTACTGTATGTTGTTATTTCCTCCCAGTCTTCTTGATAAGCCTTTTCTTATGTGGAGCATGAAAAGGCCAATAATATCTCCCATTTTTCAAACAATAAATTGATAGAAAACTGTTTGCGAGCATACCATGTTCAAAGTTTTCAGATCACTTGAGTGTGCTAATCTCAGGCATAATTTTGTTTAATTTTTTTTTTTAATTTTTCTTTTAAAATAAAAGAAACAGAAAACACAGAAAATAGAGAAAATAAAACTACAATTAAATATATCAAAATTATGCACACACTCTTCAAAAATTTTAAAGTGTTGAAGAAAATGTCTTGCAACTCTATTTATACAGTGTACTAATTGTTTATGAATCAAATTGTAATTTAATATTTTAAGGTTTGTTTTTTTTTTGTTTTTTTTTTTATTCCAGAACTTCAAATGTATAAAAAGTTATTTGCAAGTTAAGAAAAGGTTTTAAAATCAATTTTTAATTAAACTAAACTATAAATTTTGTTTTCAGATGATCTCCATCATAATGGAGTCAATTTGACATTGGTTTGACTAATAATCAAAGAAGACTTCTTTAACCCTTTCATTGCATAATTAAATTTCATGGTCATTCCTGATAAGATGAAATTATCCATTTTCGCAGCTTAATGAGGAGACTTCTTAAAGCCTGTCGGATGAATCCGATTTGTGCAGGTAAACGTAATGAAATTTTCAGTAGATACAAGTATATCCACTTTACACAGCAAAAGTCAGATGAGAATAATTCATGACTTACTGTTCCTAGACTTTGTATGGGATTACATAAAACATTTTAGGCATTAAGGGGTTAAGCTTTTCAATACAAACAATGATGGTGGCCTTTTAGATCAGTGTTTCTCAAACTTTTTTGAGCCACCAGCCCCTTGGTTCCATAAATATCAGTCCTGTCTACAGTGCCTCCAACACTTTGTTATCCACATCTGGAAACCATTAAACGCAGTGTACTATACTTCGTGCAGGGAAAGAAGAATTTTGACAGATTACTTTTTCCTAGAGTGCCACTATCGTAAAGCACAGAGATAAAGAAATAATGAATGGAAATGAGCAACCCCTCCTACACATAGAGAGGGGTCTTGGCATAACTCTTTTGAAGTTGCTGCTGCTCTATTCAGCAAAGATCTCGTTTGTTTTTTTTTATAGCGAGGGAGTGAATTCCAGGAATACCTGAAGAAACTGATCGATCCGATTTTTTCCATATAAGGCAGTTCATCTTTGGGCGATTGTAGTATAGTTGAATTTAGGTGTGTTCATTTCACCTACGAACTCCCCCCCCCCCCCAAGGGGGTGATATTGCTCACTTTGAGAAACACTGCTTTAGATGACAAAATGAACATGAAACAAAATCCAATGAACATATGACATCTCTTATCATTATGTAACTTTAATGTTTTGTAATAAGCAAATTTTAATAATCCAGTCTTTTGAAATTTTTATTTGGTATTTTTTTATTTATTTTTTAGTAAATTACCATTAAAATGGTTTATAAATAAAACTTGAAAAGAATTTAACAGCATCAACAGATCATAACTTAAAAGAAAACATCAGATATATTCTTTAAAAGTTAACACTCAAACATTTTCCCTTTGATATGTCGTATTATAAAATTCTCATTTTCTTTTTTAACAGTCATCAAAGAGCTAAACTTTAAAATTTTAACAAATTTTAGTTTACATTTTTCTTTCTTTTTTTTTTCTTTTTTTTAAACATGCAAATTTAACAGTTTTCTCAGTCTGTGAAATATGTCTGATGAAGGATATGTTTCAATACTCACTCAAACAGCATAGAAATTTGAAAAAGAAATTTTGAAATTATTTTCTTTAACAGATTTTTTAATGCTTTTTTTTTTTTTTTAAATTAATAATAAACTTCGGGTTTTGGTTTGTTTGTTTTGAGTAGAAACAATCCTTTTATTGTTTATTTTTTTAAACCCATTCATTCATAACATTTTAGAAAAAAAAACTCAATGGATTGAAACCAGTATTCTTCAATGGAAGATTAAATTCATTATTATAAAACTTGTCCATATTTTTGGATAATTTTCAGGACTGCTATTTACCCGATTGACATGATTACAACAAGTCGTTTTTGGAATGGGGGAAATTAATAATATTAGAAAGCATTGTTAATAACATTATTGGAGTCACTTTTTGAAATGAGCTTGGAGACAAAGCTTAAATTTTTGTGCTGTAATTAGAAGGCTAATGTATATCATTACCTTTAATTAGTTTTCATCATGGATTCAGTTTGGGAAAACAGTATCAAGGCTCAACATAAATTTACTCACCAAATGTTCTCCATCTGTTTAAGATATTTTAATCAATTTTTGGCACGTTGTAAACTTCATTCTTATGTTCAACATAAAATGTTTGTAAAGATCTGTTTCAATTCCATTGCCAATTTTACATCTGTGGAGGTTTCAAAACACATTACCAGAAGGAAGCTTAAAAAAACCAACATAATTTTATTTTTGAAAATTATTTAGTTTTTATATTCTTGATGAGGGATTTTTTTAAAATTATGTTTTATAAGTTCAGAATGATTGTACATGGATAACATATGGATAGATGAATATTCACTTCATGAATACTTTTCCATTTAGGTTTGTTTGAACAATATTTGAAAATTCTTGTGAAAGGAAGAAGTTTATATTTTTAATGGTATATCTCTCAATTTGGTCCTGTAGAATGAAAGGTTAGCCTTAATATGTTAAAAAATAATCTCCAATAGACTGCTTCAACTATTACACTGAAGCTGTGAACTAAATATAAAAAACTCTATTTCAGTCTCTTCTAGAGTTCACAGGAATTTCTATTTACATTCTAATCAGAATGAAGTAAGTTTTATTAAAAATTCTAATATGAAATGTTTTATTCTCATATTTTCTCAAAAGGTAAGAAAAAACACTCAATGTAATGAAGACAAAATTTTCATTAAAATTGTATAAGCGTATTTTGGGGTCTACTGACTTAACATTCTAAATGCAGTAGGCGTTTTTTTTTTTTGTAGTTTTTTGAACCATTAATTTTTAAAAATATGAAATTCCAAGTTTTGTACGTATTACTTACTGGATTACTTTTTTCTTTTCATGAAATGTTCTACTAAGCAGCAACATAACAATGTGAAAGGTTTTCACATAATTATGATGCTATGCTTATTTTCCTTTTTCAGGAATTTAGTTTGTGAGCAATTGAATTTTTTTTTCACAAGTGCACATTTTATTTATCACAACCACTGCTTTTTTTTTTTTTTATCACAACAACCCATTGTGCAGGATGCTAAAATGCTTAGCTTGCTCACCGGCAGAACTTACTTGGTTCTGGGCATCTGACAGCTTCCAAGTGGTCTTGCGGTTTATTTGTATGTTTTTTTTTTTTTTTTAACTTTAACATTTTTAATCACACCGTTTCTTCTTCGGCCACTTGGATAACAGGAATGCCTTCAAGAGCAAGGTTTGGATCTGGACTACGCTCTAGTCGGATCTCATCCTCGATGTTGTCCTGCTGCGCGAGCTTGTGCCGGCTGCGGGGAGTTGCTATATCTGTACTTTCTATGTGTCTAGGATGCAGCCGGTGCCGCGAGTGGAGACGAGGTGATCGAGCTCTTTTGCTACCACTACCATCCATTTCATAAGCAGGATCTATGCGGCTGAACTCACGAAATAGTAAATCAGATTTTTCATCAATGCTGTAATCACGTGTGAAAATACGAGTATGTCTTTCTCGGCTACTTGATCGAAAGAAGCGTGTGAAGACTGATGCTTTACTGATTCCTTCTGCTTTTGTTTCGTTTTCTTTGTTTCCATCTGTTGAAGGTGCAGTTTCTTCAGGTTTTTCAGTAGCTTCATCATCAACAGATAAAGACACTGATGCATCAAACTCGACTGAAACACCTTCATCCTTTTCTGCTGTCTCCATTACATCTATAGTATCATCATCAAGAACAAAATGGATCTGCTTTTTGCTCAGCTTTGGTGGTTTTCCATTTGTTTCCAATGATTTGTAACCACTGTCTGCTTTCATCTGTTGAAGTCTACTGGCTTGTCCTTCCCCAGGACTATCAGTATTGTCTGTAGATTCAAAAGATGTTGCCACTTCAACGCGACTAGCATCTGTTGATGAACCCTCCTCAGTTTCTAAACTATCAAAGCTATCATCTGCACTACTATGAGGAGTAGGGCCACCGCTATGCCTTCTTCTTTGAAGTCGCTGCGTAAGAATGCTTTTATAACTTTCTCGTTTTTCTTGCAGTTCGGTCATTTCATCTGAAACTTTAGCAGTTTCACTTTCTTCTAGCACTTTGGTTAGTTTGTCACTTTCTTCGTTATTTTCTTTTGGTACATTTGTGTTTTGAGCTACAGTTGAAAGATGATTTTCAATTTGATCAGGACTGTGTTCAGGGGATGTTACATCTTCAACTTGTAAGTTTGGATCACTACTGCTACTTTGAATTTGCACACAGCCAGCTGTATCGTCCTCTTCATCTTCAACAATCTCTTCATCATCGTCGTCATCATCATCATCCTCGACTGTTTCCTCTAATGTTGCTCGTAATTTCCAGAGTTTTTTGTACTGTTCTCGTAAATGGGCACTTTCATACTTCTCCCCGATAACAGAATCACTAAGCAACTGTTCAGTGGCAAATTGATCCAAAGCATCCTCATCTACTTCTTCCAAACTACCAGTGTCATTATAGCGAACTTTAGCTCTTGGCTCACTATTATCATCATCATCATCACCATCAGATAATTGAGTTCCATCTTGCCGTTTTAGAAGACGACGCCTTTCTTCCATCATGCTTTCAAGGGCACCAGATTCAGTGCTAGCTGTACGCTGTAAATTGCTTGCACCTCTCTCTCTCTCAGTATTATCGTCATCATCTTCATTTTCATCCTCCCATGCCTCATCTTCTGGTACTATAGCCAAAGGTGAAGTTGGCCTTGGTAATTGGAAAAATCCTTTGTATGTGTTATCAATTTCCCAACTGCTTCGGGGCTGTAGTGATCTACTTGTTGCACTTGAATATGACTCAGGGTGTCTAATATCCTTTTCAGGTGTTCTTTTACTTTCTTGCTCTTTTTCTGCAGTTGGCAGATTATTTGTATGACTGCATGATGATGGCCCAGCCACTGCATCTATATTCTCAGTGTTTTGAAACAAGTGAGGCTCATCGGTATCAGATTCTGAAGGTGTTGGATGTACCTCAGCGGCCACTTGAGTTTGAAATGGTAAAACTTCAGCAGTGGGAGGAGATGGGGATTCCAGTTGCTCCATACATCTTCCACTGGCATCTTGATCAAGACCTTCATCGCTCTCAACACAGAAAGATGACTGCCTCTGGAAGGGAGATGAACGAGGTGATCGTTGACAGGAGCCATGGGACAGTTCTTCTACTGATCTGAAGAAAAAAAAAATGAGGTGTAAAGGAGACATATCATTTCTAGTAAATTTCATGCTAAACGAAGATGAATAAAAAATTTAGCAAAAGACTGAGGAAGTTTAATAAAGATTATTATATTTAACAGTAGACTCTATTTCATGAATTATCCATTATACAGATAGAAAAATTTTTGAATACCAAACAATATTTTATTAGAAATTAATTTGTTTAAGAAGAAAATTATAATTTTTTTATTTTCATACAAAGTATATACTAACATTTGTGCACATAAAATATGTAAGCATAGCAGAGGTAGTCAATTACAGGTGCTTGGATACCTGATATTAGGCAATAACCCACATCATATTATAGTTCTGTCTTTTGATGAGCAGCTAATATGTAAGTTGGTCTCATGTTCTTTCAAATTAAATCTTCAGGTTACACCGATGCATTCTAAATCAGTGAATGCACAAATGCTTCCCATCATTATAAAACTCTACACATTTTTATTGTAAGTATCAAAAGGTCCTTTCTGTCTTTTGCTTTGTCCAACCATCCATTTGTCCATCTGTAAATTGATTTTCTCGAAATGTACGAGGTCAGTCATAAAGTTTTAATTTTCACTTTGGAAAAATCAAGCTGCGACCATGAAACTTGTTGATGGTGTTAGTCCTTCTCTACATATTCACTCTTTGGTGAAGATCTTTGTTGTAGAAGTCTGCAATTTGGCTGTTCAGGAAATGTTCCACCTCGAAAATCACCTCATCGTCATCCTGAAAATGCCTGCCACGCAATGGTTTCTTCATCTGAGGAAAGAGGAAGAAGTCACTGGGAGCCATGTCAGGAGAATATGTGGGGTGAGGCAAAATTTGATAGCCCAAAGAAGCAGCATGTGTGAGTGTGTCCTGTGCAGAATGAGCTGGGGCATTATCGTGGAGCAAAAGAACCCCCTTGGACAGCAGCAAGATGTTGAAAACTGATACATGACTGATTTTCACTTTTTCCACTGTCGTCTCAATTGTGATACACCGGTTTTCGAGCATCAAGGCCTCCACTTCTCTTGTGATTCCCGGTTCTTCACGGAGAGATGGTCTAACACTTCGTTGTTTGTCATTCAGATTTGTTTGTCCATACTGGAAGCATCTGCACCACCTAATCACTGTGTCATATGATGGTGCATTGTTGCCGTACACTTCCATCAACTCAGCATGGATTGTTGCAGCATTGTTCCCCTTCAAATGCAGAAAATGAATCACTGCACGATACCCCACTTTATCAATGCAGGACTGCAGACATGTACTTGCATACAAACAAAAAATTAATTACGTAACTTTATTTTTTCGAGATGATAATTAAAACTTTATGACTACCCCTTGTATGAAAGATTTTCATAATCTGTTTTCACCAACTGAAAAATATGGATCAGTGTTTAGACAAGCTCAAAGCTAGGCCGAAATTGGTTCAATGGCACATGCTCTAACGGTGACCGATACATCAATCAATTCATTTTAATGTCTCTGAATGAATACCATTTTATTTTTTGATTAACATTTAAGCATTGTTGATACTTGCTTGGAGCACATGACAGGGCTGTACCCAGGGGGATGGGGGGTCCTGGCACATGCATGTTATGATTTTATTGTTGGTTCTGGCTTGGAATATGCACCTGTTACAATTGCTTCATTTCAGTAATAGACATTTACATAGAATGCTTCAACAATAGATGATTGCTTCGTTTCCACAAAAGATTATGTAGAAATGCTTACAAATTGCACAAACAATCATTAATAAAGTAATAATGGAGACTAAAGATAATGCCCCAATTGTGGGTAAATTAAAAAATAAAATAAAGTAAAATAAAGAACCTTTACAAGTTGGAACACAAACACAAGAACAGATGAAGGTAGGTTCATCTGTTCTTGATAAACAATTACAAATCTCCAGTGGTTCATGTGATGGTAGCCATTTATCCTGTTGCTGTTACTTACTATGTCATTCTTAAATGGATTTTTACCTCTCCAACAAGGATTGTAATCAAGAGCTGTTAATGATCAAATCAAGAACTGGTTTTAGACTGCTTGCTAGAGTTAACTGGCTGCCCTTAAGGGTAAGGGTATACAAGAGATTCAGCTACCCTAGAGATTTGATGCCTGGATGCCAGTCCTGGACATGACTATATAAAATACAGTTTGTAGAAGAAAACACATGACTATATAGTCTTGAATTTGCATTTTGAACAAATAAATAAATTAAGAAAATAACTGGACTTTTGCAAATTAAAAAAAAAATTCTGTATTTTCTTTTTCTTGCCACTCCATGAACCTCAGAGGAGAACATTTCTCTTCAAAACTATAATGATTCTATAATTAATGTTACTTGAATAATTTAATTGCTATAAGACAATTTTGTAAGCTGTAGAGATTATTAATAAATTAATTTTGTTGTGATAGTAACTCAAAATTACCACTTTCTTATAATCCTAATAGAAATATAAGAAGGCCAAAACTGTGGAGAAGGATAACAACAGAGAAAGAAGAGAAACCACTATTCCACATAAATTTATTTATTTATGTGGAACAGTGGTTTCTTTTCTTCCTCTGTTGTTATCTCAATTAATTCTTTTTTACAAACAACAACATTTGTATAATCCTGATCAGATCTTGAACCCTGACCTATTTTACTGAGCATCCAGAAAACTAGAATAATTGATCATTTAGACAGTCATGGACAGATGCCAAGCATGGGGAAAAAGCATGGTTGCTATAACAACCACACATAAAGACATAATCAGTGATGCATCAGGGAGGTCTGGGACAAAAACAGGTTGAATTTTTTTATGCTGAAATAAAGGGACCATGAGTGACCCAATAAAAGTAATTTATTAGCCTGATGCATTTCGACATTACATTATCATCGGAGGCAATAGTCTACAAAGGGAAAACTGGCAAGGCATCGAAATATATAGTCAGCATAATATATTGTCCACCAATCATGTGAGAAAGGTATCCTAACACTGATTTGTGGATGAGTCCGGAAATCGTGGACCTATTAGAGGATGGTCATGACGTCATCCCATTCAGTAAAACTGTCAAAGTTGCTTAGAAATTAATGACATCATCATCTCTCAAAATATATTTGGTTGTTCAATACTTTCGTCACGGTATCGCTCAGAGATGCTTCTTGATTTCAATTTCTTCATGGATCAGAATCTTCTCCTTCCCTTTTCCTTTCCATAGGAGGTTCATGCATTTGTCAATGTTGAGTAAGCGGTGTTTATTTCTAATTAAATTCTGAGCGAAGGCGGATTTCCCTTCATTGTTAATCCAGGATCGCTGGTGTTCGTGGAAACGTTTGTAAAATGAGCGAGTTGTGGATCCAATATAATGGGCTCCACAATCTGAGCATGTGAGTTTGTAGACACCGGAGCATTTGTTTAGGTCCGTGTCAGTATTCGATCGCTTTGGGTTGAGGAGCCTCTGGCTATTGTGGGTGGTCGGAAAGGAAATCCTTATGCCTAGCTCACGGAACAAATTGGTAACCCGATACATCGCAGGTCCAAGATATTTAAAAGTGGCATAGTCTGTTTGTTTCTGTGTTTGATATTCCTCGCGACTGTGGGTTCATCTGACCTATCATGCTGACTGTATATTTCGATGTCTTGCCAGTTTTTCCTTTATAGACTATTGCCTCCGATGATGGTGTAATGCCAAAACGCATCAGGCTAATAAATTAGTTTTACTGTGTCACTCTTGGTCCCTTTATTTCAGCATTAATTATTGTGACACTAGTCAACCATGGAAAATATGAATTTTTTAGCAGGTTATTGACATGTCTATCCTCCTTATTAATATTAGAGTTTAAGCGTAATATTCTAATCACATCTTTATGTGTATAAATACTATTTCTGTCATAAACGCCAATCGTAAAAAATTCAGTCAGAAATACATGGGTCTACATGTTTATTTTACATTTATATTTTATGGAATAGTGAAGCAAAAATTACTCAGTATCTTGATAGTGTTACCTAATAGGTATTTCTTGTTCCAACTTCATAATATTTGCCTTATTGAGTAATTTGGTCTAATTAAATTTCGACTTGTTAATAATTGAAGGAGTCTTTATATGGCCACCGATTCAAAAACAGTAGAGCGAAATACGCAATACAGTAGTGGTTGCCTAACTATTTCTTAAAAAAATTGTCATTTGTCGGTTATCACCGCAATAGTTTTGAAATGTTAAAACTAGCAATATTTTGTTTTTGTCATGTTCGGTTTAAAAACAGCAGGCATTCATGTGATGCATCATAAAGCACCAAACAAACAAACAATTATTTAAACAAAAAAGGTTTAATTATAGTGAAATTCTTGTATTTTTCTATTTTTATTTATTTTATAAATATCACTAATGTGTATTTAAATAAAATAAAAAAATAAAAAAAAGCATGTCAAATTCCTACACAGCGAGAGATTTTTGGAATTGCATCATGTTGAAATTAACAGTTCCAATTTCAAGCCTCTAAAAACTGAATTAAACCTACAGGAGATAATAAACTGTAAGATGAATATTATCATCTAGCTCTCCGAAGGATCCATGTGCTAATCAAGAAACGCTCTCATTTCCCTTTCCTCTTGCCTTTTATCATTGGTTATGACTGATCAGGCATTGTTGAAGTCTTATGCAAAGTACTCTATATGACTTCTAAAAAGACTTCAACTTGAATGTTTAAAGAAATGCGATTTATGTCATTATTATATAATGTATGTAAGACAGTGATAAGCACAGAAGAAAAGTGTATACAGTACTTTAAAACAAATGGCTGGGGGAATATTTTGTAACCTCGCTTCTTTTGTTTGGTGGTGCAGTGGTTCTTCTTAGCAGAAAACTTTCATGATTTAAGTTTAGAAATAGTGATGTACAGAAAGACATTTAAGACAGAAAGACATGAGCTTATAATTCCTTTATTTAAGATCTAGCCCCTTCCTAACACTCCAGTGATGAGGGGAAAGAATTGATAGCTCAATTTAAAATTCCATGACACTCTTACTATTGGAATTGTGAGATAGAGGACATATGGAAAATTTAAATTAAGTTACTACCAAAATTATTAATTTATCATTATACAATATGCAATGCAGACTGTTTTGTAAATATTTCACCAACCTTTGGAAATGTGTTTGCTGCCAATTCTGATGAAATGTTGTCCTCTCAAATTAAAGGTCAGAAACAATTCCTTTCTTAGATGAATCACATTTTCACAACCAGTTCTGATGTAAAATAGTTGCTTATCATTTAAGCAGAAGACCATGTTGGAGGTGAGAGGTTATACTAACTGAGTATGGTTAGCTATGGATGTCTATTTCAGCCACTTGCTTTGAAATGTACTTTTTATACTCTTTCACTTATATCCAGTGGCATGTTGGTGAATTTTTAACAAAAGGCTTATTTCATGTGGCCAAGCACATGAAGAATTGAAAGGGTCCTCTAGCGCAACCTAGTTTTTTGGCACTTAACATTATAAATACAGTATTAAGCAAAATTATATACAATTATTATTGAAAGAAGTGGAAATCCGGAGTGTTCTCCCTCGATATTTTCATATACTCCCACGCATAAAATGTGTGGTCAAAAACGAGTGTGCGAATGTGTTATGCAACCAAATGTTTTTTTCGATTAATGAAACTTATTCATCCACTTCATCACAAGAATTTTCTTCATTGGAATTGACATTCTCACTAAAAAAATTATTTGTAAATGCACTATTTGATAACTGGCTTAGTTCCTCACCTATTCTCTCTTGTCGTAGTCAACATAAAATCGACTGTACTAGTAATATCTCAGTTAATGAATCATGCGAAGTAACTTTACACGAAAAATACTGAGAGGATGTTCAGGTAAAGTACCAGTTCTACTGGCACGAATTGACTGAAATTTTATATTTTTTGCAATTATATAATTGTACAAAATTCCAAACATTTATATCCATTTAAAATGCTACTTTATATGGAAAATGTTAAGTAGGTGTTCAGATATCTCTTTGTACCCCTTCTGTTTGTGTGATTTGGCTGACCTTTGATATCTAATTGTCTTTTGTCATTATAAAGGCCTATACTAAATTTTATTTGTTTACCTTTATTTAAAGTCCTAGTTTATATGAAGAAAAACGAGTACGAGAGCTGGCTATTAAATAACGAGACTGCTTATGAAAAAAGAGTTTTATTTTAAAAATTATTCTACAATCGAATGCTCCCCTTCAATGTACTCCCCTCCCCTCGCCACACACCGTTTCATTCGTTTTTTCTATTGGTCAAAGCAATGCTGGAAGTCTTCTTTTGTAAGAGCATTTAGGAGCTCCGCCGATTTTCGTTTCACCTCTTCCATCGACTCGAACCGGGTTCCTTTTAAGGCAGACTTGATTTTTGGAAACAGGAAAAAGTCACAGGGTGCTAAATCAGGCGAGTATGGCACGTGTTCGAGCACTGGAGTGCCTTTAGCGGCTAAATAACACTTCGCAGACAGAGCGTTATGGGAAGATGCATTGTCCTGGTGCAAGATCCACGACTTGTTTTTCCACAACTCCGGCCGTTTCTTACGAACTCGCTCTCGCAGTTTTGCCAAAACTTTCAAATAGTAAGTTTGATTTACAGTTTGACCCTGTGGAACCCATTCAGTCATCACGATGCCGTTCACTGTTGATTTTGGTCACTGTTTGCGGAGTTGAAACAGAGACAGGTCGACCTGGACGTTGGTCATCTTCGGTGCTGTCTCGGCCTTCAGAAAACTGTTTATGCCATTCGAAAACAGGTGCACGAGATAGAGAATTCTCACCATAGGCCTCTTTCAACAGCTTATAGCGCTCAGTCGGATTTTTTTTTAATTTAACGAGAAACTTCACATTGATCCGTTGCTCGTGTTTTTCGTCACACATTGTTATTGGCACGAGGACAAATCGGGTTCATTTCTAACCTCTATAGAGAAAATACTATTATAGCGATAAAAACGTGTTTTCGTACCGGAATAGTAGACACTTCCGGTTATCCCAGGCTGCATTCGTTTCTGCTCCTACCCCTCTACGACATCTTCTGCGCGCGCAGTCTCGTTATTTAATAGCCAGACCTCGTATGTGTTTAGGTGAAGTAATATTTCCGGTTGACAGATTTGGTCCATAAGTTAATAAAAATCTACAATTTTGGTGTAAGGACTACATAGCAAATTTCAACCATCTAGCTCGTTGCATAGGGTGTTCACGAATTTTTTAATGATTACAATTGCTTTCTCTGTATGAGAAAATAAAAAACTGTCTGTATCTTCCGCCTGTTCGATGGTCCGCTATCATGACCAGGAAAAAAAAAAGGAAAAACCGGCATAAAACTGGCTCACTAAATTTGTCAAATTTTAACGACCCGCTTGCGTGTGTTGGTACGAACCAGTCCCATCAAACCACTGCTTACATCCTGCTGTTTGATGCTGGACATGGCCTATGCCCTTTCACCAAACCTGACATGTTGCATATCTTCCACCCTGCTTCGACATATTGTAGCTTGCTGGATTCTTTGGTAGATGACTGTGTTTCCAATATTATAGCTGTGAGAGTTATTCTGAGATTGATGTTGTGAACACCCTTCTCTTATCTGGGCTTCACAAGAAAGACAGAGACAAGCTATTTGGTATCCCATTGTGGATGACATTGTGATGAATGTCCCATCAGACTGAGAGAAATATAACATGCCTTAAACAAAAGTCTCTTTCTAAAACTCAGTAATCAATGATCCTCTGTCTACATTTGGTGATTACCGGTATATTTTTAGAGGAGGAATTAACATTTATTTTTGAACATCATGCCATTTTCTCACAAGGAGTTTTTGTTTAGGCTGTCATTAGCAGGGGCAGCGTGAAGCAGTAAGCAAAGTAAGCGTCGCAAGGGGGTGCATTGTAGAATGGGATGCCAACCAAGGTTGAAAAGGCACACATTTTAGAGGTTTGCATGGGGGCACCGAAGAAGCTAGCACAGCCGCTGGTCATTAGTATAGTAGATCCTCTGTGATTCTCTCAACATGAATTAAAATAGTCTAATATTGTTTGGTACAATATTTTTCTGACAAATAATCTGAATGACATTTTCCAAAAAAGTATCACACATTCCCATATCATTACCATCTAGGGATATGTATCCTAATACTACAAGGTGATCCAAAAGTCAATTCACTAATGTCAAATTTGCAGTGGATATTCTTTTATTGTTACAAATATTACAAATTGTTCAAATTTTTTGCAATAACGTTCTGCATTAACAACGGTATATCTTTGGGTGAACTGATTTTTGGATCACCTTGTATAAATGGTCTTCAAAATATCCTGATCATTTTCCCATTGAAAATACATAGATTTCATCAAATGCTACTTATAAGGTGGTTCTTAACTAGCTGGTGATAACAATTGTTATATGAGGCGAAGTATATTGTTTAATATATTTGGTACAAGATCCTTCTGAATATATTAGATATGTATGTATCCAATACCATTGTGTCATTTGTATTAACAGTTACATCTTGTACCATGGTAGGGCTATGTCTTGTATACCGACCAAAAACATGTAAGAGACATTCTAAATAGCCAGACATTTATTTCTTTTCCATTTGATCATCTGTCATTGCAAGGATTTGAACTACAAAATATTTTTTTCTCTTCCCAGCAGTATTAAAATTGAGCATTTAGCATAACATTTATAAGTGAATTCAGTACAATTCTTTATCTGAAGTTCTAACTGTTGGAAAATTCCACAAAGCAGACAGTTTTCTAAAGGGGGCCATCAAATATTTGAAAGATGATTTCATTGCTTAAATTGTTTTATCCACAACAGCATGTCAGTGACTTTCAAAATCACATACTTTGTTGATTTATTGGATTCATACCTTTTTTGCCATAAAAATTATTAATGCATTTAATATGCTGGCTATTCTAAAATTGAATGAAAATGTAATAGTGAGCCACAGTATTTATTATTGTGGTTCAAACAGAATATCAAATTTTATTGTTTTTAATATTTAATATATAGGGCTGCCGAGTTTTAATTCTAGGAAAAGCTGATATTGGTATCTACAGAAGCTAACACAGAATATAAACTTTTAAACTTCTACTGTACATAGATTTACTTTTATTGTACTTGTTGGTGACACAGCTTTCTTTAAGAATTTCTCATCAAATTCATGTTTCTAATATTTTCTCTTCACATCACACAAGAGAAGAGTGTGTTCTGTCTGTCTTCATGAAAGAATGGAAATGTTTTATTTTGAGGTATAATCTCAACCATTCAGTATATATCGATCTAAAAAATTGACACATATTTTATAAAGATGAAAGATGAAAGATGTGCATATAGCATGCTGATATGCATTGAAAAATGCTGATGTCAGTTGGAAAAGCTGACACTTGGCAGGCCTGACTGAGTACAGCAAAGTAAAAGAATAAAGTTATTAAAATTAAATAGCAAAAGAAATAAAATAAATTGTAATTTTCAGTATAAGCTTGAAAAAAATTGGCTTGAAAGTATGAAATTGTGCAGTTTTGGTTTTAAAAAGTTCTTTCTTATATTTAATGTTAATCACAGCAAATTCTGTAATCCAGATATCTCTTTAATCTGTAAAGTCCTGAGAATTTGGAAGTCCTGAGTATTTCTTCTTAAGCATAAAAGCATGTAAGTCATCACAAATGTATTCTCCACAAAAAGGACATGCCAAAATTTATGAAATACATACATTGTATTTTATATTCCAATTGAGATATTAATTATACTCCTAAGTCACCTTTCAAAAAAATCTTAAATTGATATGTTATTATGCCTTAACACATGAAAACATACTTCATTATAATATTTTAGATGACATTTTAAAATTTCTAATGAAATTCTTAAATCTTGGCTGTCGTTATGGAAGCAACACTTATCTCATTTCTTGGAACCTTTAGGTCTAAAAGAATCAAACGCTTTATGAATAATCTTTAAAAAAAGTTATTTTTAAATCTTCATTTTAATGGCTATTCATAAAACGCTAAAGTATGCATAGCCCAGAAGTGCCAAGTGTGTATTGGTTTTCCTGTTTCCCCTTTTCTTGCTTATCTCTTATATAAATCATAATATTTCCTGCTGGCTCTTTGGTATACCTTTTAAATCATTCAGAAAAAAATTATGTCTAAATGATTAAATAAGGTTTAGAAAGTGGGTGATCTAAAAAGCTAATTTGGTGATTATTTATAATATTATTATTCAGAAGTATTTTTATTGTCCCGTTATGATGTATTACAAAAGATATTTACATCTTATATGAAAACATTTTCGATGTTATCAACATTTTTATTTTTAATTAAAAAATAAAAATTTAATATAAACACGAATAGAATAAATTAAAATTAATTAAAGTCGTAATTAGGATATTGAATTAAACAGGCGAATTTAGGAAGATAAAGAAAAGTGCAATGAGGTAATCGTGATGTATACAATTACGTAAGCGCTTCACCATGGAGAATTACTTAACTCAACATCAGCGATGAGATCGTTTTAGGTTGCCATGGTAACGAAAGATGACGTCACGGGATAACAAACTATTTCGTCAATATTTTGATAAATATTGATGGCATGGCATCTTTGATTTGCAATTATAAAACTTTCTCGGGTCATGTTGTGTCGTCTTTTTTTTTTTTTTTAAATAACCTTCTCAGCATCAGATTACTTTTTTCCTTGTCTATGCCTCCTCATTCCAATAATTTCATTGTTCTTGGAGGGACCTTTGACATTCGTCGCAAGCCCACGTGATTCCTCGCGCGCCCATGCCAACCCTTTGCCCTTTCGAGTGTTAAAGTGGGGATGTGGAACTGTGGATTTCGTAGGAAACACCAATTTCCATGGAAAATTTGCGGGTTGTTTTTTTTTTTTGTTGTTTGTTTGTTTGATTTGGATTTCTATTATTAGAAGTGTTTTTTATTTTTTGTATATATTTAATGTTAAAGTCAATATTTTAAAAATTTGTTTAAACTAATCAAGTCAATGAAAGAGAAGGAAGTAATAAAAATAAGCGAAACGAACAAACCAAGCAGGAGTGGCAATCAAAGATGGATTGGCCTCGTTTACCTGGAGTGGTTGAGGACGAGATGCAAGCCTTTGCTCCCGTGCGACACTGATACACCTCCGCCCGACCGATCTATTTTAAAATAATAATAATAATAATAATAATAATAATAATAATAATAATAATAATAATAATAGCAATTAAAAAATTTATATGTAAGAAGAGAGAATGATAATAAAACGAGAAAGAAGTATATATATTTTTTAATAATTCAGCAGAAACATAGAAAGGGTACTAACCTTCGGGGAGGAATAGAGCGGAGTCGGCGGCGGAGGCCGTCGGCTGTACGACGCAGATGTCGGTATCGGGGACGGGCTTCTCGCTGAGTTCTCTGCGAAAGAAAACAAATTTTCTTATGTCATATCCACTCCTGTCATAATTATCATCATCAATATCTGTATCATTATTACTGAGCCGTTGTCGAAGCTCGAATTTTATTGACAGTTTCTAACTCTTTTACACAGAGAACTTCATGTTCTTAAAAAGGTGTTGTAATATTGTATTAAAATAATGACAATAAAACAAATTTAATTATATTATGTTCTTTTCAGAGAATATTTTTATTTTATTTTAATATAATGCTCGCAAAGTAGGAGCAAGTTGCTATTTCGACCTTTTCCATAATAACATGGAAATTTCGCAGTTTTTATGTTTTATAATAAAAAGATATAATTTTAAAAAATAGTTGATTTATTCCCAACGCGTTTTCGCCTATCGGCATTTTCAGGGGAATGTATTGAATGAAATTTGTTTAAAATTACGGAGATAATATATTTAAAAAATATTAAAATAAAAAAAAACAAAACAAAATTACGGAATTTTTTTTTTATTAGTAGGAAAATACAAACATAAAAGGCATAATATAAATGATATTGATCAAAATAATAAACTATACGATTAAATTTTTTTTACAACGGATATAAGAAAGTAAAAGGAAAGAATGAGCTATAAAAAGATAAAAGGGAAAAAAATAAAACAAAATAAAATTATTCTATTTTATTTGGTGAAAGAGCAAGCCTGCTTCTAATTCTTTTTGATTGTTTAACAGTAAGTCTTCTAAACAGCTAGCTTCAAATATTGTTCTATTTTCAAGAATATCTAGCTTCTTGGAGTTTCTAAAATTTCAAAATGTCTATTGAATTTTCCATGTCTACGATGTAATTAACGTAAGTAGATTTTCTGTTTTTATATTTTATTGAATTAAACGTTCCTTAGACATGATTCGAAATTTACGGCTTGTTTTCCCTATATATATAAGATATATAACGAGTAGGAATCGAGTTTCCATGACAAAAGGAGAACACAAAAACGACTTAATAGATTCGCCGTCATCGTTTGTATATACAGGGTGAATACAAAAGTCTGAACCCCCCTTTTATTTTTTGAACCGAAGCAGATATGTCAATTTTGATGAATCCAATGAATAGGAAGTTGTGGGTG
>JAHWFO010044110.1:0-41978 GCA_023313115.1 Rhysida immarginata | reverse complement strand
TTTTTTTTTTTTTGTTTTTTTTTTCCGTGCACTACAATTATAGGCCATTCATGGACATCTCCACCCTCTTTGACAGAAGGATATTCCAAGGGCTTTTTGCCAACATTTTACCAAGAAGGAAAAAGAGGGAAAGCGAAGGGCTCGTTGCCAAAAGTGGGCGGAAACCTACTCCCACTAAGGATAGATGAGGGAGGAGAAACATTAATCCAGGGGGGTTTTATGTAGGTCGCTTAAAAAGGAAACATTAAAACAATCATCGTTTAATATAGTGTAGTAAGTAGAGGGAAAAACTAAGCTAGAAGGACGAGTGAGTGAGTGAAAAATGAGGAAATTCCAGTACGATGAATGAACGCAGCGTACTAAACGTGATGGTGTAATGGTTTAAAAAAAGTCGATAAATTTTACAAAAAGGTTAGAGGGCACTGGGGACGTATTCCTTCAATCGATCTGTGTTGTTCCTGTCATCCCGTAGTCGTTTTATTCAATTCTTAATCAATAATTCATTAGAACGAATCGTTCTTACGCCATTCCGGACGGTGTTTTGTTGATGGCCGTGGTTTGATGAAGGTTGGCGGGGGAGGGGGGAAATAAAAGAGAACGGTAAAGAGTAGGAAGAAGAAGATGATGGTTCGAGGTGGGGGGCAAAGAAAATAAATACAGTGGGGGGAAAGGAAGTTAAAAGGGTTTTGAACGTTTTTCTTACCCAATGGAGCCATTCGTCCTCGACTGACACCAGTGAAGAGACAACTGGAAGAGTCGGAGGAGCGTGCACGCCATGGACACGTGCGTACGCAGGCAGGGCTGCCGTCACCGCGAGGCGCAGCCGCTGTCCTCCCCCACCCTCACTTCGGCTGCGAGTTCCTCGACAGTCGTTGCGAGCGCTCCTTTGGTTACCCTGGTAACGGAAGGCAGCTTGCTCTTTCTGAATGGAGCTCTGTCAACGTCACACGATGACGTCAGCGGCTGGTTTCGACCGTCGATAGCCCATCAGTGGCAGCGACGCCTCCTCCGCCCGTGGATAGCGATTTTCAAGATCAAAGGCGCTAGCCAAACGAAATTAGGTAATCGCCAGTTTAGAAAATGGATTTTTACTGCGCAAAAACTGAAATAATGATCATCGCAAAAGAAAATTAAACCCAGCCCTAACGTCCAACAAATTCCCGAAACTCAAAATGAGAATTGAAGTTGGGCAGATACTGTTATTAAAAAAAAATAAAATCGATCATCCGTGAAGGATCTAACTGGCTTCTAATGGATCTTCAAGGGCAGTCGTTGGCAACAAACTCATTTCCAATAAGTCGCCCTGTTATCTTCTCCTCTCAATTTGCGTCACGTAGGAACTTCCTGGATTCATTTCAGTGATCGCCACTAAACATGCTCAAAACACCGTTCACATTAACACCATTAACAATGATCGATGAATGAAGACTCTAGTAACAATCCAGTTAGTTGAAACAGAAAGCAGTTGGCGACGAATCCATTTAGCGTTGGAAATCAATGTCATTAAGCTGAGTCTCTTCTCCTTAACAGCGTTTCGCCTTTATTGATCTTCATTGCAACTGAAGTTTGAAGAGGAGAAAATTTTTCCACCAGAAAACGGTGGTCATTGCCCTTTGCAATAAAAAAGTTTCACCATTTCCCATTTTAAAGGAAGCCTTCTTATTCTTCCTCAAACTTCTTGGGTTTCTGACAGCAAATTCCCGACTGTTGTGCTTGGCAAAAGGTGACACAACCATCGATTGACGTAAATCATTGTCCTTGGCTTAAGTTAGTAATCCTTTACAAGAACATATACCTCTTCCCCTCCGGCTGGAAAGAAATATATTTTTACTTAAAAATTTGCTAAGAAATCTGATTTTTATATACAAAGAATTTTTGAATTATGATTTTGTTACATTTATTGGAGGATTAACTACATTATTGTGCAGTTCAAAATTGTTCTTAGACAATCTTTTTTAATAAACAGGAGTCTAAGTTGCAACAAAAGCTTAATCAATCCATACGCGTTTCGGTAATTCGAACAGCATCTTCAGTGGATACACTATATTCTTTTTCATTCTTTTGAACATCTCATGGAATGATATTGTAGATGGATGGATTCAGGTAAGATGAAACATGAAAGCAGCTCCTTCGAAAAGTGTATCAGTGGATCGTCTACCTAAAGCTCAAAAAGCTGTGGCATTGCTCCAGCCATTGATTCTGAGGACTACATGTTATTGCGTTAAGAAAGTGTTAAGTTGATGGAAAAGTTAAACGCTGATGATGTGATTATTCAAGATCTAACCCGTGAATAGAAACTCGAAGAAGCTAGCGAATTTGTAGAAGATATAATTTGATCATGATCTGAAGTATTTATTTCTTAAATTTGGTCAGAAAATAATCTATTCTACATTTAAGAAGCTTTACGTACAAGTGAAAAAATAATATTGATTGATACTAATAAAAGACATTTTCTGATAAACGGCACAGCACAACAACATTGAAAAAACTAGACGGTGTGCCGTTTATTACAACAAATACGGTATCTGAATATTTAAAGCAAAACTTAAACTAAGATATGATCAAAAACATACATTTTGATTTAAAAAGCAAATAAAGAACAAAGTATTAAGAAAAAATTTATGCAGCAATATTATATTTCTTCTTAATAACAATATGATTGCTCAACTGAAATTTCCTTCTGTTGTCGTTGTTAAGATGGCAGTTAAAGGCGCCGTTTTCTTTCACAAGAAGAAAAGAGAGTACGAGAAATACCAAAAATATTGATTTCTTTCAAACCTCACGAGAAATTTCACAAAAGCAAGCATACTTAGTAAGAGCAAAAAACTTTTCATTAATTTTCATACAACTTTTCTATAAGCTCGTGGCAGTTGTTTATGCTTGAAAAGTAGAGAATTTTACAGTCTTCATAAAGTTTAAAATTTCCAGACGGTTCCAAGTAAATTTTTTAAAACTAAATTAAACTTAGAAAATTTTTGGAAGCCTGCAGAGATAAATGTCTAAATGATCTGTAGTTTTTACCACTTGTTTTAAAAGATCCCCCCCCCCGTTTGTCCCATATTAAGATGGTCTTACCGTGGAGAAGTGGAGTTGTCGGAGTAGCCGCAACTTGTTTCCAAGTCGATGGTGACGCTCGGGTCAAGGCTGTGGTACTTGCGTGAGCCTCGACCTCCGCTGTTGGCGTGCCGATCGGAGGGGTACTTAGTGAAGAGCACCGGTTGCCTGTATCGAACAAAAATGTAATGCAAACCTCGAGTCAGTGATGGGTGCATCGTAAGTTGGTAAAAAGGGAGTCAGTGAAGAGATTTTCGTACCTTGTTAGTTGTTTGCTCGGTCGGCAGCAGAACTTGCAACAACAAACCACGAAAAGCACGAGTACGAGACCTCCAAGGATTCCAGCAAGTAGCACGTACACGGTCACATGTTTGGCGAGCGCTGAGCTGGGCGCCTCCAGCACCTGCGTGCATGTATGTACATAAAAAAAAAAATCGATTCACTTAAATAGGATGTTTAAGTGAATAAAAGAGAAAAAACAAAAACAAAAACCACAGACCACAATCATCTAAGTCACGCAAAAGAATTAAAGATAAATGTTTTAAGTGACGTCATCGCCCGTCTGGAGTTTTATTTTTTGCTTACGACATTCCATCAAGGTGAACAAGTGGTTTAGTTTAAAAAGAAAGTTTATAAGCAAAGTGAAGACTTTTTAAAAAAAATTCATAGATGACTTTATTTTCAAATGTTTTTATGTAACAATTCAATTATAATATAGGCTCTCTATTTAGATATTTATTAATTAGAATGATTTGTTTTATTTATTAATTTTGTTAAAACAAGTTTTTCAACAACACTTAGAAGGGTTGTTGTATTTTACTACTTTCATTATTATATAGCAAATAGGTTACTAAGGGCACTAGTTTAACTGCTTATAATAGTTTTCAATGGATTCAACTCAAAATCCTATTGCGATATGGTTGGGATGAGTACACACCAGCAGTAATCCTTTAAATAAGCAAATCTTAAGGAAGAATTTCACATAAGAACTATTAGAATGCCAGAATCACTCGTAGAATTTCGTGTGCGTTCATTTTCCTAATACATTGGCATGAAGACGAAAACAAACAAACAACAACAACAACATTATGTCATCGTTTACCTACCGGAGTGCGGGAAGTGACGTCATTGCGCAGCGCCCTCTCCAAAGCCCCCATTTTAATCACGAATGGAGGAGGGTAAGGCACTGATGGACTGCAAGAAACAAAATTGAAAAAAGAAAGAAGAAAACAGAACATTACGAAAACCGAATTAAAATTTGAATTAAAAAAAAAAAAAGAAGAAAGAAATTCAAACGGCGACGAAGAGGTTCTCAGCATTCAATTTGAAAAGAATAAAACAGTTGAAAAGGGATAGCTTTTTCTCTCTACGTTAGAATGTTTGTCCCCAAATGATGACGGGAGGATATGTTGAATCCAAAACGGAGTTGGAAGGTGACTGCGTGCCTTCGTCCATCCCTTCGAGGGTCGTCAGTTTTCAACGAAGTCTGCCGTCGAGCATGTCGTCGGGTACAACAGATGGCAGGCGATGGCCACGGGCGGGATGCGCCAACGATTGATGATGAAGCATGCGGCCGTCCGCTCCTCTCATCATCCTCTTCCTACTCCTCCTCCTCCTCTTCTCTGTTTCCATCGTTGAAAAAGGACTTTGCTTTTAACACTCGGTAATGGAATCCACAGCTTCTCTCTTGTCTTAGTTCCCTTACGTTTTGCTCATCCGACGGAACGCGTCCAAAAGATGGGTCACGTGCATTCGAGGGA
Source organism: Rhysida immarginata (assembly GCA_023313115.1). Taxonomy (NCBI): domain Eukaryota; kingdom Metazoa; phylum Arthropoda; class Chilopoda; order Scolopendromorpha; family Scolopendridae; genus Rhysida; species Rhysida immarginata. The sequence continues at coordinate 37,164 of JAHWFO010044110.1, read as the reverse complement.
CGATGCTATGGCTGCCAGAGGAGACGGAAACAGAAAAGAGTTCAATGACCCAAAACGCGTCTAGGTTCGAAGGTGGAAAGCGCGTTCGTCGCCACCAATCTCGACGCTGCTGCAATTTTTAATGAGTGCGATTGAGAGAATCGGGGCAAGGGAAAGGAAGGGAAGTCGCCGACCGATAGCAACGGAAGATATTATCTTCTCTCCTCAATTGCTTTAAGAATCGATTTCTCCCATTGCCCGTGAACGGAAATATCTCCATCGCCCCCGTGAAGAGGAAGTTACCCCCGAGACCCAGAAAACGCCTCCCACGCACAGCAACAACCAATTGAGTGCGTGCAATAATAGCATAGGAAAGAAAGACCCGGATCTCTTCACCGAGACTGGCGTGTAACAGTATAGGCGACAGGTCGTTTTATTTTTAGCTCCAGCCGTTGTTTTTATGAGACTCCTATTCTTCTTCCGTATACATCATTCCTCTACATCGTCTAGCATTTTACCATCGTTTGCTCTCGCAAGGATCTTTTTTCTATTCCCACCTGGAAATTTATATACGAGAAAACATAAACATATTTCCCCCTAGATGTTTCATTTGCTTTTCTTCGCTTAACTAACAAATGCCCGCCTCAAGGATGGCTTCCCTGCACAACACTTGAGCTTGCACAGGAAAACAACTTTTCGTTCGCTACTTTCAATTTCTTTCTTCTTCTTTTGCATATGCTACAAAACAAATGTCAGTGGATTATGTCGAAATAGTTATGGTGTCACTTTTGAGCCGTTGCTATGTTACTAATCTTAGCTACGAGCTTAGTCGTCTCTGCAATTCAGGGTGTTGCAATTTTAATGAAGAGCAGTGAAAATTAACATGGATGATAATTAATTCAAGAATAAGCCTTTTGGAATTGCTTTTAATCAATTCGTGCTTATGAGAGAGAGAAACTATATTTCTAATTCAATAAAATCAAATGTGGTCAATATAGTAAACTAACTGTTGTCTGGCCTATTGATTAGGTAAGATCTACTAGTGCCTGTAGATATTTCTGTTAAGCCTATTGTTGCAAGTAGGATAAATTAAACTTCAAGATAGTAAAAAGATAATTCAAATAAACAGGGCCTGACCTCCTTCTATGACTTAAAATTTGTTATTAATCTGAAATTGAGGTTATGCTATTCTACTGGTTATGCAGTGTGAATACATCAAAAGTTAAAACACCTCAGGTTGTTAAGAATTGAGGTCAAGGCGATTGAGGTCAAAATTATCTGCTTGCTTTCTTGCAATAGGATTCGACTCGTAGCAGCCACGTGAAAAACAAAATTAAAATACTACAATTCTAGTTTGTTATTAAAATGACTTAAGAAGAAGATATATACTTGCTTAAAATTTACATAATCAAATACATAGAAATTAAAACGCTCTAGTTTTTATTCAAAGCATAAAACATTTCTAATATCTCCAGTTGAAAATTATCCACAAGTTTAGAGGAGTTCATTTTGTAATCCGAATCCTATTACGTAAGACGTCGAAGCGTTTGCTCACATTTAAAATCATCATCATCATCATCATCATCATCAATTATATTTTAAAAAAAATCTTATTTGGAAGTTCCGTCGTCCTATTTGATCCACGATAGGGCGGTAGTTAATAGTAGTAAGGAGTAGTTCGGCGTCCAGCCAGCCCCTAAGGTAGCAGCAGTCTGTTGATCGGAGTTGGTGGGCGTTGTTAATTCTTCCATGTGTGAAAGTGACGGCAGCCATATTGATTGACGCCTCATGCATCCCAATTGTCAAGGTTACCGCAGCAAGCGTTGTACGCATGCGTTATATTGCGCAGTTCCGGCATCACGGGTTCTTGACGTTCGGCTCCACTGCAGCAAGAGGGGGGAGTCAGCGCGACAATCTTCTTCCGGTTGAATTTTCGAAAGGGCTCCGAAGGCCAATATGTTTACATCGCTCCTCACGCACAAGGGAAACGTTTTTCTTTTAGCGTGTTTAATTATTTGATCAACGCTAAAACGACTTTTGTTTAGAGGACGATTTGCTGCCTGATAACTCAACACATTCTCTAGACCTTTTTATATTTATTATTATAGTTAAAAAAAAAACAAAAACAAAACAAACAAAAACCGACAACACAAACAACTTAAGTTATTTTCGTTTACGCATAACTTACAGCTCAGGAAGAGAGCTAAGAAAAATCCTCTCGAACGCCAAACTACTCACACAACTCATTTCGAGATGTACTTTTGTTTGTTAATGTTTTGATGACGAAACCAAAGAAGCGTAAAGGGTTTCGCCGCCATGTCGTCTCCCCCCTTTCCCCCCTTAAAATAAAGATTAAACACGAAGAGTTCCAAACACGGGTGGGATACAGGTGGGGCTACCGATGGAAACTGGAAGTCGTGAGGCGGGAAATGTATGAGAAATGATGGAGCAAAGCTCAAAAGGTGGGAGATGAGAAATAGTAAATCGTGATCAGGACGACGACGATGATGATGGTGGTGATGAAAACAATGCGTGACGGAAGTGGCAGTAATAAAGTTCTTCCCGTCACCCTCCACTCTATCTGGATTTATGCCCAAGAAAATAAAAGGAGAGAACGAAAGAACGAGAGAGAGAGAGAGAGAGAGAGAGAGGGAGAGATAGACAGAGAGAGAATTCGATGGTCGAGGATCCTCCATTGGCTCCGTGCCATTCGAACAACCTTGTCCCCCTCTTTTCCCCGGTTTTGTTATCATCCATCCTCCCATCTCTCGTTCTCTCGCCCTGTCTGTACGCACGAGGTGTTTTTCATTCTCCGTTTATCTTACCTTCAGTGCTACTCGAGAATGGATGTTGACGGCGTCGGGGTCATCTGGTGCTGGGCATGCCGGCATCGTCGGTCGATGTGTCGTCGACAAGGGAGGAGGTGGAGGAGGAGGAGGAGGAGGAGGAGGAGAATGAGGAGGAGGAGAGGGGGGAGGGAGGAGGAGAGCTGAACGGAGCAGCACGTGCACCCTCCCGCCCCATTCGCTCGCATTTGGTCTTCTGGATAGCGGTCGGTGTGTGCGCATGCGCGCGATCTTCCACTCTCTCGTACCCGCGTAATACCAAAACCCATGAGCCTGAGAGAGAGAGAAACAGAGGGAGGTCAACTTATTTCTCGTTGTTATGTCCTGTACTTTCTCCAGATTGTCGATGGCTTGAAGGTGTTGATCGTCGTGATGTCACCGCGTCTCCCTCTCCCCCCCTCCCTTCCCTCCTGTCCTCACACTCATGTCCTCCGTCCTCATGTCCTCGTGATGTTCACTTCGCTCATCCTCACTCACTCTCTCGCGGTGAGCGGCGCTTCGTTCTTTCCAACCTTGCCCATTCAGCGAGACAGGAATTAAAAGGCTAGTTTCCCTATGAATAAAAAATGACAGCGCTTTAATAATCCTATTAGATTCACCGGCGTTCGCATACCTTTGGCCCATGCAATCCCATAAATTCCTTTCTCGCACTTGTTCAACTTTATCGCATCATTTCCTGTAATTGAAACACACTTTCCCTCATTAGTTTCGTTGTTTTAAAATTTTCGATTTCAAAATTATAGCTACCGGACTAAGTTATTAGTTGAAGAGTTAAACAATGTTTAATGTAATAAAGTTACACAGAAATATATGGCCCGATGATCATTTCGGCTTGAACTCATCTTCAGGGGCTATGATACATAATAAAATGAAGAGATATAAAATTTGAAAATTAACAATAGGTGATAAGAATTCTTGTGTAAACAATCTTTGTATTATTAAAAATGACGAAACTGTATTGTCGAAAAACAATGACGTAAAACAAAGTAAAAATATTAACGAAGCTTTAAAGGTATTAAGATGCACTAACGACATTTTAGAAGATTTAGAAATTTACAGAGCCAATTTTTAATAACACAATGATTGTTTACACAAGAATTCTTATCACCTATTGTTAACTTTCAAATTTTATATCTTTTCATTTCCAATGTACATTTTATTTTGTATCATAGTCCCTGAAGATAACTTCGAGCCGAAATGATCATTGCGCCATACGTTCTTTGTAACTTCATTATACAGGGTGAGTCAAAAGTCTGTTACCCCCTTCCTATCTTGGATACCAATGTAGTTATGCAAATTCCAATACAGTGAATAAATAGAAACTCGAGGGTGCTCTATCTGATGGAGCACCTTTCATCATCTCAAATATGCAAATTAGGACACATCACCAAATTCTATCTCGAAAACCACAAGAGATACACAAAAAATTCCAATTGCACATTTGTTCAATAGCAAATTCCAAACAGAGCAAAAAAAAATTCACCAAAATCCGATGAGCGGATCGCCCACAATCCTCAGTGCAAGCTCTGCAACATGAAAACCTTGATTGAGGCAAGGGATGAGTGGCCATAGGAGGTAACAAGAGCAACAGTGTCCAAAGATCCTGGATTCAAGTCTCGGAAGTAACCACCGAGTGTTTTTTTCCTTCTGAATACCATTTGCCAAGTATGCAAATTATTTCATGCACCATCGTCATCCTGTTCTGGAAAGTTCCACAATTTACCATAAAGCCACCAGTTTCCTGTGCAATTGGTATAAAAAGGCATGTTGAAGCTGAGAAAAAAATCAGACCAAAGCAAGATGGCACAGTACACTAACCAGGAAATGATCAACACGGTCCTCTGCTTTGGTGAGGAAAATTATCATGCAATAACCAGGCATCGTTGAAATGTCGTGCGGAATTATGCTATGGTGCAAGTGAACATCGCATTGAACACTATCTGGATTGATGGAAAGACTTACTTTGTATCAGATGACTGTTTGTAAGCAACAAACAGCAAAAGAGCCAATTGCCCTGTTGCAGAGCTTGCAATGAGGATTGTGGGTGATCCGCTCATCGGATTTTGGTAACTTTTTTTTTTGTTTCGTTTTTTGGTAATTTGTTGTTGAACAAATGTGCAATTGGAATTTTTTGTGTATCTCTTACGGTTTTCGAGATAGAATTTGGACGTGTCCTAATTTGCATATTTGAGATGATGAAAGGTGCTCCATCAGATAGAGCACCCTCAAGCACCATGTATTGGAATTTGCGTAACTACATTGCTATCCAAGATGACTTGGAGACTTTTGACTCACCCTGTATATTAAACAACTCAACTAATAGTGTATCTGCAATGTAAGGCTCTATATACAGTTTTACCGAACTAAGTTTATTCGTATTTAAACTACCGGTGTTTTCTCTATCCCCATGGACTTATTTTTGGTAGTGGACTTACATTTTGGAAAAAGATGACCTAGTTTCGAATCTACAGTCCGAAGCATTGAATCATGATAATGTGTTTAGATACAACAAACAAATAAATATTTTATACAGTACATAAACCTTTTATTTATTCATCAATGGACGAGTCTACAGATTCATGTACATCGGTAATACGGAATAATAAATGTAGTATGAAATATAAGCACGGGTATCGGTCTCTCGATATGTCGAGTAAACACAGCGTCTATGCTTAAGGGTCGTCTTTTTTCTCGCGTCTGTGCTCACAATCGAACGTGGGACCACAAACACTGCACGTGCAAGCTTTTCGCAGTATCTAAAATCACAAAATAAGTGGATTTTGTGTGACGAAATATTAAAATTATTGCATCACCCGTAACGCTTTTTTGGGTCGGAAGGAATCTGTAGAAATAAATTAAGCACTTCAAAGCACAGAGAAATTCAACAAACTCAAAAATTATAAATAAGATAAAGACTTCAAAAAGCATCAAAAGATCTAATTGAGCATTCGATTGATTCTTCAATGTTTCAAACTAATAAATTATGAATCAAATTGTGAGTAATAAAATATATTTATTGTAATGGAAAAGAGTCTACTCCAATACACTAGGGTTCATTAGTCTTCATTCAAGGGAAACGTTCGGCCATTAGGTAAGACAGCGAAGTAGCCTATAGTCGCGCTATCTGTTACCACACTTCAATATATTTCAGAATATCTCTATAGTAAAGATTTAAATAAAAATTGTTGCTCAGACAACTATGGTCAGGTGACTTTTCGGTGCCGGCGTGTGCCTCAAGCCAACACCTCCTATAAAGGGTGCGTTATATTGGGTAGCAAGTGTGCGCTTAGAAGAAGCGATTGTTTCGAGCGTGATGCAAGTGTGACGTCAGAGATAAACAACGTTTTCAAGCCATCAGACAATATCAAAATGGCTGCCGATCGCATACTGTTTTCTGAAATTCATCGAGGAATTTCAGCATAATGAAAAATTATTAAAATACACAGGGTGACGAAAAACAAAAGGTAGATAATGCTATACATAATAGATCATGGTATAGTGATGCATTTTGTCCCTATGAACATGGGTCCGAATTTGAACGCTGACTGAGATATGAACAGAAATAAAAATGCCGCCACCAAGATCAACAAGTTAATATCCAGGCTCTGCAACGCCTAGGAGAATGAATTTTGGAGGAATAATAGGGTACATAAAAATGTGTATACCGTTAAAATTTGATCGTATTCCAACAAGTAGTTTCCGAGTTACGCACTCAACATCGTAACACGTGCTGGTTAGTACTCGGATTACATTGCTAGGTTCACCTTTTGCAACTGGTTTCGTGCCTGCCTGGATGATAATCCGTACTTTGCAGATGAGGTGTTGTGGTCAGACGAGGCACAGTTTTCCCGGGATGGAGTTGTCAACAGGCACAAGTCATCACTGGGCAGAATAAAACCCTCGATGTCTGCGAGAAACAACACATCAAGCGAACTGGAGAACAAAGGTGTGGTGTGGGCTGTTTAATGGTTCCATTGTAGGCCCATACTTTTTTGACGGAACACTGACAGGCAGAACGCTACAGGGTTGAAATTCTCAACATTGTAGTCTCAGATTTCATTGATGATTTGCCATTTGCCTCGTATCAGTGCATGTGGTTCCAGCATGACGGAGCTCCACCACATTACGGGTTGGTCGTTCGTGAGCGTTTAAGTGAGATGTTCGGACAAAGATGGATTGGCCGAGAAGGACCAGTTCATTGGCCAGCCCGCTGACCTGACCTAACACCACTTAACTTTTTCTTGTGGGGCTTCGTGAAGGAAAACGTTTATGCCACACAGCCCACCTCACTGCAGGATCTGGTACAACTTATTGAAGAAGCATGCCGAGGAGTGACACCAACCATACTCGCCAATGTAATGGCATCAGTTAAGTTCCGTGCCCAATTGTGTTATGGTGGTCACATTGAACACATTTATGATTAACTTTGGAGTAAAATTATTTATGCATTGTGGCTGTTGTAAATTACAAATAATTGTGATTGTTGGTGATCCGTTCATCGGATTTTGGAATTTTTTTTGTTTTGTTCGGAATTTTATGCTGAACAAGTCTTCAATTGGAATTTTTCGTGTATCTGTTACGGTTTTTAAGATAGGATTTGAATGTGTCCTAATTTGCTTATTTGGGATGATGAAAAGTGCACCATGGGATAGGTCACCCACAACTACCTATTCATTGGATTCATCAAAACTGACATATCTGCTTCAGTTACGAAAATAAAATGGGGGTGTCACGATCGTTTACTATACCGGGTAAACGATAAATGAACCAAACCTTTACCCACCCAGAGATAAGCATAGATCCTAAAAAGAGGAAGCGGTAAATTTAGTTGGAAACAATTTTAATGGCTTCTAGGCTAAGATGAAAATACAATTGAAAAATGATCGAATTGGAAAAATAAAGTTCTATACAATGGTAGTCTTCTAGCCCGATTACAGGGCTTCACACTATTTCTTCTCTCCTCGGAACGGAGTCCACATCAATTCTAGACAGGAGATGCTAGTCCCGTTCCGCACAAGGCGAGTAGCTCTTCTCGTCACCGTTACCTCGGAGAACTGCGACCCGTTCGGGTTTGGGAGCTTGGATTCAGGCTCTGTTGAGAGAGAAAAAGGAATAAGATAAGTAATCACTCGACTTAATTTATGAACAGAAGAACAATATTAAATCTTCCTACGAGTGGTGCACTCGTTAGAGAATAACTAGTTGTTACCCGCGGCTTCGCCCGCCCGCGCCATCTGTTGAGGGGAATTACAAAGCAAAAGCAGATAATCTATATACTAAAACTCTTGCGTGTATTTATTTATTTATCTGTAATTCTATCTCCTCCTAGACGGTTTGAGCTAGCGACTTGAAATTTTCAGGGCAGGCTTATCAATAAAGGACCTGCTCTATCGCCAAAAATTAGCCCCCTACGACCCCCCCCCCCCTTCCCCACTTTCTGGGGTTTTCATTTAAAATTATCTGCTTTTGCTTTGTAATTCCCCATAACAGATGGCGCGGGCGGGCGAAGCCGCGGGTAACAATTAGTTTTAAATGAAAAACCCCAGAAAGTGGGGAAGGGGGGGGGGGGGGTCGTAGGGGGCTGATTTTTGGCGATAGAGCAGGTCCTTTATTGATAAGCCTGCCCTGAAAATTTCAAGTCGCTAGCTCAAACCGTCTAGGAGGAGATAGAATTACAGATAAATAAATAAATAAATACACGCAAGAGTTTTAGTATATAGATTTCATCTGCCCTAGCGGAAACGAGCGAAAAGTCGTTAAAAATTACTTTTCTCCAAATCTGTGCATTAAGTGCTTAACGAACTGACTTAATTGAGTCATAGGTAAGTAGTATTAGCTCACCCAGCGAAATGTCCGAAGAAGCCAAGCGCGACTCGCAGCGAGAGCTCTCCGCGTGGTCGCTACTTGCGAAATTTGGAAGACGGGGATTTTCCGCTGGGCCTGCTTCCAGCCTGGATTTGGAGATGAGAGTTTTCTCGTTGAAACGCTCGCTCAGCAAAAGAAGGGGGCTCACTCTAAAGATCCGACTTGATGATCCTCGCAATCGTCTGGGGCGCTTAATGAAGCTGGAACCGTCACAGTGGCCGAATGACTTCTGTCTTTCGTTTGGTCGACCGGGGTCTGTCCGCTGCAGCTCTCCGTCGATTTGCCCTGATTCGCAGGGTCCGATGCGATGGGTCCCGTCATCGCTCCAACAGTTGAGCGGTCCTTGGCCTTATAGTCAAATGGAGTAGAAGTAAAACAATTAAAAGTTCACTAATAGTTTATCCTGTTGGGAGGGAATCACTTTACGATTCCTAGGGTCGCTAGCACGATTGTCCTTTGGGCTTGGATCCGTGCGGTCTGGGGCTGTCCTTAGTTTTCGGCGAGGCTTGGCCGGTTGTCGTCGAGAGCGTCTATCCTCCGTGAATTTCCGAGACTCAGCTGAGCGTCCTTTGTTGCCAATCTCCTCTTTCGATGCCCTTGCCTTCGGAACTCTGCTAGACTTTTGTCTCCGCTAACGTTATTCAGTTCGTACTCAAATGAGCTCGATCGGCTTGTGTCCTTTCTCACCAGCACCACGACCCTCTTGGCTCCGCTGAAATCGCAGTGGGCGTCGGAACTCTCGTTTTAGCTGCGGCGAAAGTCGTCGTTTTCGGCTGCCGTCGCTCATTCGTTCTGGGCATCCATTAGGGAAAGGTCGTCCTCGGTACTCCCTCTGTTCAACGAGTTCATCGGTTCGTTCTCGGTACTTTCTCTTTCGGTTGGTCCCAATATTCTCTCTGATTACCTGCTGCTAGTCTGTCCTTTTTATTAGCCCCCGCTAATGAGTTATTATCTATTCGATTATGCAGGGCGAATGGGAGACGAACAGCTCGCTTCTCGAACCTTCGGGTCCGTTGAAAAAGCTGCCTAGTGGGAGGGTTGACGATATCATATTCTTCCGTCATACCTTTTACTAACCCCGCTCGTCGTTGCTTGACTTGCAAACTCGTCGGGTTGTTCTCTTGGTCGACGATCTCATTTGGGGGCTCATTTTTTTTTTTTTTTTTTTTTTTTTTTTTTTATCCACAATGTTTATAATTTTTTGTATTTTTTTTAAATTTTGGAAAAACATGCTTGACGAAGATATGTGAGAAACTTTATAAGAATATTGTTATGAAGCAAATACGTCATCCGATTCTTTTGAGCGGCCTTTCGAGTCGCTTCGTTTGCTTCAAGCCTACGTCACGTTTGCTTCGAATAAACACCCTTTAAATTGGTGTTGCTGTATAAAATCCCGGATGCTGCAACAAATCGCTACCCAATACAACGCCCCCAAAGAAAGCCTCGGCCTGAAACGTCATACATTGTTACATCATCATAAGTCGTCCAAATCTAGGGCTTATTATTGGTAGAAATCACGGTCTATAGATATTCATGGTCATCGAGCTCCATTGTTAAAATGAAGCCAAAGTTTCTAGCTCCCGTTAGGGCAGGAATTCTATTGAAAAGTGGCGCTGCATGTACAATCTGCCCAACTGCGCCTGCAGCGCCACTCTATCGGCAGACAGAAACTTTACTTTCGTATTCAGTTTCAATGAAAATCTCTATCGCAGGTTGCGGTCGGGAAACTATAGTGCGATCTATGCGGCACCTGGCGCGATCTGTTTTCCTTAGCTTCTCGAAACAATGGAAAATGGCCGAAGCTCGATGACCATGAATATCTATAGACCTGGTAGAAATCAACGCCACCTAAAAAAACAAAGCCTGCTGACTGCGTCATCAAACCAGGGCTGACGATCCAATTTTCATTGTTTACAACAAACGAAAAAACACTTGTTATAAACAATGAAGATTGGATTGTCAGCCCTCGTTTGATGACGTAGGCAGTGAGCAGGCTTTGTTTTTAGTGGCGTTGTAGAAATACGATTAATAAAGGACGACTTTGATGATGTAACAGTGTATGACGTTTCAGTGCCGAGGCTTTCTTTATAGGAGGCGTTGTTCAAACCGGCGTCAACAATGCTTAAACGTGCAACAACAATGCAAAACTGTTTCCGTAATGCTTTTTGATGTCGTTTTTTGCATCATGCTTTTTGTAGAATGAAGTCCAGCCTAAAAAAACATTAGCATGTTAAAATTGTTTTTAAAAATTTTTCTGTCTTACGTTAGATGATTTTTAAAACATTTTTATCACTAAACTTTTCTATCAAGTTTTGGCTATCTTTAATAAAATAACACGTCGATATCTCTTTCATGAAATTTGCTACGGTGTTTAAATATAGCCCGATGAGCCTATTGTCGATATTTACCTGGGTAGCTGCCTCAGTCCAATACTGGCACAAATCTTCTTATAGAATTTTGAATCTAAATGGATTTTTTTTATTTCTCCAATACCTGTTCAGATACGTGGACGATATATTTGCCATTTTCGATCTTGACAAATGTAATATAAATGTGAAGTTGGATTTTCTGATTTAGCACAGAAAACAGTAATTATATTGGAGGGGATCGGAATATAATGCCGTTCTTCTTATGGGCTGAGTTTGTGAAGCATTTCTGAATTGTTTATCCGCAAGTGTCAGCATTACCTTATTTTTTACGATAATTTTTAAAGAAAAAGCTTCCCTAGGAACTTACCAACTAAGGTCCATCCAGCGAAAGAAAAACTATGTCAAGGTCATGAAATTCAAAATTAGCCAACCAAAGCTGTTTAGGACTGATTTAAATCGCTTTGATTGGATAATTTTGAATTACCTGACCTTGACATAGCTTTTCTTTTGTCGAGGGTGCAATATTATTGTTTGCTTTGCAGGGAAGTCGGTGCTTTTTATCAGGTTCATACATTTTAATTATTATTAATTTATTATAAATGGTATGACACCCTATTGATAACATTTAAAGGTATGGAAATTTTATTATAAAAAATTCTAAGCAAACTTATATATAATGAGCTCGCAGAAAGCAACAACACAACTTGCTTAATGAGAGAGAGAGCTTTTAAATTGAACCGAACTATGTCAGTTTTGACGCTTTTAAAAGGTCAGCATTAAAGTGGGCACGACCGATTAATTTACCCAGAAGCTCATTTTTTGCACATTTATTAAAAAAAATTATAGAAAAGTTGAAAAAAGTTAGATTTACGTTATAGTATGTCAAAACAAAACAACGTGAACATTCCCGTGATTTCCAACCACCTTGTTGTGTAATGTGAATCCCTAATGAATACTCTCTGTTTAATTTTCGTTTTACTCTCTTCGTACTGTATTCCTATTCGAAAAGCATGACATCATCTGCAAAGACGTCACCTGCAGTGACGTCATCTTACAGCATCTGGTAGCCATGACGACCAATCTTGGAGAATGTTTGTGTAGTGAGGAGAGAGGACCGTTCGCCGCCTTTGATTCGGTCATTGGGTTTGTTTGTGTGTGTGTATGTGTGTGTGTGTGGTGTGCGCGAGTGTGTGAGGGGGTGTTTTTCATTTTTCTTTCATAAATCTACGATTGTATGTCTTTTTTTCTTTTTTTTTTAATTCCATAGTATATGAATTGTTAATTCAACTTTAATAAAATATGATTGCGTGTCTCGAGATTCTTGCTTCCTCACCGACCTCTTTGGATATGGCCGGAGGGAGTGGGGGAGCGCGTAAACTCCGCCGTGAGCGTGACGTTGCGAGTCGCTAAAATCGATCGGTTGTTCGAATGACGTCATCACCATGCTTTTCCATTTTGAACCATTAGAAGAGAAGAGTTAACTCGTATGCTTTTTCTGAGTTGTTTGGGTTTTGCTAGAATACACATATACACATGTTTATAGTCTTTGTGTAGATACAAAACTATATAATATAAAGCAGAAAACGTTAGAGCAGAATGTTGACGCACATCATTCATTCGTGTCATTGATGAATGACTGTTTTTGCAACATATAAAAAGAGTTAAGGAGATGAAATTTATTTATTATTAAAACAAAAGAATGGACTCCCATATTGTTTTATTTTATCCAGAGAATCAATACACGATTTCTTTATAGATCTCTAAAGACATCCATGCTTTTACAGTCACAAATATTGTACGATAAATTCTGTCAAATTGTGACTTTTTTCCTATCATATGGCTTCGATAGAGTTATTATTCAATTTCCAGCTTGCTTTCTAAGTGGTGTTGTTGTAGTGCCCTTTCAAGTAGCGAATTTGGCTCCCGAGTATAAATATGGATAGCCCCTTGAAAACTAAAAGGATAACGGGAGAGAAGGAGAGAAGAGTGGGGCTCGGAGTGTAGAGAAAGGAAGAGGATGAAATCTTGGTCTCTGAATGAAATTCGTTCGCAACCGCCCACGCCTCATCTCATTCATAAGGGTGGGTGATGACGCTTTGACATTTTCCCGACAGTCTACGACTGCGCCCTCTCTGTCTTGTTTCACACGCACGTGCCTATTCTTCACCAACGTAATGATTATAAAAATTCCTCGACGTACTTAGAATCGAACACATTTTTACCTTTTCGGATTCGTGTTTCATCTTTGCAACGTAATCCTCTGTTTCGTAAAGGTAAAAGCTAAGTGCCTTCGACGTAGTCCCTAGCAACGGAAGGAAAACCCCCACAGACAAACGTGGGTTTGAAAAACGAGGAAAAATAATTCCCCGAACACGATGGATATCTGTATTAAGGGGAACTAAATTAAACACAACCTAAAAAATATTAAACCCATAATATCATAAGAGCATCTGTTTTACAAAAAAACACACCAGTAAAAAAAAAAGAAAAACCCAAACCTAATAAGAAATAGAGGAGCGAATGTGGCATCACGTCCCCCGCACAGTACAAAGGTCAGAAGGTTATGCTGAAACTCATTAAGATAGCAAAACTGAGTGCATTTCTAAAGCCGATCGAAGCTCTTTTAGTGGTGTTTAGAGTTGCTAACAAATCCACTCTATTTAGCTCGTTTTCTCTCTCTTTTTCTTTCTTTCTTTCCTGACATTGCGTGCATGATGTGTTGACAGAAATGTTTTATTTTCTTCTCCCTTTTCGTGACAATTCAAATCATTTCTTATTCAAATTACGACGCGATTTACTAGATTTTAAAACCGTCCTTTTAATCAGTAATTCATCCATGTATCTTTAACATCAAATCAACCAACGAAAAAACAAACAAACAGCTCAGTACCGTTGCTGTTATTTCAACTATGTTTTCCTTTTTTTTATTTATCGTTGCTTTTATTTTAGACCGACTGGCGTTGACTAAACACTTTTTCCCAAATGACAACTACACTCACTAATTGTGTATTAAAGCATATCTAGACTAATTTTCTTCTTACTTTGTATTGTTGTAAATATTACATTTTTTGTGGCCATGCGAAAGACTTTAGCAAAGAAAAAGTCCTAATCTCATTATACCCATGGGTTAATAATCTTAATCAAGAAATTTACAAGAATAATTGACAAAACTTAAAAGAAACAAGAAATGAATCCCTCCGAGGAGAGTATAGGAAAGTAGCGGGAGCCTTGAATTCATGGAAATTAGCACCCTTAAAAAGATTAACAAGTGCGGGTTAAAATGTAGGAATAAAATTGGGGTTAAAAGTGAGAGATAACGAACGAGTAAAAAAGTGGAGTGAAAATATCTTCCTACTTTTTATATCTATTTTTACACCTTTTTAACCCTCATTTTTTATTTATCAAATATTGATTTTCTCGAACGTAATATTTAGAAAATGGAAAAGAACTCCATCTTCTCGTCATTTCCTATCGAATGGTATATGTTGCCATTTGAAAACGTTAAAGTTCTAAAGAACCCGTGAGAGCCATTCGATAATCTTGACCCCACTCGGACAAACTTCATAGAAATGTAGATATTGCCTAGAGGAATCTACATACCGAATTTTACTCCTTTACATATCTATAGATCATGTAGACCATATGGATCCCTTTAACTCCGAACTCCAATGGGCAAATCGAAACCAAACTAAGTAATGAAGTAGGACATGCCCATCGTAAGCTATCGGCCTCGGTGGCTCAGTGGCTGCGTGATCGCCTCTGATGCCCGAGGACGACGAGGATTTTTTCAGGGGGAAAATCCTGAGATGACGCACTTCCTTCGGAAGGGAAGTAAAGCCGTTGGTCCCGTGTAGTCGTTTGCCGGCTGCACGTTAAAGAACCCTTGCGAGGCAAAATTTGCGGCCCCTATAACGCCGTCCTCAAATGACCATGGCAGTTGAAAAGGACCTTAATACCAAACAAACCGAAACCATCGTAAGCTAAATATCAACCTTCTATGTTCAAAAAAGGTAGAAAATATGACGGACAAACGGACATGGTAAAACCAATAGGTAATTCCATTCTTCTGCTAATTAATAAAATAGCGGTTTTACCAAGTCTGTCTGTCATATCGCCAGATTTCTCAAGAGAAATCAGGCGATATGTCAGGAAAAACTAAAAAGCGCAGGCGGAGAAAGATAAACAAAAGAATGGAGGGAGATAAGCTCCAGCCTCCTCCAGATAGTAGAACATTCCAGAGGAGAGATGAACGGCGTCATAAAATGGGAGTGACGACGGAGGAGAGAGCGACCAATAGGAAGAAAGGGGGAAAAAACGGTTAGTTTTCAAAGAGAAAAAGACAGGAGAGTGGATTTGGAAAGCAACAGAAACGGTCGTAGGAAATTGGAGAGAAGAAATGGAGGCGTTCGCGCAGCGCAACGATTGAGGCTCGGAAGAAAAGAAACGGAGCCAAAAGGAGCGGCTGCGAAGGATGCAGAGGAGCGCGACCGTGAAGTACCGACCCCGGCAAAGGAAAGGAAGCAGCGAATCTTCTCAGCTGGCGTTCGGTCATCAAATCCGCTGAACGTCGAAACTATCGTTGGAACCGCATAACAGGTGGGAGAAACCCGTACTTTGTTAGAAAGTTGCAGTGCGTAGAGGACAATGACTCTGGACAGAACTGTGTGTTAGATAGCAGCGGAAAAACCGAGAGGGAACCCGCTATCAAGTGCGCGAAAGAGACATTGACTGAGAAAGATAATTTTCCTGCGTCACAATATTCAGCAGTTAGGAAGACGGCTGGGAACCGAGAGCGGAGGAGAGAGCGAGCAGCTAAAAGCCTACTTTCGTTCCGAGCGACAGGAAATCCATTAAGGCACCTGCAGCCAACATTGTTGTGGTAGACGATGAAAGCTTGAATTCGTCTATTGGGCAAAGCGAATTATCGTCGTCGGAGCCGAGGACCGAGCTAACTGGTGATAGCAAATGCAGTGGGCCAAAGACAGCTTCGGAATCGTGCGAGACAGATGCCATAGACGACAGCGAAGCCCCCGGCGCGAATCCGGATACTAATTCTACACTCCGAGAGGGAATCTCTCTGGCCCCCGTGGATCTTCCAGTGATTGCAAGTGCGCGCTCGCTAAACGAGATCTCGGGCGGTGAGCCGCGCTTGGCTTGGGATACGCCATTGTGGGGTAGGCAACCCCTTGTCTTAGGCTTAATTAATTAAGAATAGTGTTAAGTGTTAATGATAGAGTTATTGGTGGGGCTTGGGTTGAGTAATTGATAATGCATTAATGCCTGAACTTTATTCATGCCCTAGGTCGGCCCCTCTCGTCGACAAACCTTTTAAGGTCGCCATTATCTGGTTGGATGGTGACAGTAGCCTCATTTCAATCTATCGTAGCTCCAGCTTCGAACACTGTGAACTAGGAAAGCGATGGACAGTGTAGTGGACAGCGCCCAAGTGTCCGGACTTCGCTTCAAGCAATTAGATTTACTTTGTAAAAAAAAAATATACAGTATATAATAACTGGATGTTAACATTGGAACTGTTTAGTCGAAATTTCTCGAATTAACCCCTACGGGTAATTGTATATTAATTGAGCAGAAGACACAGAAAGTTTCAATTATATACGTTTCTGAACTTTATTAAAAGCATTTATTTGCAATGATGGTTATTCCTCCTTTTTCTCCCTGACACGGCTGAACCTCTGGGTATATTTGGCAATAGTGTTAATATTACTTACTTACTTACTTTTCAAACCCGCTTATCCGTTAGGGTCGCGGGGGCAGCAGCCCTATGGAGGATCTCCAGCGATCGCGATCTTCCGCCATCAGGCGCATGTCCTCCCTGGTAATATCCAAGCGACTCGAACCCAGATTCTCCATGTAGTCTAGCCACCTGGTTCTAGGCCGACCCCTTGGTCTCTTACCCACCGGCTTGGAAAATAACAACTGCCTAGGAAGACTAGTTTGCGACATCCGTATCACGTGGCCATACCAGCGCAACTGAGATCTCTCGATGCGGAGAAGTAGCGGCTCAACACCTAAAGATTCCCTTATTGTGCTGCTGTACACCTGCCACACCTCTCAGAAATCTCATTTTGGCCGCTTGTACCCGCGATCGCACTCTTTCGGTCATTACCCAAGCCTCATGATCATAGGTGAGAATGGGGACAAAGATAGATTTGAAGACGGAGAGCTTGGCTTTATAGTGTTAATATTAAGGTTAATAATTAATTTAAGCCGCAAACAGCACGTGACACTGTCCCAACCATAGTCAATAAGTTCAACATCCTTTGACAGAGAACAGGATTCTCAATCTTTTCACAACCGCGTACCACTAAAACAAAATTTTTAACCTTGTGGTGTTCCTTCTCATGGTATTTCTGTTGTCAATATACACTCCATTGTGGCGGGAGGCGTGGAAACTGTGGGTTCAAATTGTTATTAATATTCACGGATGAAAAAAAAACTAACAAATCATTCCCGACGACCCTTCCAAGTACCACCAGTCCAACCGCTTGCGTACAACCAGTCCAACCGCTCACATAGAAGGTTGAAATTTGGTAGTTAGGTTACTGTGGGCAAGTCCTACTTCACTATTTAGTTTGGTTTGGATTGGTCTACTGAGGTCGGAGATATGGGGATCGAAGTTAGAGGGGTCAATATGGTATTACAGGTATGTGAAAGAATGAAATAGGCAAGATCTTCACAGCAAGGAAGTTTGGGCTGGATTGTCCCAATGGGATCGGAGTTGTGGAGGTAATGGTCACATGGTCTTAAGAAATGATTAACGATTTCCAATGGCAACATGTGGTATGTGATATGTCATTCGAGCGGAAATGATAGGAAACGAAAGATAGATCTTTTCTATTTTCTAAATACTACGTTCGAGAAAATTAAGTTTTGATATAAATAGAAGTTAAAAATTGGGAATAAACTGGGTAAATAGATAGAGGATAAAAAGTCACATTTATTCTCCAGTTTTTTAAGCGTTTGGCGAGGGCTAATTTCCTTGTACTCAGGACTTTCGCCACTTTTCTATACCCTCCTTGGGGGGGGGGGGGGTAATTTCTTGTTATTTAACACAGAAATAACTTTAGGTACTCAAGTAACATAATGGACATGGCTTTTATAAACTAACGAACTTCACAACTTACTATAATCAGTAAGAAACAAATAATAGTTCAACTTAATAAATATTTTTGCATTATAGAATCAATGATAATATTTTTAGTATTTAAGTTTACCAATTAAAAGTAAGTATTTTATTTAGCGGAGCAATTCACACTTTGGTGGCTTTCGAATTACACAAGATTTGGTGGCCTTTACACTTGTCAGATTTACAACAATATGAAGCCAACGCAATTAAAACTCGTTTGAAAAAAAAATGGCATAACTATAACAATTAAAGTAAATTACTCGGAAAATATGTAATGAAATAGTTAAATATGAGACTTGTGATCCCTATCTCTCAATAGGTATAGTCCTGCGGTAAACCTTTCCACGTGACCTTTGATCTATTCGTACGCAAAACGTCAACGCTAAGATGGAAAAGGCAAACCGAGAACGAGTCCGGTATGACAGTCAGTTTATAAAAGAACGAACATGCCATTAAGAATCTGTGCACACATTGGTAACAATCTTGGATGTGGAGTAGACATCGAACGCAAGCCTGGAAGTGAGTGCAACCGAAAGTTTGACAGCAACGAAATGAGACGTGTTGAGCAAATTGTTCGCTGCCACCCAGAGTGGTCGAGCGCTAGAGTTGGCGAGCTGGAAGCAAGAAAAGGAAGCCCTCAGGTTCACCGTAGTGCAATTCGTCTACTTAAAGTGGCCTCCGAAGGTTGCACCAATGCTGACCGAGGACGTAAGCAAGCTCGTCTCTATATCACCCGAATTGCCAGAGGCCTCTAGTGGCTGTTTTCAATACTCCATCGTTGCTTGTGACTCTTTATAGTGAGAATATAAAAGGCTCCAATTCCAGTTTTAGATCAACTTTTTCTTCTTTGGGGGGGGGGGATAGCACTGGTTAAGCGATGGTGACATTGTCGCCATCCCCCCTATGGCGTGGGCACCCCTGCAGTTAACTGCATCATTATCTGTCATGCTGTGAGCTGTGATCGGATGTTTCAATATGGCCGCCGAAGGAGGTAAAGTTGTAAAGTAAAGCTGGAGTCATTGGCTACTAGAGGGCTGACGACTGCCAACAGAAGAGTGCCTGGATGCGAGCGAGTGGGAGAAGGGTAGTGACAACTCTCACTTTTATGGTTTCCGTCCGTCATTTTGATCCCGTTTTTTGCTCAAATACTCGTACAATACTAACAGTCTCGCTTGGTTATGTTAGAATTCTCTTTATTTGTCTATTTTTCTGAACTTTTAATCGTTTCACCTTTTAAAATACAGGTATTGGACATTGAAACTGAAACACTTTCGCAAATAGCACTGGTTACCCCCAGGGCTGAATAGAACCTTCTGCTAGGTAATTAATCGTATGCATATCAATGAATCACGTGTCAGAGGTCTTGGTAGTCACTCCAGTAGAAAAGTTCGATAGTAAGATTCAAATTGTCTGTGCAGAGCGCTATAATGGGAGACATATCCGACTTCAAAAGAGGGCAGATTGTTGGGGCGCGTCTAGCAGGTGCATCTGTGTCCAAAACTGCCACACTTTGTGATGTCTCACGTGCTACAGTATCCAGGGTGATGTGTGCATATGAACAGGAAGGACGAACCACGTCCAGGAGGAGCAACTGCAGGGAAAAACGGAAGTTGTCGGAAAGAGACGTCAGGACATTGACCAGGATTGTTGCACGAAAGCGGAAAACCACCGCAGCAGAAATCACCGCAGAAATGAATACACACCTCCAGGAACCGGTGTGCACGAAGACAATCCGTCGTTACCTGCATAAATCCAACATCCATGGCAGGGTTGCTATACCGAAGCCTTTCATCAGTAGTTCATCAGTAGTACAAATGCCTCCAAGCGGGTTCAGTGGTGCCGGACGCATAAAACCTGGACGTTGGATGACCTCAAACGCGTCATATTCTCGGATGAGTCCAGCTACACTGTCTTCCAAACAACAGGGAGGGTATTCGTCTGGAGGAGCCCCTCTGATGCCTACAACCCAGACTGCTTGGCACCCACAGTCAAACACGGAGGTGGATCAGTAATGGGTGGATCAGTAATGGTCTGGGGTGCAAACTGTACAGGACCTCTACCGATCCTTCCCAAGACGTGTTGCTGCTGTGCTGGCTGCCCACGGTGCCCCAACACCTTATTAAATAAAGATTTTGGATTTCTACCAGGTGTTTCAGTTTCAATGTCCAATACCTGTAAGTGGCTAACATCGAATTTTAACGAGTAAAAACGATACGTTCCTGCATGTAGCAATCACTTTGATAAAGGTGGAAGGCTTTTTCGCTTTCCTGCAAACGCTGTAAACGCTACTTTTTTATTTTGTGGGTAATTCAAATAAAAAGAAACAAGTCTGATCCACGCCACAGAAGATGAATATGACAGTTATTTCGAAAATGAACCTAACAAGTACTATATACAGCATCATCGAATATTTAGGAGGCATGAGCATTAAAAATATTCTGAGATGAATAAAAAAATTGTTCCATGTGCTACAAAGCTTTATTGATGAAGGACACGTCTGAGAGGAGGACATTAATGGAGTCAATAAGAATTTGGGCAAAGTTGTACGTTTTCATATGGTTACAGTACGTGGCGCCGGCGATGGCTAAAGAGGGAAGCTTGCTCGTCGATCGACGTGGTTCGTTTAGGTCAACCTTGCCTAAAAATTTGATGTTTTGTAAATAATAGTGAATAAACACGAACAAAAAAAAGTCACTTTGGGCAGTGTTTCTAATTTCTTTAGATAACTGTATGCGCCTTCTATTTTAAGAGGTTGGTGGCATTACTGATATTCATGGCAGGGTGAAATGTGGTGGCTTCCCCTTGCATTCCGCATATTAGAAAAGAACATACACAAACATCCATGCACCAACAGAATTCAAACCCACGACTCGCTGGTCTCGAGAGAAAAGACCTACGTCCTAGCCCTCTCAGCCGCCGAGCCAGCTGAGAAAATACATAAATTATATTGTGACAAAATTAGCATAATTGACAAGGCTATTCATAAGAGACCACATTTCACACTAGATAAACAAAAAGTGATCTATATAACTGATATTTCCATTCTCAATACACAATTTATAAAAGACCTCTAGACAAAATAGAAAGTCTACGGGGAGACAACAGTGTACATGTATCTATACATTTTCCCTCTGGTTCTTTCCGCTACTGCACAAAAGCCTGGCAACATTGAATAAAAACCTTCACGTATACCAAAACCTACAGAAAGTCACAATCTTAAACGCATGCCATAGAGTAAGGAAATTTCTACATTCATAGTGATATAACTTTCCCCCTTCCTTCATTTGAGTGCCTTGGGCTTGGTCTATTTTGGGTCGCCTTTAGGACTTCGCTTCCGAACTTGATCGGAGTTGGGGTTTTCCGAAATAATAGTATACATTAATAATAATTGAACCAAAAATCTTAACAACGAAACAGCTGCAACTTTCAATGAATTATTTTTCAAACAGATGATGGTTTCGTCCATTTTCATGAAATTGTTTCGGCCAAAGAACGTCCAGAGAAATGCCTATACCTGAAAACGTATATTTTCAGCAGAGCAAAGATAACAAAGGTTAGTGGGGCAACAAAACTATAAAATTGTACTGTAGATCACAAAAAATGCCTTAAAGAAACAAATAAAAATTACTAAATAAAACTGGGTAAACAGAGCGGCTTCCCGCGAATAGGACGATACCGGCAGCACCTTAGAATTTTGCAGAGATTTAAGTTTACAGGAGACGTCAAAATCTGCTTAACCGCAATCCGATGATGGGGCTGAACAGGAGAATAACAGCTAATGCTGGGCTTGAAAACAAGTAAGAAGATCCTTCAATTTGAGCCTCCCTGAATAGAAACGTAGATCCGTATGCTTACTTCGAAGAATTCTAGATCTACTTATCCACTTACCCAGAATAAAATCCAGCTTTATTTCAGATAATTAGAATGACCTCACGCAAGGTTGCCCCTTTCGCTGAAGAGATGATGCAATAGGCTGCAATGAAGCTTATACTGAATAATACTCTTCAGAGACAGGCGGGTTAATTGGCTGACGAGTTCTTAAAAATGAAAGAAGAAATAAATCGTAATGATAAAGCAGACCTGATCAGAAAGACACCGAATGAATATAACGAAGAACGACGTTGCCAGGATCAGCCTATTTGCCGGTCAAGATGGGAAAGACTAATATGAGCAAATTCTTCCACTTGAAGAAAATTCCAACCCACGCGAGCCACTGCATAGCTTTGTAGAAACTGGAAATTGAATACCAGTTAGGCGAAGGACTATTCAAAGAAATGAAGTCAATAATAATTCGAAAGTTCATTTTGTGACCCTGCAATTAGCATTGTTTCCGGTCGGCTTCACGTGTTTTCGAGATGACTGCTTTGAAAAAGAGACTATTGTTTTTATTGGACAAAAGCTATAAATATTATAAATCCAATACAATTAAAACTCGTTGAGAATTCCCAAGCTTGCATTACCAAAACAACAAACTTAAAAGGTCCCTGGAAATTTTATTTCAATTTAGTATTTTTTATAAGCTATAATTTTAATAATAAAAAAAAAGTTTTCTTTTGGAAGCTGTCCTTATCTCCATTAATAAACAAAAATTTTATACTAAGAATTACGTTTTGTTTAAAACATGAAGCAACAATGTAAAAAGGAGTTATTCACCAATATGACAATTTTAATCCCCTCCCTCCCCTTTGTAACATTACTCAAACCCCTCCTCCCTAAATGAACGTACGTAATGTATTCGAATACCCTCCTCTCCCCTCCTCACAGGAGGAAGTCTTTCACATAAAAAAGGAGTCATAATCACGTGCAGATGTCAGATGGACGATCGGAGAAATCGAGAATGCACCTAGAATAACACTTTCAGTATTCAGATAGTTAACCACTATTCTTCAATTGATTTCAGTATTTCAAACTTCAAATTATGTCAAACAGTTAACTTGTTCGATGTTTCGAATTAAGTGAAGTCAACATTTAATTCATAGGATGATATACAGAGCGTTCCAAAGATTGACATTTTGTAAAACTATAGCTATTTAAACAAATTAACTTACAAAGTAAGCTGTAAATGATAGTCCAGTCGATTCTCTCCAATCTGGTCAAACCCCAACCAGTCGATACAAACCTGCAGACGAAGGAAGACATTTACACATTTTCGCAGTGAAAAATCGAGATGTCCAGCAGAATGAAGTCCCCGAGCTGAGTTGATTTAATTTCTGGTATATTTTGTTCTTCGGATGACCCTCACAGAAGAATGTCCGGAGGTTTTAGGTCCAGAGAGCGCACATCTACGACACTTCAACTCCTGTTAAATAACAAATTAAATCGTGTTACCGTCTAACTTGTTCGTGGGAGTGGTTCAAACTTTGCTAATGTTCGTTGGCATACTTCAGTAACGTTGCTGGTTAGTGAAAATGACTATACATTATTGTAGGAGTTTTTCTACAGGACAACATTCTTTCACCATTATGGCGCAATAATGAAAAGATGTTGCATGAACCGTCGTTAACGAATACCGTTGTACTGTCTTTCTTTAGTTTTACGGTATCAACTACAGTTTACTTTATTCAAATAAGTTAATTTTTTTAAACGCTTTATTCACAAAATGTGAGTCGTGAACTCCGGGCCACCTTGTTGTACCTATTTACTTTTTTGAGAATTGATATTTTGAAAATGGCCTCTCTATACAATCTTTCTTTTCATTAATTGTTCAGAAATTTAATAGCAAGCTTTAATAACTATAGGAAAATAATAAGCAATAAAAGATTAAATAATCTTAACAAAATTTTTTAACTTGCCATGTTCTGCAGTTAGTAATAATTTTGGCCTTCACTCAAGTAGATTCGTTGAATAAAAATGTAAGAGCTAGATTGGAAAATTCCTTTAAGAAATTTCTTCATTCGGAATGAACTAATATTGCAGCACAGTTTTTCCCAGCAGTTTCAATTGCCACTCCCCTCAACCTTCAAGACAAATGTACTCTTCCAAGTCAGACTCCTGATAATCACCCTACCTGTTTTTGGGAAAATGATCATGACTCTATTCTTCGCCTGACAGTTTTCAAAATTGAAGAATAAATTAATAGTGTGTGCTAGTTTCTTATTTTAAAAAGGAAGGAAGAAGTTTTGCTTATTTAATTACGGCCATTATTAAAATGATAGGATTTGACGACGTTTTGTCGTTCGAGAAACTAGTAAATCTGAAAAAATTATAACGGCATCAGAAAATATGACTCCATATCAAGAAAAAAAAAATTTGATTCATTTAAAAAATGTGTTATGAATTAATCGTAAAAATAAATTTGTCCATGAAAAATTTTCTCGAACCGACATCCGATGTAAAGCGGAAAGTTTAATTAACTTCTCTCTCTTTTCTTTTCATTATACTGTAGTTGATGTTTCTGGGTTTGTTTGGGTTTTTTTTGTTGTTTTGTTTTGTTTGTTTTTTTAAATCGCCGTTTCTAGGAAAGTACTTGGATCGTGCAAATAAATGCATTGGTAAGCTATTTTAAAAATAGAAAGATAAAAATATGCAATCTGCATATAACTCTCAATAGGGCTGAATATCGTTTTATTTTAAAGCATGCAATAATTAATATGAAATTAAATTAATTGAAGAAGTTAAATATTGAAAAATGAAAAGAAAGAAAGATCGGATTATTTAATGAAATTTCAAATTGGGTTCAATGAATGTATCAAATTTTTATAGTAATGAATTAATGAGAGTAGGTTATCCCTCTAGGCTATTATCAAGATTCACTGCCCCATCATTAATGTGCTTTCAACAAATAAGAATCTTCTCTTGCACGTACAGTCGGGTGCATAAAGGTTTTTACCTAAGTCGAAATTGTTCGGCTTCCGTACAATACTTCAATCCAATGAGATTACTTTTTCCAGGTATCTAGTCGAGCACGCCAACGCCACCTAGAGAACACCTGTTCTCTAGGTGGCGTTGAGCACGCTTACTACGGAACGATTCCATTAAGTTTTTGCTTAGCATCGGGGGTAGGCAAATTTTATGTCACGTGCTCAACTATGTTGACAAAAAGATTATTTTGGCTGTTCTGATGAGAATCTTTCTTTTATTAATAATAAACTGGTCTATTTGGTTAATAATGTAACATAAATGGTGCACAGTATCGATATAATTATATGCGTGATCAAGCGATAAGCTGATGCAGCGCTCCTTTTGGTGTGATGCGGAAGTGATTTAAGGTGTAAGCAGGAAATAGGGAGTGCCGTCTCCCTATTCCCTGGGTGTAAGTGGAAGCTATTTTCTTTTGGCTGCTCGAAAGGTTACAAGTCTCATTTTTTGTGTGTATATAAAATAATCAACGACAATTTGCCAAAACCATCCGAAAATTTTTTTGAATTTATTATTATTTAACTAAATTTAATTATTTAAATTTAACAAAATTTGACGGAGAACACCCCATCTTATTATTAATCCCCATCTCTTTAATTAAAAAATCATAAAATAAAAAATTGTCAGAGCAACAAATAGAATAATCAGAGCTTAAATATCTCATTATGCTCAAAGAATAAGAAATGAGTTAATATATAAAATCAAAATAGCTTTAAACTAAATTTCTCTGAAAGTATTAAACTGAGACATAAAGTGTCAGCGGATAAAATGATCAGTTTTTAAAGCTCTTTCTAACGATATAATATTTTCAGAGTTTTTCAGTAGTCACAAGGAAACGTCATAAAATGATCAAGGCAGGATTTTCTTTCTGCAAATCTTCAGTTTATTTAATTCAAAACAATGATTGAACATTGTCTCATTACAACAATCCCTGGCTTCTGATGGATTGTCGTAACTTTCTTTGTTGGCTTCAGATGCGCATGCGCAGAAGTGCCAATTTTGCTCTTACAAAAAATGCTTTGCGTTTTAATATATATTTTAATAGTAGAGAATATTAAATGATTTGAACAAAATAGGATTTTTGTAAAAGTAACGGTGATATGAATTAGTGTACATTTTATTAAAAACTAAAATATAGAATAAAGCATGACATGACAATTAACATGAAAAGTTTTTTAAACCCTCAAATAAAAAGATCAAATTGCACATTTGGATGAAAAAACTTTAATCTGTTTATGGTGTTCTTTACATACACTGTTTAAAACTTAAACGAAATCAAAAAAGCGATAATGAACAAAAAAAAATGTCTATCCATATCGGATTCGAACTCTGCCATTCGAGGAAGTAGGCAGAGACTTTAACGATATTGCTGTTAGCCGCTATCGCTTATTATTGTCAGGAGGGAGCAGGCGACGAGCATATCCCAAGCGTATACTTGCTACCCTATTTTCATTCAAAAGGGACAGGTCCATTCTAATCTGCCTTGACTCTCAGTACAAGTACCTGATTTTGCAACCGATCTACATCCAGAAAGCTCAGCCCCTACGGAACAGGTAAAAACCTTTTCGCACCCGACCGTACCTACAACGACCCTGGCTAACAACTCTTTCTATCTTTCGCAATCCTTTCGGTCGAACGTTAAAAGTATTGTAATAAACAGTTTGTTTATCATGTTCTCTGAAACCTTCAATTAAATAGTTCACAGGAGCGATTCTCTTGATAACTTCTTTTTTTTTCTCTCTGACATTCTTCTTTCTTCTTACTTGGTCCTTCAGGATTTTTCTTCTTACTTGGTCCTATGAGATTCGTCGGATATGTCCCCCACCTGCTTGATCAAAGTTTTCTTGGGCGCATTCCAATCGTCTCCAAAGTAGTCCATGTAGTGGCTAGTTAGAAACAGGTGTTCAGAATAACTCAGCCGACTCTGCTCGCTTTGTCCGCCGATGGCTGATTGTAGTTAACATCTTTTCTGCATATCGTTGTCGACTGTCGGGATTTGCGAAGATTAGCATACATCGAAATACCTCGAGTTTGCTCAAGTCCGATTTGAACAAGGTTCAAGTTTATGAATCGTAGGACTGGCAGCATCAGTGTCCAAAATGGGCGAATTTTGGTTTTCAAAGAGACGTTGGTCGTCTTCCTCAGGCACCGTTTGAAGGAGACGAAAGCAGCGACCGCTTAGCCAATTCTTGTGTAGGTTTCCGCTGTGTATGACGTTACTATTCATCCTAGATTTGATCGCAGCATCCCGGCTCGGATCTCTGCTTTTCTGGTCATCTACATCCTTCAAACGTTTGGGTAAGGCGATCTAGTACCCCTGTTTACAGGTAGTGTTCCTTTACCATTTAACTTGGCTGGTGGGGGCCGCGTGTCCGTTTCGTACGTTGTAATCGGAGCTGCACTTTGGTTCGTACGAGGTAATTTGTCAGATGCTTACAATTAAAAAAAAAAGTTGTCTTTTTTAACATATTGCTTTCTTTTTTCTACGGTGACATACAACTTTATTTACATTGAAAGGTTAGCACATTAATAGCATCGTGGCATATTTAAAAAATTTTCAATTCGAATCTAATGTGTGAAAAAACGAAAATCCGTACAATTTCCATCTTGTGCGGCGTCGGAGTTGGAAGCTTGTGCTTCATAGAAGGAACTGTGAACAGTGCCTACTGCATTGAAATCATGGCAGATCATCTCATCCCAACAGCTCGATTCTACTACGAGGGAGACTTCGTTTATCAACATGATGGGGGCCCCGTGCCACAAAGCTAAGAAATCGATGGACTGGTTTGAAGAACAGAATATTTCAAGTGTTAGACTGGCCAGAGAACAGCCCTGACCTTAATCCTATAGAGAAACTGTGGAGTATGATGAAAAAAAAGAGTGTCATCTGAAAAACCGACAAGCAAGCAGGAGTTGCAAGTGGCCACTCAAAATGCTTGTCAATGTGATTTTTGTTGTAAGTTAATAAAGTCCATGCCCCGTCGAGTCCAAGCTGTAATTAAAGCACACGGCGGATGGACGAAGTATTAAATGGAAAGTTTCCATATTTTTGTCCCAGATGGTCTCTTATTTATTTCTTGTAACCTTGGTAAATTCAAGCTAGAATTAAAGTAATATTTGTTTTCCTTAGTTAAAGGGAAGTGTTTGTTAGGTTTTATTTCATTTTGTGTGTAAACTTGCTCACATTTGAGGAATTTCAATTCTAAAGACAGCGCTTGTTGACATTTCAGAAAGTTTCCATATTTTTGTCTTGGAGTGTACAAGATGATAGAAGGAAAATGTAATAAAGTAAAAATTAAAAAAAAAAAAAGCTTAATTCTTTCCGTGTTTCCGCCTCATAAATTAAAATTTAAAATCCTACACAATTATGGTGCTATTAAGAAACTTAAATCCAAAGAAAATGTCAGTAATTCGTGAGAAACTGATTGCGAAGAAATAGTATTACAGTTCAGTTAATTGTACAGATGTGACAATTACTTGATCAAAAATTGTCTTAACATCATCTGATCCAACCGTATCGAACCAATTTAATCGCCCAGTAAAGTGGAGTTCTAGATGACAACTAACAAAGCACCCTGAGGAGCAAAACTGAAAAGAGTAGCAATTTTCCTTCCGAATCAATTTTTTTTTTCACATGGCTAAGTGTAAGAGCTTTTTCAAGTTCATGAAGTTTCAAAGATGCTACCGTTAGTATAAAGGAATTTTCACCATCAAAATACTATTAAATAAATAAATAAACAAAATACGGTTCTATTGTATTCAAGTAATTTTCAAAATTCAAAATGAAAGCTGCAGGTTTTAATTATCACATTAATTATACAAGGTAAACATATCAGATCATCATTCATTATCATTTATAACTTTTTTCCTGTCCGTAAGTCTTTCGCAGAGAAGACTTCTGCTAATCTTGATCATATAAAAGCATATCTAAAGACTTCTTGAAAGTGTTAATAACATTTGAACCAGTATTTGCCAAGTCTACGATAAAGTCTATGGCCGCCCATGAATCGCTCCATCAGCATTGTTGATATAGATCTCCATAGAGACCATTGCACTGATTGTTAATTTTAAAATTTTGAAAACATGCTCAAAAACTGAATTTCAATGAAAGTAAAGCCTCTAGAGTTGTCCAGTTATTAAGTGTGAATACTCATTTATTGGTTCCATTTAAAAGCATACTTTTCACTCATTATTGAAAAAGGTAAATAAAAAAATTCAGGGATTAGTATGGGGCGGTTTTAAAGTGAAAATAGTCGGTGCCAGATGATTTAATAATAATTAAGTGTAAGAATTTTAAATTAAAATGTATTTACTAATAATTCATCAGTCCGTAATTTTGTTAATGTCCCTGTTTGAGTTCTCTATATTCCAAGAATGAGAGACTTGAAAAGATCTAATAGTTCAAAATCCACTATACCGTTTTCACTCAGTAATTGTTCGTCAATTATTATTATGTTTAGGATTTCCATAATATTATTAGGTATTTTAATCACATTAAAATGAGCACGCGTATAGGCGACTCTAGTCTCTGAAATATCATTAACAATAACAACATTAATAGTACAGTCACGGAGTAACTAATATTTTTAGAATATATGCATACATTTCTTCTGCTTTCAACAACAACTTCTTCTAAATAAGTCGAATATTTTTAGAATTTAAGCACGATCAAACTTTCGTGTGTTCCTTTCGCGCTCTGAAACAACCGGATGTTACCAATCCCAATCCATAACCATTGCTCGACATTCGGCGCAACTGCAAATCTATAATATCCATCTATTATAGATATTAAATTCAATAGATTTAATTTATTTTATTTTATTTAATTTATTTATGAATGATTTACCATTAAATATTGAATATGGAAAAATTTATTTATATGCGGATGATATTGCTTTATCAATTGTTCACAGAGATGAAGCTAAATTATTGGATGAATGTCAAAAAAATGTATCCCATGTTGTTGATTGGATTAAAAATAATAGATTAAGTTTAAATGTAATGAAGACGCATATTATGAAATTTAAAGTACCAAATAAAAGATACGAACTGATGTTTAATACAAGAATTAAAGTTCATGAGACAAATTGTTGTGCCAAATTAAATGTATGGAGGCATTGTAACTGTGCTGTAATTCATGAAGCCTCAGAATTAAAATATTTAGGACTCATTTTTGATTCTAATTTAAGTTGGAGAAATCATATTGAAAATTTATGTGCTACATTAAGGAAAATTATACTTATGATGTACTATGTAGTATGGTTCTGTCCTGTAAAAATCAGAAAATTACTATACGTAGCATACTTTGAATCCAGGATGCGATATGGTATTTCAATTTATAGATTCTCATCGGCTGCAAGGGAAGTTGAAAAATTACAAATAAGAATAATAAATCTAATTGGCACAAATTCAATATATGACAAGTTAGACACTAATAAGAAATTCAAAAAGCTAAAAATCTTAAAATTTCAAGATCTATATGAGTATATCATCTTTGTGCAAAATTTTTTTAAGAGTAGCTGGCTGTATAGAACTGTAAACACACGTAATTTGCGTAATATGCAAACCTTTATTGTTCCACGAATTGTAAATAATTATGGTAAAAAGCTAAGAAACTATTATATCCCAACATTTTTTAATACGGTACCAAAATGGATTCAAACATTGGGATCTTTTAAATTTATAAAAGCAGCATATTATAGATGGAAAGAATATTATTAATTATTTTGGCAAAGTATTATGTTGCTGATCAAGTAATATTGTCATTTTGTCTGTAGTATAGTATTGTGAAATTTTAGTTTTTTGTAGTTACATGTATTTGTTGCAATGTATCATATTATCCCATACAAGCCATATATGAGGCTTCGGGATAATTAGTTATAATGTAATTGTTTTTAGGTTTTGTTTTTTGTTCTTTGTTTTTTGAATAAAAAAAAATAAATAAATAAAAAAAAATAAATAAATAAATCATTGCACGTATTTGTCGAAGCAGTAATAAATAGGAGGGCACCGACTGCGTCATCTTCAAAGGTAACATCCCCAACGAAATTCTCAATTTAATACTGTCCTTGTCAATAATAAAATATATAAACGGCCAAAACTGTGGACACTAGGTTAACAAGAAAGGAAGAAAAAAAAAACATTATTCCACCTAAAAACCCATATGTACATTTCGGAGCTCTTTCATCAGTGAGAAACAACAAGTGAAAATAACAACTAACAAGACCGCTATATACGAGCAGCGGTTAACCAATCAGAAAAATTATTTGACAATGAAGGAAGCTAAAGGCATCCAATTGGCTACTGGTATAGGACCATCGTCGTTATTCAGCAACCAATTAGATGGGTTATGCTTGGCTATTTGAACAGATTCTAAAGAAAAGTAGCAATTTCTCATCTTTAATAGAATGGATAATTTTAAAGCAGATAATTATGGTCTTCCTGTAAAATATGATCTGCAAAAGCAGATATACCCACATAGGAGATATGCTCCTTCATTCTAGTTTTTACCCCTCTTTTTGAATGTCCTAGATAAAACTCATTGCAGGAGGAACATTCAAACTTATAAACCCCCGGGCAGGATTCTCTTGGAATTCTGTCTTTTACCATGTTCAGCTTTTATCTAAGAGCATTTGAACTTTTTGAAGGCAACTTTATAGTTGAATCTTTTGCAAATCCTTTTAAGACCTCTATTCAAATTTACATCAAACAGAAGGACATCAGTTTTACAGTAATCATATTTGACGTTCTTCAGGCGCTGAAGTCACCTCCCTGAAGAACAAACATGATTACTGTAAAACTATTCTCCTTCCGTATAACGTAAATTTGATGGTTGTGGAACCAGCTCCTTCCTTCCACAAATGCTCAATTGGATTGAAATTTGGTGATTAAGGAGAGTTCTTGAAACCACTCCTGCACAATACGATCACCTCAGCTGTCTCCATTGGGATACGCCATCCACATGATAGGATGAACTTGATCAGCAACGATACTTAGGTATGTTGTGCTATTCAGACGAATTAAAGGGTCCAAATCAAGCTTGAAGGGTTGTGCTCATGCTTGTGGGGTCCATGTTTTCATGCTGTTTCCGCCAAATTCTCACTCTGCCTGATGCAACTGGAAACGTGATTCATCAGATCACATGACTGTTTTCTCCAGGGGAACATATTGCTTTCCAATTCTCTTCTTTGAAAAACGGCGCGACTGCAATAATAAATTTGTATCCGCGAATCAGCACAGAGAGAGACATTGGAGCCGCCGTTCGACTCCACTCTTTAACTAAGTTAGTTTGTCCTTGCGGATATTATTGCAGCCAATAACTGGAGAATCATCCCGGGTGGCTGAACCTCCACATCTACGCCGCTGTTGTTAAATGGAAAGCAAAGAAAAATGTAAAAGCTTATTTTTATTTCAGCGTTTTAAAAATAAATGTTTGTTATACAGGTTGTCCAAAAAGTCTGGTAACATGGCAGATATCTCAAAGCTACAAGGTAGGCGAGATCTGATGAGTGTGGTTTATAGGTAACAGGGGGGGGGGCGCAATTCATTGCCGCACTCAAATTTGACCTTGGCCCCCAAATTTAAGGTCATCCATTTGCTAATCGAAAACTATTAAAAATAGAGAAAAATTTCTAATTGCTACCCTATAAAGCAACACCACATTAGTCTAAAAACAATTTTTAATCACACCCATCCCCTTGAAAGATATTGAAAAAATGGGCGAGAAAGAGTGACTCAAGGTCAGGTTGAGCCAACACCTCCTAGAAAGAAAGCCTATGCACTGAAAATTCATACATTGTTACATGATCATAAGAAGTCATATTTTAGGGCTTAATTATTGGTTGAAATACGATTAACAATGCCTTTTTATGATGATGTAACAATGTATGAATTTTCAGTGCACAGGCTTTCTTTCTAGGAGGTGTTGGTTGAGCTGGCCAGGTTGGCTGAGATTTCTAACACATTTGAATTGCAGTGAAGCACACCGTTGGGAAGGGGAAGGGGAAGCACACTCTTGAGTGACTCTTTCTCGCCCATTTTCTCAAAATCTTTCAAGGAGAAGGGTGTGATTAAAAATTATTTTTAGATTAATGTGGTGTTGCTCTACAAGTTATCAATCGGAAATTTTTCTCCATCTTTAATACTTTTCGAGTTAGGAAGTGGATGGCCTTAAATATGGGGATCAAGGTCAAATTTGAGTGCAGCAATGAATCCCGTCCCCCCCCCCCCCCAGTACCTATAAACCTCACTCATCAGATCTCGCCTTCCTGGCAACTTTGAGATATCTGCCTTGTTACCAGATTTTTTGGACACCCTGTATATTAATGAATTGGAGACGTTTTATCTTGTTAACTGCAGAGAGCAAAGGTGTTCGAACAGACCTTCGGCTTCCATATCCCATACGATGCAGTGTATGGCGAATAGTGCGTTCAGAGATCTTTTGAGAGGATCCCTGATTAAGATCTGCAGTAATTTGATGCACTGTTGCCCTTCTGTTGTCTTGTACCAGTCTTGCCACTCTCTGTTCTGTCTTTAAACACTTCAACAACAGCTGCTCATGAACATTTAACGAATGCAGCTGTTCTGCTGATACTCGCTCCATCGCTCCAAGTGCCAACAATCATCCCATGCTCAAAGGCTGTTAAATCGCGTCGTTTACCCATATCTTCAGAAACAAATCACTTCTATTGTCGTGGTAAACAACCTGCTTCCCTTTTTTATAATGGTCTGGTCCTCTAGCAACTTCAGCGCGAAATCATAGCTAATTTGCCTACAAACGTCAGGTGGTCATAATAATCTGGCACACAGTGCAATTCAATATTTAATTTTGTTCCCCTTGGCTTGTTCTGTATATACAACTCTTGGACATAAGTATTTAATATCAGTTGCCTTACCATTTCAACAAACAATCAACTCGCTTAAAAAAACAATAAACAAACTAAAAATTAAACAAAAATTTACGCATTGATAAAAGGCATGATTCTTTACAAATTTACATTAAGAACGTTATCTAGTAGTAACAAGTTAAATAATAAAAAAATATTAAGTTAAATTTATACTGGACAAAAATATTTAATACTGATGCTGCTTGGACAAAAGTATTTAATACTTCTTAATATTCTAATTTTGCTGAACTGATATCCTTAACTACCTCTACAATCAAATGGACTTGACCATGTTAATGAAAAAACCCAGCAAAAAAAAATGTTTTTTCCACATAATATTGCAATTGAAACAATAAAGTCATGGGTAAAACACGCGAACTTTCCATAGATGCAAAAAAAATCGTAATTATATTGTGTAAAGAAAACAAAACCCAAAAAGAAATTGCAACCATTGTAGGATGCAGCCAAGGAACAGTTTCTAACATTATAAAGCGTTTTCGAAATGAAAAAGTACTGACAAACAAGACACGTAGTGGTCGTCCAAGAATCACTACAAAAAGACAGGATAAGACTTTGAAGAAAATCTGCCTACAAATGCGTAAAGCATCGTCTAAACAGATGAATATAGAGTGGAAGAAATACCAGGCCCATACATCAAGCCGTACTCTCAGACGACGTCTATCCGAAATGGGTTTTAAGCGAGCGGTAGCTAAAAGAAAAACTCA
Source organism: Rhysida immarginata (assembly GCA_023313115.1). Lineage (NCBI taxonomy): Eukaryota > Metazoa > Arthropoda > Chilopoda > Scolopendromorpha > Scolopendridae > Rhysida > Rhysida immarginata. The sequence continues at coordinate 2,490 of JAHWFO010044110.1, read as the reverse complement.
CCTGTCACGTCGTCAGAAGCAGGATCGTTACAAATGGGCCAAAGCCAAAAAAGACTGGACCGAAGATGATTGGAAAAACGGTATTTTTTCAGATGAGTCCCGTGTGTGTCTTGGACTTGGAGATGGTGGTCAAGTTTATGTGTGGCGACGAGTAGGCGAAGAGTTGCATGATGACTGTATACGAGGTACACAAAAATTTAAGCAAGGAATTATGGTTTGGGGTTGTATAACGGCTAAAGGCCCTGGTCGTTTGTGTATCCTTAAAACAACAGTGACAAAAGATGTGTACGTTGAAATACTAGATCGCTTTCTGATTCCAACTCTAGATGATTTTTTTGATGATGATGATACTTTCATCTATCAAGATGACAATGCCTCATGCCATCGTGCAGGACTTGTCAAACAATTTTTAGAAATCCACAACATTTCGACAATGACTTGGCCAGCGAATAGTCCTGATTTAAACCTAATTGAAAATATTTGGTTGATTTTCAAAAAATTAATTGATGCTAAACATCCTACCAATTTGAACGAATTGCGAGTTGCAATCCGAGATAGTTGGCAAGAAATTAGTACAACTGAGTGTGCTAAACTGTATGCAACCATGCCACGGCGAGTTACGGCAGTAATTAAAGCCAAAGGTGGTTGCACAAAATACTAACTATTGGTTAGTACTTAAAATATTGATTGATTTGTTAAGATATTAAATACTTTTGTCCAGGCAGCTTTAGTATTAAATATTTTTGTCCAGCCTTGAATATGTTTAATTTACTGTCACATTCTAAGTTTTTGTTAATGAGCAGAAAAGTTCATTTAATATTATAAAAAATTATTTTTTTTGTTTCTGTATTAAATTTTATTGATTTATTTTGTTTCTAAATTAGTGAATTATGTGAATAAAAGTATTTTGAAACACAGAGCTTGTCGTTATTAAATACTTATGTCCAAGAGTTGTATATCTATCTCTATTTTCATACTAAGAAAATCGACCACACGCCGCAGGGCCGTGGCGTGCTATGATGCAGAAAGGCAGCCGCATCAGGCGGCACTGGGAGAGCAGCATTTGCATAGATCTGCATCATACTGAGAAAATCTACCACAAGCCCCTGACGCGAGGTATTAGATCGGAATTACAATAATCGCTGGATCGGTAGAGGAGGACTGGTGCACTGGCCAGCCAGATCGCCAGGCCTTATCTCTCCAGATTTTTTCTTATGGGGTTACCTAAAAGATGCCGTTTATAAAGAAACACCTACAACTCGCGAAAACATGATGCAACAAATAAATGAGTTACATTGCACTATAAATGAGTTTTATGGGAAGATCCTATATACTCTTATGATTTTTATCTTCTTGCCAATGTTTTTGCATTTATTATCAATTCCGTTTATAATTTTTATCTCTTTAATATTTTATCTTATTGATAACCCATTGCCACTGTTTGTATTGATCATGTAAAAGGGTATTTCCGTATAATTTAAATAAATAAATAAATAAATAAATAAATAAATAAATAAATTCAGTTGGTTCCCCAAAATTGCACTCAATAGCACGTGACTCTCAAGCACGGATCGAGACAAATCCACCAATTTGTGTATCTTCAATACGTAAAATGATTGTATCAGAACATGTATCCCTAATGACATAAGCAGACCCTTCGAAATATTCTTCCTGCAACCAATAGATGGGGAAACGATGCTGAAGATGAACTGTTCACGCTGTAAAAAATGGGCACAGTATCTGAATACAAAAACAAAAGTAAAGTGAAAAACTCCTTGCAAATGTGTGTAACCTTGCGCGTAACTTGATGAAGGCGACATAGTCCTGAAATATACATACGCGTAAGTATTAAAATTCTTCGCGTGGAACAGTGTTTCTCCATTTACGATTCGATATTTTTTTTGTTGGGTTCTCACCTTTAACGATAGTTTTACAGCGGGAAATAAGTTTTTCCACTCAGCTCTGTTTTTTTTTGGTTTTTTATCGTCACGCGCTATCTCAGGTTTTGTCATCTGGGTTTTTATTTTCTCATCACATGTCGCTGAGATAGGGAAAAAACTAAAGCTCTAGATTAGGAAAGTACGGCAAACTTCGTCGTCTGCTACCAAATCCGCCATTGTTGGCCCAGTTGGCCCTATCAGGTGAGTTACGCTTCCTCTAAAATTCGGCTTAAATGCAAATTTTCTTATTATTATCGTCTGGAAATATAACTGACAATCAGTAAATTCTGAAACTATTGATTTTTCTTTAAATTTTGTTATCAATTATAATTTTTTTACATATAAATAATGATAACGTTGAGGCAATTTAATGATAACCAGATTAAGTTTTTAGTTTATTTTCACTTTATTTATTTATCCTTAATAAACGATTTACATGTAATTAATAAATTTTAAAAAAACACTGTGTGTAGTTTTGTAATTTTATTTATTAAAATATAATTTTATAAATTTTTATTAAAATATAACTTAACAAACTTTTATCAAATTA
>JAHWFO010044109.1:18856-39179 GCA_023313115.1 Rhysida immarginata | reverse complement strand
AAAAAAAAAAAAATCATCTGTGCACAATGGAGCCGATTTTCGGTGCCCTTCTACATTTGTTCGGCTCTATCGGAGTCTAGATTTACCCATTTTGTCCTGCTGTTCTGTTTTATAGAATGGGGGTTCAAATATGCAGTCTTGTAAACTGGATAGGGTGCAAAATGTTTTTCTCTGGTTTCTGAAGCGGAAATTCCCGAATTTTGATGTACCTTCAGATCTGTGTGCACTCTCAGACATTAGAATGAAGATTGATTTTGCCTTTCTTAAGAATGTTTTAGTAGGGAAAATGGATGCTCCAAACCTTCTCGAGTCCACTTTCATCCGAGTACCGTCTCATACTACGAGGAAGCCCGTGTTGAAGTCTTGGCCTCCTATTAAACTCAGAGAAGAATTTCGTCGGGATACAATTTTCAGAATTCAAAAACTATACAATGAGAATTCTGATGTCAGCGATTTATTTAATTAATTTTCCTCGTCATGTTACTATCCTGCCTTTGTGATTATGGTTGTATTCATTGTTTATCTTTAAAGATATGGAAAAGAGTAAGTTATAAGACTGGGAATTTAATTTTTCAATGTCGTGTTTGAATCTGCAATTAAAATATTAATATGCCATTTTGATGTTTTCCAGAAAATATAGTTAAGCCATTAAATTTATTTTCTGGCTTCAACAAACTTTTCTCAACATCAGATGATTGTTTAAAGATGGAATGTCATTAACACAAGGAAATTGGCGATGAAATAGTTTTTGAATTGAAATCAGTGTCCATTCAGTTACTAGATTATTTATGCCCTGAAGGTGCCTTAATATACACTGAGTTAGCAAAACTCATGGGATAGCAAGCACATTGATTGATGGGCATGGCTCACGAATTCACAGGCGTAACGGATTCTGGGAATGGACCATTAGACGTTGTGGGAAGAGCTTGGATAAGTGATTAATCAGAAATGGCACGTCGTCGCGAGTTGACGTCTTTTGAACGGGGTATGATAGTAGGTGCCCGACGCATGGGATGTTCCATTTCGGCAGTGGTGCAGGAATTTGGCTTTCCCCGCTCAACTGTCTCCAGGCTGTATCGGGAATGGCTGGATGAAGGCATCACAGTCCACAACAGGCACCATACCGGGCGTCCAGCTGCCCTGAATGACCGTGACCGGCGACACCTGGGACGAATGATTCAGAGAGACAGGAGCGCAACAGTGCAGCAAATCACAGACCAGTTCAATACTGGCCGCACTAGAAACATCTCTCGGTGGACAATCCGTCTGAATCTGCATGCCCTCGGGTTTGGCAGCCGTCGTCCTACACGGGTGCCAATGCTTACCCAGCGTCATCGGACACTCCGGCGTGCATTTGCCACCAACCATCTTGGCTGGACTCTGCAACAGTGGCGTAACGTCATATGGTCAGATGGTCACGATATCAACTGTACCACGCTGATGGGAGGCACCGTGTGTGGCGCAGACCTCACGAAACGATGGATCCCGCATGCCAACGGGTGGTGGGGCGTCAGTGATGGTCTGGGGTGCATTTTCCTGGTTTGGAATGGGCCCTCTGGTTATCCTGGACCAAACGTTGAATGGTCCACGGTATCGTCAACTCATCGGAGACCATCTGCACCCGTTTTTGACATTTCAACACCCTGACGACGTAGCTCCAATGTCGTCCGCGAATGGTTCGAGGAGCACGCAGGAGAGGTCCAACGACTGAGCTGGCCAGCCCGGAGCCCTGTCATGAATCCCATCGAGCATATCTGGGATGCTGTTGAAGTCAGGCTCCGGGCACTGGATCATCCGCCCACGAACGGGCAGCAACTATCTTCGGTTCTGCAGACTATCTGGTGTCAACTTCCTCCAGAAGTGTACCAGGGACTTGCAGACTCACTACCACGCCGTATTGCTGCACTCCACAGGGCCAGAGGTGGCCCGACCAGATATTAAGTAACTATCCCATGAGTTTTGCTAACTCAGTGTACATCCAACTATAAATAAAGGAGAACATGTGAGTTCGTCACGGAAACAGTTTTGCATTGTTGTTGTACGTTTAAGCATTGTTGGCGCTCACTTAAAGCACACGCCGGAACTGAAAAGTAACTTGACCATTGTTGTCTGAGCAACAATTTTTATCATCAATCAATCACAAAACTATAAATAAGGGTGTGTCCAAGAAGTTCGACCGGTCGCCAAATCGCGCCCAAGTCGGGCCAACCGGAAACGATCGTGACTCCCAGAATTCTCTCTTTCGCGACCGAGAACGCCTCTATTGTTTTGATGTTCGACTTCCGGGGACTGGGTCTGATTTCAAAATGGCGAATCCCCCATCTCGTACTATATGAGTGTGAAATGTTAGTGCAAGCAGAAATTTTGGGAGGAGAAGAAGACTTTAGACGGACATATTTTAAATAATGAATCCAAAGGAATGCGAAATACATTCACGGAAGGTAAGTTCAGGTGTTTTCATTCAGTGACGACTTCGCTAGTTGGCGGGCAAATTTACGCAACTTCAAAACTAGAGGGAAAAAACCCCGAGTAAAAGCATAAGACATTATAATGAAGCCTTAATATTTATACATGTATCATTTTTTTATAATTCTTAGAACATTTTTATCGAGTTATCCGAACATTTACTGAAGCTATATTCCTTGTAAGGGGGGGGGGGAGTCTTTTAAAAAAATGTTTTCTAAATTTAATTCACTAAATAAATTTTTTAAATCTACTGAAATGTTCCTGTTATGTGAATTATTCAAATAACAATAATGTAGGTAATTATTTCTTTTCACTTATCAAGATACATACACTGCATTACTTTCCTAACAAAAGACTGTTTTAAAACATAATTAAATTAAAAATACTTCCATCGCCAATTAATTAATTCAGTAAATTAATATAGAAAAAGACTCTCCCTTCAAATAAGGAAAAAAAAAAAACTTCAGTATTTTCACATTGAAAAACACGTTTTTTTTAATATATATTCAATAAAAATGATGTATAAAATATTAAAAATCATAAAATTTAAGGCTTCGTTTGTGAATTATGTCCTCTTTTGTGTGCTTTTACTCTGGGAGGTTTTTTTCCTCCTTTGCACTTTAAGACCCCTTTCACACGAGGCCACCATGGTGGCGCGGCCGGGTCGTTACACTGCTGACAGTTGAACCTTTCACACGTGGTGGTGACCGCGCCATTGGACGCGCTGCCAGAAGAGGGGATGTGCTCCATACGCGATTCTTCGAGCCACCAGATTGGTGGCGCGGCCGCGTCGTTACACTGCTCACAGTAGAGCCTTTCACACGAGGTCGCGCCACCACCATTGTTGGGTTACCATTGTTGGGTAACAAATCGTTTGGGGCAACGTGAACAAAGGGTGACCTATTTCCTATACCACCCCTCGCAAACACCTGTGCAGCCAGTTTGCCAGCTGGGGGTTTGCTTATTTCCGTGTTATTTCCGTGAATAAAGGGTGACTCATTTCTGGTGGCCGCGTTGGAGGCAGGAAAATCTGAACAAGCCACCAGGAAATATGCCACCAAAAAGAGTGGTGGCGCGTCTCTGGTGGCGTCGTGTGAAAGGGGCCTTAGAGTGGGGATTTGACTAGTGAGTGCTTCTTTAATGTCTTGCCCCCCCCCTTTTTTTTTTTTTTTGTTTTTTAAGAGATTTAATCATCATTTACCATCAATAATCCCAACACTATGGTTTCAGGGCTCTTAGATTGGCTACCAAATTGCAGTGGTTCCTGGTTTGTTGGCCTTTCCCCCATCCCTTCTCAGCGTGGAATGCCCCATTTCCCATATAATTGGTGCTACTTTCCCAAATGGTACGTTTGATGTAACAATTTCACCACTATTAATAACTGCAATATAAATGAAAATAGGATAGAAAACCCCCACAGACTGGCTTTTCTTTCATGTTTTCATGTTTAATTTAAAAATAGCTTAAGTATAATATGAAAATAAAACTTATCAGATCATACTGAAGTTTATTCTTTAAAAAATATACAGGATGAACTATAAAAAAAAAATAGGGACAAGCTTCAGGTGATTCCTCACCAGAAAAGGAACAAAAAATCTCATCTGAACATAATCGGACATGAACGGTTTGTCCATAAAAGAGCAATTAATACATAATATAACATCATTGTGGCAGTGATTGCATCAACTTTGCAAAAGATGTTCCAAGTGACCTCTTTGGGATGCAATCCAAGAGTTCACACCACAGACTGGTTACTTGCTTGGAGCTTGCACTGGGGTTCTGCTCAATATCTTGTAGCACATATTCCTCCCGGTCTGCTGTCAAAACCTACCCTCCATGTCTGCCTCTTTCATCAAAGGACTGCATCTTGCACTAGCATTGAGAGATGGGATGGTTGCCAACGTTTTGTGATTCGTCTGATGGAGCACATTTCATCATCTCAAAGATGAAAATTAAGACATCAAATTCTATCTCGAAAACTGTAAGGGGGTAACAGACTTTTGACTCATCCTGTGTATGTGAAGAACATCTTGGCTTGTTCCTGATATATTTACCAGACCATTGTGTCTCTACTGCATGATCACAATGAGCACTCAAAAGGTAACTTCGTAATTCTGCATCATTCTGTACGTATTGTTATGAGTGCATGAAGTTGTGCATACAATTATTACCAAACATTTGTTGATATAAAGTTTTTGGTTACTTTTCTGGTCAGGAATTACACCTTGAAGTTTAACCTTACTATTTTAATTCATCCTGTATAGTAATATTATTTTTCCATTCCTACACTGAGCAATCTTTATGACTATTCCTTTACTGATCAATCTTTATGAATTTCAAAATTCTAGATGTTCCAAAGCAATGTCTCCAATGGATTAACGCTATGGTCCTTTTGCTCTTGGGAGCTTATGAAAATCACAAGGCTAAATTTGGCAGATCATGTATAAAAGCAGTGAGGTAAATCATTGGACTGATTCACTTAACATAAGTATATAAACAAGGCCTTTAATTTAATTCTGATTTTGATTTTTAGATTTGGTTGCTAATCGCCTCTGAGTGCGTTTCTCATGGACATTGCGTCACAGGAGCGCAAAGTGACGATAAGTGGTGGAGTCTGAAGAAAACATTTAAAAAAAATGATGATAAACAAAAACGATCGGGCGCAGCGACAACGAACTGGCCGTTCTTTGACCAAATGCAAGAAATAATGGGGAACGACCCCGTGTAATGCCTATTTCGATTGCCTCCTCTTCACGAGGAGTGTCTATGTGTTCATGTAAGGACGTGATTCCAGCATACTGGATTATGCTCTATAATAATCGGTCGAAAGCTACATGTTAATTCATATTTATCGAAATGTCACCTAAGAAATGAATGCGTATTGGTCACAGAAGACAAAAAGTTATCTGGGCGTCGGAAACATCTGAACAACGGAAGCTCCGTCTACAGCAGGAAGTTGTAGAATTACTGAAAACCAATTTGAGTTATTAACTTCTTGAGATTGTTCCGTTCACCTAAAACTGTAATTATCCCAGGGGACGCCGGGTGCCTCTGCTAGTTTCAAATATTTTGTTGTTTGTGTTTTATCTATTTATTTATTTAGTACTCCTATCTTTTCTCAAAAAGCTTTAAATGAACTATTAAAGATATTTGTATGATTAAAGATTTTTGTATAAATAAATTGACTTTCTCTCTTTGGCAAATAAGAATTGAATCATTGTGGTATAAATTCACTCAAGAACTACAATTTTCAGGGTAAACTATTTTATAGGCTAGCTTATTAAAAAACTAGTATTGCATGGGACTGAATAGAATGCTATAATCAAAAAGACAAACTGATCCATGAAAAATATGCATTTTCATAGTTTATTAAGTAGCGGAAGAATGGAGCTACTTACTGGTTTCATTATGTCTGTTCCTTTCATAATTTCTGCATTTTTTGAAGTAGAAGGTTAAATTTGGAGTACCTAATTATGAGCATGTACACCTTCACTATTTAGTTTGATTTTCAATGGTCCACTGGGATGGGAGTTAGAGGGGACCAAAATGTCTGTTTATTTAGATATGTAAAGGAGTGAAATTCAGTATGCAGATTCCTGTAAGCAAGATGTACAGTCGTCAAAGGGAAATAATCCACACTTGAATTTTACTCTAAGTTTTACCGTTTCAATCTTTATTTATTTTTAATAATTTAATATTACATTTAGAGTTAACATTATTAAGATTATTAAATTTAAATAACTACAATTAAAAAAGCTAGTAAAACAACACATTAGCATGAAATGTAATATTAAGTATTAAACTCGTGTGGATTATTTCCTTTGGTTGACTGTACATTACTATGAAGTTTAGGCCAAGTTGTCCCAATGGGGTTGTGAGTTGTGCGTTTCAAGAAAATGGGGGGAGGGGAAGGGGTAAAATAGATCTCAGCATTTCCACTCTTTCTGTACCTTCCTTGGGAGGATTAATTTCTTTAAAGCGTATATGAAATTACTCCTGAGGAGATATAGAAAGAGTGAAAACTGAGATCTATTTAAACAGTTTAGTAAATCATGGCCATACCCAAATTATTTTTTGGGGTGGGGTTGGCATGTAACAGATTTTGACATAATTGCCAAAATTGGGGAGGGGGTAGCCCCTCTCTCCTCCAGTATGGGCATGACATTTGCACATGCTAAAGTGGGTACCAGATGCTTTTCACCTCGTTTGGCCATCAGAGAGGATGTTTTTCCCCTTTATGTTTTCAAAACATAGTTTTAAAACTATATAGGGCGTTTTTCAAACTAACATACTGAACATTTTTTTACCACAGAATGGATGGTCCAAAATATGTTCTCATCTATCAAGTTTGTGCACAGAGTTCAAAAACATCCTGCATTTATACATGCACTTTGTTACAATAAAATGAGTTTTTATTTAAAACTAAATAAAAATACATTAAAAATTGGAATCAAAATTTTAAGAATTTTATTTTTTCAGTTTTTAATACACTCAAAGAAAATTTAAAACAACCCAGTTGGGTGAAGAGAATAAACAATGCTAAATTAAATAAATAGAACAAATCCTAAATTTTTAAAAACAGATAAATTAGTAGTTCTAAAATAAAACTTTAGCTCAAAAGGATGAAGACATATAAACACATTTTTGGAAATTCACAAATTCCTGATAACAATTTGCATTTCTGGCAACTTACACAGAAATATAATTAAATATATTACCTATAACGATTTACAGTGAATCATTATCTACAATTATTTCACTTAAGACTCGAAAATATTCTAATGATTTGGAAATCAATGAAAACCAGCAAAATATTTATGAGGTCTTTTAAGGAGGAATTCACATGCAGTAGTTTTCATGAACACTTCATTTGTTAATGTCAGAAATAATTTTCTCTACACTTAAATTTGCAATGACATGAAATTAATAGATTTTATTCTCACTCCTTTTATGTATGCTGATACTTCACACTAATTTAAAGTAATTTTATGCAGTTATTTCTCTTTATATAAATCCTTCCTTATCTTCTCTTCTAATTGTTGCTGGTTAACACAAATTCTTTCTCCTTTTGATAAATGTAAAAAAAATTTTTTAATAGTCTCTTCGTTTATGGACTTTTATGTGTTGAGGTTGAAAGTGATGATAAATATGCTGGGAAATTAGGTGATTGTGATGGAATGGTCCATAACATAAAACTGCAAAGTTAAGTAAGTTAATGCATTAGAATTAATAAAAAGATTATCAATTGCATTTTATAAAAAAATGTAAATATTGTTGGACAATGGAAGATGCAGGGAATAAATGCAAACCATCTATATATTATTACTTGTATTTTCACGTTTTTTTGATAGCGTCTTTAAGATAATCGAGTTTTATATTTTAGATTGATAAAAAATATTTCTACTCACTGGCACAATTATTTCACTTGAAAAAAAATATTATGAGACAATGCGGTCGTGTGAAGTGAATCGACAAAAATTAAGTTAAATAATAAATTTTATGACATCAAGACAAAAACAAATAAAGCCTCAAAAATAGAAACAGCCTTACAAAATGAAAATAGCCTTTTAAAATAAAGCCACTCAGTCAAATTATTAAAGTGCAAGTACACGTATTGCGTTGTCGACGATGCAATTTTATGAGTAAAGAATTTCGCTTGTTTCCATTTTACAGTACATTTTCAATCTGAATATTACTATTAAACACGTATTATTAAACAGTTTTTAGATTATCTAAATATGAATATAATCAGCCACTTGAATTTCAATAAGGAAATGTATACTAAAAGCAACGATACTATTGCTAGGCGAGGAAGTGTCATCGAATGTGCACATCGCCATGTTTGATCAGCTTCGCCTAGCATCGACCGAGCCAAGAGCAAGGGCGGCTTCGTGGCGGCCTGGTCGAGAGTCAGAGAGATTTGGGAATCACGATCGTTTCCGGTCGCGACTTGGGCGACTCGCTGGAACGAGATTATACTCGGAAGCCTCGGCTGGAACATTGGTGACCGGTCGGACTTCTTTGACACATCCTACTCACAAACCTGGAAAACCGTTTATGAATAAACATAACGCTTAATAATAATAACCAATAAATATTTCTGTAAATATTTGCATTTCTGATCTTGCCTTAGAAACCTTCGAAGGGTCATTTTCTTGGGGGTATTCATCTTGTTGGAGATTTTGCTTAGCCATTATAACGTATTCTATAATAACATGCAATACTGGTTTTGAAGAAAAAATAAAAATAAAAAAATATACAAAAAAAAAATTAAAACGGGCTAGCCAAAAAATGTAATAAACTAGCCGTGAAAAATAATTTACCGTGAAATTGTAACTTTGGGAGTGAAATCTTTTTTCATCGATCATATTTCGGAAACGAAAAAGCGCTGTCAGCCCATTTACATAATTGCTACTGCAATTCTTCATGCAATACTTGCAAAGCGTGCTTTCATTTATATTTCGGTTCAGTCAAGTAAAGTACAAAGTTGTAAAGATTCAATAAACGTTACAAGTTTCTCCTCGCACAGATCAGCTCTACTTGAAAAGCCCCGCCAAGGCGAAGCATCATGGCCGCCGGTAGTGACGTCGACGGCGCTGCTCCACGACCGGGTTGTCCCATAATACAATGACGCTTAGACCAGCCAAGCCCAAATTGAGGCCGCCTGGTCGAATTCGGTCGGACTTCTTGGACACAGCCTATTATACCGAGCAGATTCGACCGCCATTACGGAGCCCACTTGTAATAGTAATGCATGCTAGGAGAGCGAGGATTTTTATCTTACTGATTAAAATCTTTGCGAAAATGGCTAAAATTGGAAGAAATGGAAAGAGCAGTGTCAGACTAGTATATGCATGTGCGATGGAAGGCTATTATTACTAACATTTTGAAGAAATTTTAATATTTATATGTCAAAAGAGCATAATGTTGCCTCATCTCGTCAAGAGAGGGCCATATAAATGAAGCTAGAAACATATCTACCGATTCGCGTTCTGTATTCCCCTTGCGACTCGCAAGGAGATTATACGGTATTATCGTCCTCATCCGATAAGTTAAACCACGACCTTGAAGGGTTTTGGATTATTCTATTGCTAAAATGGGAGGCAAGAGGATGGAAAAAAATCTGATGTAGTACTATTAATTCCCAGCAATACATAATATTTTTTCCATCCCCTTGCCTCCCATTTTAGCAATAGAATAATCCAAAACCCTTCAAGGTCGAGGTTTAACTTATCGGATGAGGACTATAAGTTCATTTTTATGCCCCTCTCTTGACGAGATGAGGCAACATTATGCTCTTTTGACATATAAATATTAAAATTTCTTCCAAATATTGGTAATAATAGCCCTCCATCGCACATGCATATACTAAGCTGACACTGCTCTTTCCTTTTCTTCCAATTTTAGCCATTTTCGCAAAGCTTTTAATCACTAAGATAAAAATCCTCGCTCTTACAGCATGCATTACTATTACAAGTGGCCTTCGTAATGGCGGTCGAGTCAGCTAGTATAAATATAGTAGCTCTAGTTATCAGGCAACACCTCCTAGAAAGAAAGGCTCACAACTGAAAAGTCATACATTGTTACATCATCATAAGTCGACCAAATTTAGGGCTTACTATTGGCAGAAATACGATCAACAATGGTCGAATTATGATGATGTAACAATATGTGACGTTTCACTTGTGAGGTATTGTGTCAGGCCTTCTAGGAGGTGTTGTATCAGGCCGTCTGTCTAGGAGGTGTTGACTGAACATGCTGGGCAAAATGGACAACCGACTTTGTCAAGCAAATCTAGTAAAACAACAGTAAATTCTTGGCGGACATGCATTGCTGTTTTCCTTGCTTATACATAAGTATACCACCTTTAATCAGTTGCTTCCTGATGGTGATATACTTATGTATAAGCAACCGAATCCATCATCTACTTTTGCTGTTCAAAGAAAATTGGCCTACCCACAACTAATAAAAGTATTTCATTTAACAACAAGTATGCGTCAAGAAGGTGGAAACCGGGCACCTTTTCGTGAACTACTCAATCAACTCGCAATTGGTGAAGTGTGTGAAAGTGACTTTCTTCTGTTAAAATCTAGATTTGTACGTTACAATCTTAAAGAGAAAGCCTATTTTTCCAACACCATTACATTGATGTCTCGAAATAAGAAAATTTCGGAACACAACATTTAATGTACCTGTTACATTCGTAATTTAGTGTACCTGTTGCATTTATTGCTGCTGAACACAATAACAACGCTGCTCGGGAGGCATCATCTGACGAAGCACACGGGCTCCCTTCTTATCTGCAGTTGGCAAAAGGTTGCAAGGTAATGCTCCATCAAAACCTATAGACGTTAAAATGATTGTGCAACGGAACTGTTGGGTGAACTGATGAAATTATAAAGGTTGAATATATTAAATTATTAAGTGAAAAATTCATGTTAAATTAGTTTAAAGCCTGAACTCCGCTCCAACTTGCCAGCAAATGAAATTGATGGCTTCCTAGTTTTTTTATCAATAGATGAGTCTACAGAATCATGTACATCGGTAATACCGAATAAGGGCTTAGAATAACTGAGGTATGAAATATAAGCACGAGTATCGAGTCTCTCGATATGTCGAGTGAACATAGTGTCTATACTAAAGGTTCCTCTCCTTACTCGCGTCTGTGGTCACAATCGAATCTGGGACAACAAACACGGCACGTGCAAGCATTTGCAGTATCTAAAATATTAAAAAGAGTGTATTTTGTATGAAGAAAAATTAGATTTATTCACCCGTAACGCTCTTTCTAGCCGGAAAGTTATTCTTAACTATAGAGTGGAAGGAATTTGTAGAAATAAATTAAGTACTTTAAAGTACATAGAAATTATGTAACCAGGGCGTAAATTATAGACAAGTTGAAGACTTCAAAAACCATCAAAAGATCTAAATGTTTCAAAATAATAAATTATTAATTAAATTGTGAATTATAAAATACATTAATTGTAATGGAAATGAGTTTATTCCATTACACCAGGAATCGTTATGTCTTCATTCAAAACGCTGAAAACAAAACAGTAGGCCATTACATGGCTAGGTTGGTTTGGTTTGGTATTAACGTCCTTTTCAACTGCCATGGTCATTTCAGGACGGCGTTATAGGGGCCGCAAATTCTGCCTCGCAAGGGTTCTTTAACGTGCAGTCAGCAAACGACTACACGGGACCAACGGCTTTACTTCCCTTCCGAAGGAAGTGCGTGATCTCAGGATTTTCCCCCTGAAAAAATACTCGTCGTCCTCGGCCGGGGTCGAACCCGCGTCCTCTGGCATCAGAGGCGATCACGCAACCCCTGAGCAACCGAGGCCGATTGCATGGCTACGTAAGAGAGCTAAGTATAGTTGCGCTATCTGTTACCCACACTTTAATATATTTCATAATATCCCTGTAGTAAAGATTTAAACAAGGATGATTTTACCGCTAAAGCGGATAAAGGGAGATCATTTTCGTGTTATAGCATTATACATGGTTATATAGAATTAACCAACATTTTAAAACACTTTAGAAAATATATATAAATATGAAAACTAAATTGTAAATTACTATTTATGTAAACAAATGTAGAAAGAGAATTTCAACAAATAAACTTGAAGAACTGAAAGGTTAAATGGAGAGTGAAGTTATTCTTTATATATTTGAACAAAAAAAATTTTTTTAATTTGTAGGCATTCCTACATAATATTAAACGAAGTGAGCCTCAATTGCTGAAGCATTGTGTGTAAGCATATATTATTTTTTTCATATTCAATTACTTAAATGTTTCTATGTTACCATCTACTATTGAAGCAAGCGATTAATTACTACTAATTAGCAATATGTCTCACAGCATTTAGTTTTAGATACTATTAAGCCTAACAACAATATGCTCCTGATACAGATAAGCTATGGATAACAGTAGGTCTAACAACTCGTAAGGAGTTCTTTGATATATTACACGCCATATTTTACACTGACAGTTTCCAAAGGTAACATATAGCACGATTAAAACAAGTACTACTAATCAATTCCGACTACCATTAATTATTCGTTATATTCACTCATGACATATTGTTATGAATAGTTTGATATATTACTTGCCATATCTTAGAATTGAAAAGTTCCGGCGTTACCATATAATACCATATGGTAACATTAGATCTCGTGCTACTAAACCAATTTCTACTATGATTATTTACTTGTTATATTCACTCATGCCACGTTGTTACGAGTTGTTTGATATATTACATGCCATATCTTAGCATTGAAAGTTCCAACGGTTCCATATGGTACCATTAGGGCACGTGCTAATAAACCAATTCCCACTATCATTATTTATGCGTTATATTCATTCATGAGAAACACACGTGCACGTGCCACTAGACCAATATCCGCTTTTTTATATATATTCGTTCATGAGACGTTGTGACGATTTGTATGATATATTACATGCCCTATCTGGTTATAGGAAATTGTTAAGGGGGTATCATAATGGTACCATTAGACATATGCCATTAGAGCACGTACCTATTCCGGCTATCTCACGTTCGTACTTATTCGTGCACTGTCCCATATTAATGGATTGGTGAAAACAGATGTAAAAAAGTTAATTCGTTTTCAAATTATCGTAATAAATAATAAGCTCCGTACGAATAATAAAATTCTTTTGATTTAGAGAATTTCTTCTGCCCTTTCAAATATCGTCATTCACATGCATCCTCCACGCGCACCATCTCATTAACGTTTAGAGCATGCACAGACCCGAACCGATGTGTTCAGTAACGGCCTCCTAGAAACTACCAGGCCTGAACATGACGTCAATAATGTATTGTTGAAGCACTAAGATTGTGACGTTGACCTAACTTCTGTAATGGCATCACCAATTCGACGTAGTAATGTTTATCTTTTCCATGTTCAGGCCTGGTAGTTTCTAGAAGGCCGTGGCTCAGTACGCGTTTTTCCCAATGCAAGGTTAATTCGTGTTTTCCAGCAGTTCAATACCTGCACTCTCTCTCTCTTGCAACGCCCTGTATTGTGGGAATTTGTGTCTACAGAGTGACGGACCGACGGACGGACGGACGGACAGCTGGACAAACCGATCACATAAGCACTTTTCTACGAAAATGTGCTAATAAAAACTGTTGCTCAGAAAACAGTGGTCACGTTTCTTTTCAGTTCCGGCGTGTGCTTCAAGCCGGCGCCGGCAACAATGGAAAACTATTTCCGTAACACTTTTTGGTGTCGGTTTTCGCATCACGTTTTTCGTAGATAGATGTCCAGCCTTAAAACATTATCATGTTAAAAGTGGTGTGAATGAAGAAGACGAAGAAACATTAACGGAACATTGGAGGGGAGCAGAACGAAGAAACCGACAGGGCTCTCAGCGTGCGAGACGGCGACGACGTTGGTGTCTCTGATCGTGGAAGTCACGCACGGGGAAGCAGCGAATGAGGAGCAGAGAACTGGCGTCAGCTTCCGCGGTTTGCCTAGCTTGCAAAGGAACAAGAGCCCGCCATAAACTATGTAAGTGCGCTTATTGTTCAGATAATTAAGAATTCTTTGAATTAACTGTCTGTGATAGTAACAACATAGAATATTATAATTATGGAGTTAGTATCGTGCTACGAACTCTTAAATTGAATGCCATTTACTTCTACTAATGATTTATTCATTTACATTTATCTGTTGGTGATAGCGGCCCCCATTGCCAGGACATCTCTGTGTAACACAGGAGACGTCGAAACTTGCATCCCATTCATTCGTTTTATGCCACGATCGGCATCATCATTGTAGGACGTCCGTCCGACGTCACGCTTGGATTAATACACAGTAAGTGTTGTACTTTTATTCGGGGTCTACGTAATCGTGTCTCAGCTAGTCCTCCAATTTATTTACGTCATAATGCCGCATTAATTGCTGATAAAGCTCCTTTTTATATATTTGAATTAGGATGGCGTCCCCACCCTCCTCATGGTGGGCTACGGACCATTCTCAGGGTTCATAAGGAGACGACTTCGAGACAGGCGCAATAACGTCATCGTATAAAGACGTGTCGGTTTTAGAAGATTACATTTGTTACAATTTATTGATTTCTTGACTGACTGTCGTTACAATTTAAGTACTCGCACAGCCTTATTACGAATTCGGTGTAAATAATCGTTAAATTTGGACTAATTAAATTATTGTTGTTAATTAAAACGCCCTCCCTTTTACTTTGCTGTCACATACACAGAGGCTTGCAGGATAGCGTGACGACGGGGGCCTAAGGATATGCATTGACTTTCGGAAGCTGAATAGAATTCACGGGAAAATAGATACCCTGTTCCACAAATTGACACTCTGATTGATAGGTTATCTGGGGCCAAATAGTTCACTAAACTAGATATTCTAGATCCATATCACCATATTCATATCATCCCGTTAACCTCATTTAAGACTCGGCTAGGGCTTTTTGAGTTTTTAGTGATGCCGTTCGGGCTCAAAGGGGCATCGTCTTTATTTACCAGCGATTAAATCAAATACTTTGGGGCCTTTTAGATAACGGAGTGATATCATACTTTGACGATATTCTTATCTACGCTTCCTCCTTAAAATAATTACAAGAAAAAATCGCTCAGATATTAGATCGATTAGAAAAAAACACTTTCTTGCTAAAAATTTCTAAATGTGTATTCGGAGTGACGGCAGTAAAACATTTGGGCTACCAATTTTCCAAGAAAGGAAGATCGTGTGATATTGTGCTAGTGTCAGCCATTCAACGATGGCTTTGGTTTAAAAATCTTCACCATTTGCGATCATTCTTCGGATCTGTTCAGTTCTATTAACTATTTGGTATTAACGTCCTTTTCAACTGCTGTGACCATGTCAGGACGGCGTTATAGGGGTCGCAAATTTTGCTTCGCAAGGGTTCTTTAACGTGCAGCCGGCAAACGACTACAGGGGACCAACGGCTTTACTTCCCTTCCAAAGAAAGTGCGTGATCTCAGGATTTTCCCCCTGAAAAAATACTCGTCGTCCTCGGGCATCAGAGGCGATCCACTACGAAAGGAAAACATGGAATGGAGACGATACTAGCGACACGAAGCGACTGCCGGCGATTGTGATTGAAATTCTGCTTCTTCAAGCAATGAGAAAGTTTTCTCTCCACAAGCATCCAGAGTTTAAGACGGGCCGCAACATATAAGGTAAGTGAATAACCAATTTAACAAATCTGTGCTTTCTCATTTTACTCCATTGCCCATTGCGCCTTATATGTCTTTTGAGTTAAAGGTAAATGAAGAGTGCTGCCCCGTGGAAACGATTGATGACGTCCCCCCTGCTCCTTCTAAAATTGTCCAAGCAACTCAACCAGCGGCTACTGATTGCGCTTATCAAAACTACGAGGGTCCACCTATACTGTCCTACAGGTGAAGAATCGTCCCGCTCCAAAGCGATCTACTACCGTTTCCCGGCCGACGACGTTTGTCAGCGGCGCAAACCAAGGCTTCCTAGATAACAAGGCTCGGACACTGAGTTGATGACGTCACAACGGAGGGAAGGAGGGAAGGAGAAAAAATTACAAGGAGAAAAAAGAAAAGAGCTCCTTAGCAACTTAAAGGAACACATCGATAGACCTTTTTGAGTTTTTGATTTTTCCATTGTTTTCCAGATGTTGCAGGTCTTTTCTATTGTTTTTAAAAATGTTGTAGGTTTTTAATAATATTTAAATAATTACATTTAATAAAGAAATTTTTAATTTGTAGATGTTTCTAATTCTGATTCAAGCATTAGCACTACAAATGTAGTAGATAAATGTTTCGCCTGTGAGAGCATACTGAACTAGAGCTTAATACCTTAAATGCTTGAAAAACTACAAAGGATATAGGCTATAAATTTGGCTTATTGCTATTTGTGTGAACAATAGTTTTATTTATAAATGTTAATAGTATGCAAATAGCAGATAAATCATTCACATATAATATAATATTTATATTTAGGCCTACTTCACTGGACCTAATGCTTTGATGTTTATTCCGTTTTTAACCGACTTCAAAAAAATGAGGTTATCAATTCGATGCGTATGTTTGTATTATTGTTAGAATTGCACAATATTCATATATGTTAGTCTATGTGGGCTTCTAAACAAGTATGCCAAATTTCATAAGTGTGTGTTTGTATGTATGTATGTATGTATGTATGTATGTATGTTTGTCCACGTTTTTTCTCAGAAACTAGAAATCGAATTGCAATAATTCTTTTTTTTTGGATTAAGTATCTTTCAACTTAGGGATAAATCCAAGTTTCATCAAAATCGAGTTAGTAGTTTTCAAGATATGGACTGATATAGCTAGGCGATAGTGAAAGTTTCATTAAAGTCGTTTTTTTATACTCTGTTTAATCTTGTTTAACTAATTAATGTTTTAAATGATTGCGATTGTAAATTCTTTCATTCTGGATCCTCTAAAATGTTATTCGAATTTTTAGAATGAACAGTTCAATAAATGCAAATGATTTTCATCTAATTTGAGTGTCGCTATCGCTTGAACATGATGAATCGCTTATATAAAAAGAATTATATTTTAATGGTTCATGCTGAATAATAAAATGATCTCCATTCGCACGTAAGCTTAGCATAAAGATAGAGTAGCCCCTGCATCGTCTGCAACTTTCCCTGCTTTGATCACATGACCATTTCTATCATGCTCGAGCTGTCCGGGCCTTGTTATCTAGGAGGCTTTGCGCAAACCCACTCGATACGCTGGCCTGCTTGCGCGAGGAAGTGAATGCGCGCGAGTTGAATGCGGTAAACGATCTGATCCCCGTAAGTCCAATTATGTGCTATAGCGACGTAGTTAAAACTCATACTTTGTTTTATTTCTCTTCCTTAAGAGACTTTGCTAATTGTGTGTTTGTTTTATGACTTCATCAGGACTCCTCATTGCCCCTTCTGCCACGTTATCTCCGGAACCAGCGGAATTGTGTACTGTAAACGAAATCTACCTCACGCAACCTGCTGATGAAATACAGCCACGAATTTGACTTTGTATCCGAAGATGTATTTTATATATCTTAAATCATTACCATTCCAATCGATTCTGCATTATAATTATCAATTCAATTCTCATTAAAAGTTTCTTTAATTTAAGAAAAGTCTCATTTACAAAATTTATTGTATCAGTGAGTGAGCGTAGCCTTGGTAGTCCAAAATTTATTTTTGCATTGTGACATAAACTATATAATTTCATTATATCCGAGTCCGAAACTCCGATAAATTTTCTGTAATGAACAATAAAAATTCTTATAACGCAACAGGTGATCTGTAACACTTGGTGATTCGACATTCATCTCTCGACATTGAAAAACAATTTTTTTCGTTTTAACCCTTGCTAATAATGTCTGTATGAATTAAATTAGTTCAGTTTTCTACATTTCATTCAACATATTTTATATTTCACAGAAATTGATATTTATACCTAATTCACACGAAGTCGGAAAATTAGTAAAAATTCGTAGACTATATATGAATTATCCAGTATAAAGGAAATTTATCCATATTTCTGTTCTTGGAAATCGTTGTTTTCTACTTTGGAAGTAGCGAATATGTTATTTCATTGAAAGATTTTACCTTTAACTCAAGTAAATAATACCTTTTCAAAGCGGAAATATTAAGTTTTACGAGCTTGAATCGAATTTAGTTTGTTACAAGCTAGTAACTTATCTATTGCCCCTTTAAATGCGCTGAACAATAGGTGGAATGTCGGAATTCCTCATGTACCCACAGGAGTTGCTGGTTCGTTAACTTCTATCAAAGCCTCTACAATGTTGGAAGTGGATAGGTGGGCGAGGAGGAGCCTAATGGAGCAGAATTCAAGGCAGGAAAGGAAGCAAGGGTCAGCGATTTTATGTCCTATACAAAGAAGCGAAAAATCGAAGTGAAATAAACGGAACAATAACCAAACAATGTTATCGCTGTCATATCGACTACGGAATCCATTGCGTTGGAGGGTTTCTTGATGGCAAAACGAATGAAAATCATATAGTGAGGTTAAACCTAATACATTTTTTATTGGAGGAAATGTCTGTCATAAAACCTTATTTCGTTTAAGGAAAAAGGAAAGAATTTTTTATATACTTTTATCGCTTCTACTGTTGATTAATCAATAAAAAAACTCGATAAACTTTCCTGAATGTGCCACGAAAAAATTTTAAGCTCAATATTTATTGGCTGGTCATTAAATGGCCATAAAATTAATTCTAGCAATCGTTTGCGAAAACTTTATGGCAGATCTGGCGAAATAAAGTTTTAATGTAAAGAGCTGTCGAACATTAACGGCTTGCAACATTATCGGTTATGGTTACGTAGTCAGTTATGTAAAATAAATGCTCATCATTTTTGATGGCTAATCGAACAGCCACCTTTCACATTTAACATATTAATATTTTTGCTGGCATTATTCATCCATTCTGTCGATATAAAGTGCCGCTTTATTAAACAGGATGTTCCGAAATGTGAATGATGGCAACAAATGCATATGCATAAATATAAGCAGCAATGATAGATATCTTTGTTAATGTTGTTTTGGTGGATCTTCAAATATTAGCATTTCTGTTGGAAGTAAAACTTTTGATTTCCTTCATTATCGATACGTGAAAGTTACTAGCAGCACATAGATATTAGGAAAATCAATAAGCAAAAAATTTAATCTGTTCTTTTCAAGATAAAGATTGTAAACATACCTACTTATTAAGTGTTGCTAATATTTCGTTAATGAATTTATCGATGAATCGTTTAAGAAAAGTGCATTTAGAAATTTGATATTTCTTTATTTGTTCCAAGACAATGATAAATGAAAATTCTGTAACCGAAAGATTTCATTTTTAATGCGTACTGTCATTAAGGAAAACTCTAGAATAATAAATATAAATAAAACAAGCCAAATAATTTAAACAATCACATGAAAAAAATTCTGAAAAACATTATAAAACTACAACTAAATTTTAATTTAAATAAAATATTCCAAGAATTTGGACACTTTTTTCTGTATACTTTGAACTTGACAAAAATTAAAAATCGAGGAATGCTATAAAATATAGGGAAAAACTGAATTATTTGTACCTCAGCGAGAGAAAATTATAAATCTATAAATAAAAAGCCCAATATATATATTTGTAATATTTACGAATGTATATCCGTAAAAAGGATTACCAGCCAGGTGGCCGAGAGGGCTAGGGCGTAGACTTTCTAATACTCGAGTCCGCCTGGTCGTGGGTTCGAATCCAGCTGTGGGCATGGATGTTTGTGTTTGTCCCGGGCTGCTTACTATTATAACTTGTGTAAAAGGCGCAAAATAACCTTAGTAATCGACTCCAAAATTTCTAATAAACCAACCATCCATAAAAGGATTGATGAATGGTCTCTTTTACCTAAAGGAATCCAGAGTTTATCCTCGTATACCGAATTTAGGAAAGTATTAATTTATTCCGCTTATTAGATTTTAAACAACACACCGGGACTCGACACTTTCCTATCAGTTTATATTTTGCATCGTATTGCTGCTTGTAAGCAGCTTCAGCATAAAAGCTACTTATAAGAATGCGCCCTTGGTCTGTACGTTTATCCGGCTGTCCGCCGTTTTTCTAATTCTGTTTTCAGAAATATGACCATCAAAGTCTTAGCTCGGCCGTATCAACTTTTCAGAATTTTTCGTGCACCCCTTCAAGTCGAATTCACGTGCTAAAACAGTGAGTGTAAAGAATACCAAGATAATGGCATGTCATATAACAATCGATTTAACAAAAAGGAATACATTGTTACTTTCTGTTCATCTGTTAAGCATTACTGACATCGGCGCGCGCACGTGAAATC
>JAHWFO010044109.1:0-13856 GCA_023313115.1 Rhysida immarginata | reverse complement strand
CCATGGCATCACTTGAAATAGCTTCAGCATAAATGCCAACAGTATCGAGCTTTATAACAAAGTCTGGCAATATTTTAATAGCCTGGACTGGTTTTTTCTATCACAAAATTAGCTAAACCTCCTCACTAATTCTACAAAGTATTCGCTATTGTACATCGCTCTTTTGTCGGCCATCTTGATGGCGGGCCAATCGCTCTTCTGATTGGCTGCTGTTCGGCGTAAGATCTTACGCGACGTAAAAAGTTGAACAAAATTCAACTTCGGCGTAAAGCGCGGCGCCAAGCTATTTACCGGAAGTGACATCACTGGCGTCGTTACGTCGGCGTATTTACGCGGCGTTTTACGCCAGTGTGACCCTAGCCTTATACGTTAACGTGAAACGCGACGTCCGTATGCAACATCATCGATGACGAATTTCACGTTCACGTTCATTGTCCGTAGAAGTTGTTAAGTTTCACGTAACGTGCCTCGGACGTTTTGATTACGTGATCAGTGTTTTCTGTTTTATAAACCATAGCCTACAACAATGATCAGTACTTTCTTTTATTGTTGTAAGCTCTGCATTAACAATGATACTTCAGTTAATTAAATTAGGTCTGTAGGGCCTTAAAATAATTAAAAATACTATATATTTATACGTAAATAGAGTACATTACAAAAATAAACGCATAAAGCAAGTCATGTTTCTTTAATTTAACTATTCATATTATTTTGTAATATGTATGACTGATATGTAATAAATGTTCTATTTCAATAAAATTTTTTATCATAAATAAAAACTAAAATTTTAAATATTGTTAAACATTTTATTTTACGTCTTAAAAATATTTGTTGAGGATACTTCTTAGGGCTTTTATCTTTTGAATTTTATAGAAATCCATCTTCATGAGAAATAAATGTATTATTATTATTATTATTATTGTTGTTGTTGTTGTTAAATTTATTGTCATAAATAAAAATATTTTTTTTTATATATTTTCATAAATAACTTTTTACATTATTGAAATACTGGAGTTTTAAGTGACACGCTAACATGAAACGCCCCTGATGTTTTTGTACGCGAGGCCTACGAGGTAACATGAATAACGTTGCAAGAACATCAATTTCGCGTAAAACTTCACGTTGACTCGCTAGTGACGTTTCCATTTCGTCATTCACGTTGCCTCTCACGGAAAAACGTGGAGAGTTCGACGTGAAACTCTGCTTTCCCACGTTAGCGTTTACGCGAGTTTGATTTTTTATTTCAACCCCTGAAAATGGCCAAATTGAACATCAAAAAGTCTAAATATATATCTTTATAAATATATATATATATAAATATTATTAACATATATTAATATATAATTATAATAAAAACTTTGGAAATTTTATAGAAATGCCAAATCTACCTATTCCCCAATTAGTATGAGTATCGATGAAGACACCCAGACATTTAGTGAAAGCGGCATCGCTGAAAACTTCACTAAACATTTTTCTCAGTTATTTGATATTTCAGGACTTGAAATTAAGAATAAGAATGGTCTTCAAATACTAACTTACTACTTAATTACCCTCTGGAAAGAGAGGAATTAAGGTTGGCCTTTAACGACCGAAAAAATCAACAGGCCCGGATGAAATACCCTCATTTAGTTTGAAGAGAGGCCGTGAATTGATTTTCGAACCACTTTTTTTCATTATTTTTGAGAAGTGCTTGAACAGAGGATATTTTCAAACCCTCTGGAGAAGACCGACCACGACACCTAATTAAAAAAGTGGTGATATTCATTATGTTAAAAACTATCGTCCTATTTTTCTAGTTTGGCTAATTTATTTGAATTTATTATAATTTTTAGACTAAGAAAAGTTATTGATCCCTGGATATCTGAAGATCAACATAGTTTTAAAAAAAAAGCACTCCACTGAAACTAACCTGGCTTCCTTCTTTGTAAGAAGTGATCAAGCGATTGAGCAAACTACCCAAATTGATCGCATTTATGTCGATATCTCGAGAGCCTTTGACACGGTTTCCCAACAAAAACTCCTAGATAAATTGGAAGGATTTGTTGTACTAGGGAAATTCCTTGAAATTTTGAAATCTTATCTTAATCAAAGAACTAACTATATTAGGATTAATACGAGGATGAGTCAAATGAAAACCGCAAAACTTTTTTAATAATTTTTAATTACCGAGTAAACGTGAATAACAACTGCATTGTTTTTCTACATAGTCTCCGTTACATTCAATATATGTTTTCCGGAGTTTACAAACTGCATACATTCTTCTTGAAAAAAATCCTTTTGCTTCTCTGCGCAGCCACTCGTGCACCGACTGCTGTATCTCTTAATCTGAATGGAGTTTCTTTTCACCCATTGCCTCCTTGAGTGGCCCAAACATGTAGTAAACACTAAGGCTTCAACTGTTGCAATATTCTTAGGTCACAACTCGTTGTGCCTGACTCGGCTGACACGGCTGTCATACCATTTTGAACTTCACACTCCATTCATAAACTTTGAGAGTGGAGGCTGCACTTGACTTGATGGGTTTCGTTCATAATCAGGCTGGATAACTTTAATATGAAAGGGCAAGAAAGGTCTGTGTTCTACCAAAGTCATTTACCGAAAGCAAATGCGCATGTGCCGCTGTGACAGACATGCTTCTTCTATGAATTTCAATAAGTTTCACACCTTCACTACTCAAAAATCGGATAACTGAACGCTGTTCTTCTTTGGTGCATGTTTGAAGTGGGGTGCCCATCTTTAAACTGCTGCTGTGACATTGTTTGCTTGTCTCTTCTTTCCTACCACCTACCAGGTATTCCTACAACTCATTTTTAAAGAATCTGCAGACTTAAAACACGGTTGGGCGGAATTTGGAATTTTAATTACAATTTTACGGTTTTCATTTGACTCACCCTTCTTATACAAGGTGGTTATAAAATAAGTTTTCCTACTCAGAGCCCTCTAGAGCCCAATCTAATGAACCGAATGTCATGCAAATTGAAATGTAGGCTATTCAGGCGACGAGGGGGGGGGGGGGGAAGTCCGGAAAAAAAATAGTGCAAACTTTCACCATCAGGTGAAAATGTGGCGCTGTAGAATAACAAATGGAGATTTAAAACTACTTTTATTGTTTTAAATAAGCAGGCAAGGTTTTTGTTTGATTACAGCATACACTGTCATATCAATGAATAATGACCAGCACCCCTTCAATGCACACGCATGGTTCGCCCCAACAAAATTACACATTGCAAAATTTGCATAACAAGCTGAGAAAGCTTTAAAGCTGGTGCATCAAACGGCAGGTGCACAAGCCTCAAGATAGGTAAACGTCCGGATTTAACGGACATCCAAAAACGAATGATAATAGGCTATCGCAGCAAGAGTGGCACCATCTCCGAAACTAAGGGTGCGCTGCAGTGAAGGTGTACTAAGAGTGGACAGCAGGGACAGAAATCGTGTCCCAACGCCATCACTGTAAAGGGTTACGAGCCATCGACCATCGGGGTGAGCAGCGCATACGACGACTCGTAAAAGGTGACAGGAGAGCCACAGTCCATCAACTGATCACCAGATTCAACAGTGGTGCCAACAGACGTGTATCCGACATTACTGTTGAACGCATCCTGCTATGGTTGGGCCTGAACAGTCGACGCATGGTTCCTGCACCCATGTTGACCAGGGGTCATCGTCAACGACGCCTAGACTTTGCACGTGAGCATCGACATTGGACCACAGACGAGTGGGCTAAGGTCGCCTTCTCCAACGAGTCAAGGTTTGCACCATAAGATTGACGGGCGATGGCGAGTGCATCGTGAATGCTATGAAAAGAGACTGCAGGAGGCTATTGTGGGCCGGAAACAGGCTGGTGGGGGTAGTGTGCATGTGTGGGGGATCTTCTGTTGGGAGCAGTAGAGTCCACTGATTCGTCTAGAGGGCAATTTGAATGTTTGTGGCTATTTGTCAATCGTAGCGGTTCAGGTGCATCCGTACATGCTCACGATGTTCCCCCAATGTGATGGTGTGTTCCAGCAGGACAATGCACCCTGCCACAAGGCACGTCCCTTGGCCCGCTAATTCGCCGGACATCAATCCAATCGAATATCTGTCGGAGCACCTTCATCGCCATGTACGGCAGCTGGACCTTCCACCTATGACTCCCGAAGCTCTTTACCAATCTGTTCCATTCTGAGTATGTTGACTTTCTAATTTGCATAAACTTTCTGCTAATAAGGCCGATATTGAGAACGAACATATGCTATAATCAAACAAAAACCTTGCCTGCTTGTTTAAAACAATAAAACTAGTTTTAAAATCCCCATTTGTCATTCCACAGCGCCACCTGGTGGAATTTGCACTAATTTTTTTCTTTCAGGAATTCTCTCCCCCATGGTCTGAATAGCCTACATCTCAATTTGCATCACAATCGTTCATTAGATTTGGCTCTAGAGGGCTCTGAGTACGCGAATTTATTTTATAACCACCCTGTACATAAGGAAGGATATAAACAAACAATAGGAATCCCGAAGGTTAGTCCGTTGGGACCTTATTTATGTATAATATTTATAAATGAGCTTACATATAAATTAAAAATGAGTAATCTCCTTTATGCTGACGACATAAAATTATCAAAAGAAATCAACTCACATGTTGACAAAATGAGCTACAGTTAGATGTTGACAGCTTATGCACTTTGTATAAAAAATGGATTAAAATATAATTTATCCAAAAGAAAAATGATGAGTCTTACAAAGAAAACCAACCCCATTTTCTTTCAAGATAAAGAAGAAAAATAATAGGGTATATCAAATTAAAGACTTGGGAATAGCAAATGATCGTTGATAGCAAATGCATATTTGGATCCCAAGGAGATGGAGTTATTCCCCGGGCACTACAGCGTGTTGGGCTTATTGGCAGATTGGGAAGACATATTAGGATATAAGTAAAGAGAGAAAAGGGAATCATTTTTTACCACCTTAACTCTCAAAATGAAAGTTTAAGTTTTATCACTTAGAAGAAACAATCTTCTTGGCAAAACAAATTGTGACGTCACAAACTGCTCCACGCAAACGAAACTCCATAGACATGCAGGAAAAATGAATCTATTTAAATTTTTTTGTGGGGAAAAAAACCCGAAAGTAAGAATCGCTAAAATGTGTTGTCATCAGGAGCAAACCTGTATGTAAAATTTAGGAGCGAATGGAAAAACGGAAGTGCTTCAAAATTCGACTGAAAGTTCCGTACCATCTCACAAGATCCAAGAGCGAGTTAATATAACGGTGGTAATAAAAAGAGGTTTTTGTGTATCTTTTTCCCTCCCTGTTTTTATCTGTTCCTGGCCCATTTTTGGTGTTGTGGCTTTATGTATTTCAATCCAGCTTTGGTGCCATAAGCAATTTCGGATCTCGATTTCCCTTCAGGAATAAACAATTTCATTCATTCATTCAAGATTATAATATTTCAATAATCAAAACAGTTATTTATGAAAATATTAAATATTAAAAAAATATTTTTATTTATGATAATAAATTTTAACAACAATAAAATAATAATAATAATAATAATAATAATAATAATAAATAATAATAATAATAATAATAATAAGGAAATTTCTACACCTAAACATCAATACTCCCACGAGTGCGTAACTTTCCCTCCCTTGCATTTGAGTCCCTTGGGCTTGGCCCTCTTTTGGGTCCGCTTCTGGAGTTGGCTTCCGGACTTGATCTGAGTTTGGTTTCCCCAAACAACAACAACAACAACAATAATAATAATAATAATAATAATAATAATAATAATAATAATAATGTACGACATCTCAAAGAGAGTCGCTTTCAACAGGCCAAAGCTCAAAAACGGGGTTACTAAAAACTAAAGTAAAAAAGAAGAAACATCAAGCCTAATAGCTATACTTGCACGATTAAATAATCGGCAAGATTGAGCCTGAGGTCAGAAAAGTCAAAAAAAAAAAAAAGAAAGAAAAAGAAAAAAAAAACAAAGGAAGAGAAAGAATTAGTCCCAGATGTAAAAAGACTTAAAAAAATGTAACTTAACAATCTATTATAATATTAATAGCAAAATAATAACACATTAGAACAAACATTAGTAAAATAATAAATAGTAATCATTATATAATGAAGATAACATCCAATAGACAGCTGCCCGAAAACAGGATCATTAAGAAAAAAAATTACAACAAACATACATAATAATAATAATAATAATAATAATAATAATAATAATAATAATAATAATACATTTATTGCCCCCATAATGAGGGAATATAATAATATTCGAAAGATAAAAACCTTAAAAAGAATTCTCAACAAATAATTTTTAAGAAGAAAATTGAAATGTTTTACACTATTTAAAATTTTATTTAAGATGTTATTTATGATAATATTTTTTATTGAAATAGAAAATTTATTATTAAAATATTTTAATAGAATTAAAAAGTTATATGAATTTACGCACTACTCATTCATATTACAAAATAATATGAATAGTTAAAGTAAAGAAACATGGCTTGCTTTATGCATTTATTTATTTTAATGTACTATTTGTACATTTAAATGTGCAGTATTTTTAGTTATGTTAAGGCCCTACAGAACCAATTTAAGTTACTGAAATATTATTGTTAATGCATAGTCTACAACAATAGAAGAAAGCACTGATCATTGTTATAGACTATTAATGGAAACGTCACTCGCGTCTTACACGAAGCTCCGTGAACTCTTCTCGTCAACGTGAAGATTTTATGCGGAAGTGACGTTTCTGCAACGTTTATTCACGTATGGAAATGTCCCTGGCGTTTCACGTTAACGTGTAACTTAAACTCTCTAATAACAGAAAACGTTCCCCTCGGCAAAGACAACAAACAAGACGTTTACCGAGGGTCGACGTTCGTTTTAAACAATTGCCGATTATTAACATTGATAAGAAATTAGGAAAAAATAATGTTTTTTATTTTCTTGTAAAAATGAATAAATAGTCAAAGCTAATATACAATATTTTTTCTCCCAAAAATAACCCCCCAACGCGTTTGTAAAATCAAAAACCCATTAAGAATTAAATTAAATAAATGGCCTCTACCACGAGAGGAAAACCAAAGAAATTCATTAAAGAATTAGGATTGCGGTTTTCCCTACCCCTTCTGCATATCATTTCTTCTCTTACTTACCAAAGGAGTTAAATTAAAAATATGTTTTCAGCTGTGGACTAGACTCTCCTGTATTTCCCCTGCCCCACCGATGAAAGGAAAACGCTAACTGTTTTTTCTATCCACACCTCCAAATCGAGGGGAAAAAAATATTAATAGCAGTAAAAGTATCTAAAAAAAAAGCAACAACCAAACAATATATTAAACTTAGTGTCTCCGTGGAAAAGCTTAACCTTCTGACGGAGCGTTGTCCCAAAGGATGCTTACCATAAACTATTACAAACTTAACGCCAGAACGCGTCGCGTGCACCTTTTAATATACCAGGGAGGGCACATTAACCCCTTTCTTGCTATCCAGAGACAACAGAACCAGAAAAACTGGCCGAAAAGGAAGATTGTTTCAACGGAGAACGCTACAATACATACATACATACATACATACATACATACATACATACATACATACATACGCACACACTCTTTTGAAATTTGGCTAATGTGTTTAGAAGCCCACATAGACTAACATATATGAATAGTGTGCAATTCTAACAATATTACTTACATAGGCATCGAATTGATAACCTCCTTTTTTGAAGTCGGTTAATAAATAGCATACTGTTAATCCCTTTTTGCCCACTATTTTGGAAGTGAATAAACCTAATAACTTGACTTCAACTTTAATATTACTATAACAACCAATGACGTATATTAAGATAGACTCCGAATCCTATTGTTAACAGTGCCACCAAAGTGAAGCAAATTGAAGCCATGATAGTCTGGGCAGGAGTGAGCCGTGGAGTAATTAGCTGTCTGGTTGCTTTGTTTTGACGATTTAGGGCCCGAGGAATAATTAACTCAAAACCATTCCTCAAATTTGTTCTGTGTACAATTGTACAAACAGACACGAACAAGATTAAACAGAGTATAAAAAAGCGACTTTAATGAAACTTTCACTATCGCCTAGCTATATTAGTCCATATCTTGAAAACTACTAAACCGATTTTGATGAAACTTGGATTTATCCCTAAGGTAAAAGATGCTTAATCCAATAAAAAAAGAATTATTGCAATTCGATGTCTAGTTTCTGAGAAATTCGTGGACAAACATACATACATACAGACAAACATACGTACATACATACTTACATACACACACTTATGAAATTTGGCTAACGTGTTTAGAAGCCCACATAGACTAACATACACATCGAATTGATAATTTCCTTTTTTTGAAGTCGGTTAAAAAGGATCAGGAATCATTTTCCACAAGTATAAATCAAAAATACGTAACTGAAATGAAAATACATAACTGAAAGATGATCGAAACGAAATGGAAATTAATCGAAAATAAATACAAATTGAAACCATAATCGTAAAATGGTTTATAAAATATTTAAATACTTCAAAATAAAATACTTCAAATATAAAATTAACTAGGAAGCCATCAATTTCATTTGCTGGCAAGTTGGAGCGGAATTCAGGCTTTAAACTAATTTAGCAGGGGTCGCAGGGCGCTGGTCGCTCGTTAGTTAGTTCCAGGTAAAATGACCAAGGATAAGAAAAAGGGTAATCAGGGAACAATTGAGACCTGCTTAGTTTGTTCTAAACAGATATATGGTAAACAAGGCTATTTAGTTTGTAATGGAGATTGTGGCAATTATTTTCATGGAACATGTGTTGGTATCTCTTCCGGCAATTTGCAACGACTGAAGCCATCATGGCGGTGTTCCTCGTGTGCGGAGCTCGATCTAGACTCCGTCGATTCTGATAATGATGAAGCTGTTTGCGCTAATTCGCTGGCGGGTCAGTTGGATAAAGAGACTGTACTCCGTCAAACTTTAGGAGGTAAGTCATTTCAATTTGATTTTGCCTCGGATTGCTTGATTGCTGATTAATACGGTGCGCGACCAAATCTGGGTGCATTTTCTGGGGATCGTCCTTCTCTTCTAATCTTAACCGCTTGTTCAAACTTCAGAAATGGTTCCTTCGAACCCTACTTGGTGTTCCCAAGTCTTATTCGGTATCTTCTTACTTTACTTCCATGCGCATACCTTCGGTTTTCCAGATATTTTTTATACAATCATGTACTTTTATCTACAAGAGTCTGAATTCCATATTGTTGTTAACTTCACCTGTAACCGTTGTTTATAACCGTGAACGGCATAACTACTCCACTCGCACACTGAATGATATTTCCTTACCCTTTGCCAAACTAAATTACAGACGTCGATGTATTACCTTTATCGGGGTAAAACATTGGGCGCAATTACCCCAAGAACTCCGCTCCATAACATCGTATTCGTTGTTTCGCAAAAGGTTAAAAATTTATTGCTTTTTATGTATTAATATACAAGGGAGGGTCGTCTGCCTTTGATCAGCTATCACTGGGGTAGGTAGAGCCTCCCTCCCACGCAACCTGTTGTATGAAGTTTTTGGAGCACAGTTAACTGTCTTTGCATACGCTGCGCCACAATGTTTTTACTTAGTGACGTTTGTATTCTGGTATCGTAGGATGTTTATTGAATTTTAGGATGTTAGACACACCTGTTAACTATTAAGTAGTTATTATGAGTGATTGAGTTACTGTGCGGAGGCCGAATCACTCTGCGTGGAAGAAACATCCAGATTTACTTTGGGGCCACTGATTATCTGTAGTATTTTTGTTTGTCATCTGCCCAGTCGATCCATCTGTATGTTTTTGTTTTTTTTGCTCATTAAGATTGTACTAACACGTTTTTTTGTTTCTTAGTATCTTTATGAGTCTTCAGAGATCTAACATGTTGGTCCATATGGACCATTCGGATCTCTGTTGTACTTTGATGTATATTCTAACCCTTTATTCTTAAATAAATAAATAAATAAATTTCGGTAAAAATCATGAAAGTTTAGCAAAAAGTGTGCACGAAAGCAAACCATTTGGGTGCATTTCGATGAAAATACTTGAGATCGGTTATCAAGGACCTTGTAGTGACTACCAAAAAACTACAGTCTGATAACAATAAGTTACTTAAGAAATTTGATGATACTGTCGATATGTTTACAACAAATAAAATTAGTCTTCAAGCATCCGGTAGCCGTTCTTTTTCTGATGCGTTGAAATCTAGATCGAGCCAGCCGCTCACTCAGACTAATACTGCCTCATATGAAATGGATGAATTTAAAGATAACGGAAAGACTCATTTCGGGTCTCCTGTTTCTAAAAGTCCCTTAAAAAACCTATAGCTATTGGGAATTTGGCGAACAGCGTTGGTTGTATAAGTGCAATTAAATTTAAACCGATTACAAAAAGATTATTCATATCCAGATTAGAGCCCAGTGTCTCTGTCGAGAGTATAAAAAGGCA
This sequence comes from Rhysida immarginata, assembly GCA_023313115.1. NCBI lineage: Eukaryota > Metazoa > Arthropoda > Chilopoda > Scolopendromorpha > Scolopendridae > Rhysida > Rhysida immarginata. The sequence continues at coordinate 3,379 of JAHWFO010044109.1, read as the reverse complement.
CATTGCTGTAGTCTCTACAAGTAGTAATGTTATTAAATTCCACAAAATTAAGACAAAATTTGCTTCATACTCTTCCTTTGTTATTGCGAGGATTTTTCAGGGGGAAATCCTGAGATCACGCACTTCCATCGGAAGGGAAGTAAAGCCGTTGGTCCCGTGTAGTCGTTTGCCGGCTGCACGTTAAAGAACCCTTGCGAGGCAAAATTTGCGGCCCTATAACGCCGTCCTGAAATGACCATAGCAGTTGAAAAGGACGTTAATACCAGACAAACCAAACCAAACCTTTGTCATTGAACTATTGGCTGATGATTTTAATGTTTTATTTGATGCATCTCTATGGCCTCAGGGAACTTTACTTACTACATTTGTTGGCAAATTACATAAAGAGCAAATCTGTCTTAACGGTCAGGAGGAGACCTCACTTAATACCGATAATGATAAAGAGAATTAAATATCAAAATGTCAGGGGCGTCAGGACCAAAATTAGGGATATTTTCGATTTTACTCTTGCAAATCGGAATGTGATTTTTTGCCTCTCTGAAACTTGGCTTGATGCTTCAATCCCTGATTATTCTTGTTTGGTGATTCTTTTTCCGTCTTTAGGGCGGACTGGTCTGATGACAGAATGGGAGGAGGGGTGCTGATAGCTGTACCTCTCCTCGTCGAAGCCTACAGGATTAATTTTTCTTCTTCTTGTAAAGCTATAGATATAGTTGGTGTTTCTGTGAGTTGTCGCATCAGATCGTCTAATAAGAGGGCTCTAAATTTATGGAATGTGTACGTTCTGCCGTCAGTTCCCTCAAGGGACTACGAAATATTTTTGGAAGAATTTGCGGATTGTATTTTTAAGAATTATACCGAGTCTATTATAGTAAGAGATTTCAATTCTCCTAATTGTACTTTTGTGGCTAAGCAAAGACAATTTTTTACTAATTGCTGGAGTTCCGAAATTAATGTTCGGAATTATAATTTTGTGCCTAATTATTTGGGAGACAATCTTGACAAGGTCTTCTCTAGTTGCTGTGTAAATGTTTGTATTGATTTGAATCCTATGTTAAAAGTTGATCAATTTCACCCTCCTTTGGTTGTAGATATTCCCGTAATTGATACTGTTCCCTTGATGCGAGTTGTTCCTGGAGTTGATTTTAGATGTGGAGACTTCTTTTTGCTATTTAAGTTTCTCGAGGAATTTGATTGGGCTAGCCTGCATAGCCTTGATGATGTTGATCTAGTTTGGGATATGATAGAGCATCCAGTTAGAAAAGCTATATCGCAATACTTTCCGAAAAAGAGATTAAATAATGATAAACGTAAAGGTTATGTTGCTTTTCCTGGCTGGGTTCAATTTCAAACCAGGCAAGCTTGGTATTGGAAGAACAAATGCTTTAAAGTATATAAGAGAACGCTAAATCCCAACGATTATAATCGCTTTAGTCATGCCATGAAGACGTTTAAAAGTCTTTGGAGAAAAGATAAAGCGTCCTACTTTAGTTGGGACGAATCTGAATTAACTTCAAATGCGAAAAATGTTTGGTCCATTGCAAATAAATTATTAGGCAAAAAAAAATAAGTCAAACAATGCAATTTTGACTCATAGTACTTTAGCTGAAATTGCAAAAGTTTTTGAAGAAAATTTTTCCAACAAATGCCATATTAATTTTAGCAACTCAAATTTAGAACAGTGTTGGAGTAATGTTGGGCAGCAGTTTTCTTATGAACCGATAACCGAATTAGAACTTGGATTGGATTTCCAGCTCGCATCTCCCTCTTCCAGGAGACTAGCCGTATGGGATGAAAGGATGATGATGAAAATAGACAAACACACACATCCATGCCCTTGACGGGATTCGAACCCGCAACTCGCCGGTTACGAGAGCGGCAAGACCTGTGCCTCAACGCTCTCGGCCACCGAGCCGACGAGTTAGAACTTATTAGTACAGCTAGAAGGCTATCTGCCTCCAGATCTTGCCTTCTGGCTGATATTCCTGATTATTTGTTTAAAGGTTGCATATCTGCCCTGGTTTTGCCTCTGGTCTATTTGTTTAATCTCTCTATTTCGACCGGCAAATATCCCACAAAATGGAAGCAGGTTACAATTTGTCCAATTCCCCAAAAATCAACTGTCGAGGGTATTGGTAATTTTCGCCCTATCACTCTGATTATTTTTCCAGCCAAACTGTTGGAGACTATAATCGCTACTCGTCTATCTGAGTTTATTGACAATTACTTGCCGGACTCTCAGCATGGCTTTCGGAAACATCGTTCCACTCAGACTAATCTTGCGACTTTGACTCAGACTCTCTCGCTCCATTTAGATCGCAGGGATCAGGTTGACGTGATTTACTTGGATTTCTCAAAAGCCTTTGATCACGTCAACATTGAACTATTAATTCACAAACTAAACTTCATTGGTCTTTCTAATACTTTATGCAGTTGGTTTAGTTCGATGCTCACTGATCGTTGTTTTTTGCTCCGTGCCTGTGGCTTGGAAACTGGTCCTTATAAGATCCGTAGTGGAGTCCCCCAGGGCTCCCCGCTAGGTCCTATTTTGTTTAATGTTTTTATTGTGGACTTACCTTATGCAGCTTCATCGAAGCGTATTGGCTTCTTACTTTATGCTGACGATGTCAACATCTTTTGTCGCATTTCCTGCTGGAATGATTGTGCTCTTTTACAGACAGCTTTGAATGACATCTATGATTGGGCATCGGGAAATGGACTATCCCTTAATCCCGATAAATCCTATGTGATATCTTTTACTAGGAAAGTCTCTTCTTATTATTTTGATTACTTTTTGCAAAATAATATTATTGAAAGAAAGACTTCAGCTGTCGATCTCGGTATTATATTCACGAAGAACCTTTCATTTGCTGAACATATTGATTCACTAACACGTGACATTTGTCGGAGACTAGGTACTTTGAAAAGGCTAACCAACTTTTTTGCTAAACTCCTGTCTTTTCTCTGTCTGTTTAAGAGCATCGTTCTTGCGAAACTACTGTACTGTATCTGGATATGGTACAATACTCCTACGCAGAAGATTCTCTTTCTGTATAATAAATTGATTAACTTTAAGCGTTTCTTTTTGGCGAAGTTTCCTACGTTTAAAGTGAATGATCATTTTCACAAAACTTTTGATATTTTTAATATAATAAAAAATGTCTTCTTTCATATTTTTATGGGGATCTTACACAACCGCATAAGGGTCAGATACATCTCCACTTTTCTTCAGTATCGTTCAGTTCGCCCTCTTCTTACTAATAAAAACTTAATTATGAAATAAAAGTGGAGGACGCATGTTTCGGATGTCAATCCCTTGGTCAAATTATTAATTAATTTTTATAATAATCCTCAATTTTTAGACATTAATCTTGATATA
>JAHWFO010044108.1:0-12445 GCA_023313115.1 Rhysida immarginata | reverse complement strand
ATCACCCCTATTCGCCTTTTTTTATTAATTGATCATTCTACTCAGGGATCTTGTGGTATGACTATACTTTCTGTCACAGAAATCGATTTCTGTGACAAATTTTTGTTCCAATGCTTCTAGCAGACGAACTTCAGCTAGAAGCACGGTGTATAGAGACAGGTGGGTAATGCAGCATTGTTGGTCCCGTTAGTGAAATATTTCGAACGTTGGCCGCTAGGCGCCTCTACGGTCGCGAGGACGCGCTTTACGGACAAACGGGCAAATTAATGGAATACTATTGGAAGTTTAGGATTCAAATTTCTTCACGAAACTGGTAATTTTGGTTATATTTAAGAGTTATAACTTTATTAACATATAAATGTATTTGCGGGCTTATCCTGTGTAAGTTTCAGTTATTTGTTATTTGTCTCTTTATATTAAAAAAAATTACTGAAGTTAGCCTCTTTGCGCGATAAGTCCTTTTACAAACCGTGCTACAAACGTTGGGTTTTGCCCGTTTTGGCATCTAAAGTTCCTTTTAATAGAAATTAAAAAAAAAAAGATTGCTTTTAAAAAACATTTCAAAAGTTAGAGATTGGTTAAAGATGTTTAATTAAATGAAATATGTTTATAGTCACCCCAGTGTATTCAAATTCATTTTTTCCTATTTTCAACCAATTTTTACAAAGTTTAGAATCTTTTTTATTATAAACGTATTATTTAACTTATTTTACTACTTTTATCACAATATAAGGTTTTTTTGAAATATGTTTTTAAACTATTTTTTTTTTAATTATGTAATTTCATTGGTTTTAATTTTTAAATGGATGGGGTAGTAGGTCGATTGGTATTGTTCATTAAATTAAAATACACTTAAATTTTCATTCATTTACTTACTTACTTATAATTATAAAATACTGACCAAATTTTATTGATTAATAAATTATTTAAAATACAAACTTTCATTAAAAATATTAGCAAGTAAATACCAGCCATATCCCATAAATAATATTTTATTATAATTTATTTTATTGTATGCTATTGATTTATTCTTTACTTACATGCAAATGATTGTTAGCAACTGATTAGAAGTTTCAATGTCCACTTCAGAGAGAGATATTGTTTTGTAAATTTCCCTCTATAGACTATATAAGATACACCACTTAATCGGCTTTCTCTAAACTTTCTTGTAATTTTTTTACACATTAACTTTTTTAAAAGTTTAGACGTAGTGTAGGAAGTTTATTAATTCATCCAATTTATTGTTCCATAATGTTGTTGTCATTTATTACTTACAGTGTGAAAAGAGCTCGAAGGAGGCAGCTGAATGGGTGGTATCGTCTGCTATATTCCCGCAGAGCAGCCGCAGCGACCGTAGAGGAGCCTAGTGGCCAACGTTCGAGCTATTTCACTAACGGGGCCAACAATGAGGTGGAGTTTATCCACCTGTCTTTATACACCGTGGCTAGAAGCAATGTTGGGGAACGTGAGGTGCCTTCTATTGACCATTCGCCTAATTTGTGCATGAGGTCAGCGCGCCTGCGCTCAGGAGGCTAACCGAGTCAATAATACTTCCGCCCGAGTTTCTGCTATCGTTTTCCCATTATATTACAGTTAATTATTGTAATAAGGTCTTTATATTTTTACGTGTGTATTTATTTTGATATTTGTTTATGTTTATTCTATTTTATTGATTTTTATTTACTGATTTTTTATTTTAAATTATTTTTTTAATTTATTTCTTCCTTTACATTTTTTTAAAGTTTCATCTTATGTTATTTTATTCATTTTTTATGAAAAAATGGTCAATTTATGATTAAGTTTAATTTACCGTTATTATTGAATTTATTATAATTTTTTTCTATATTATTATTATTAATAAAATGGGTTAGATTATCGTTATACAAAATCAACGAAAACCTTGGAATTGATTCCGCGGGGGAATATTGCACCGAGTCCAGGGAAAAATGGAAAGATAAACACCCATGTCCTCGGTGGGATTTGAACCCGCGACTCTATCGTCCGATAGCGACGAGACCAGCGCCTTAAGGCTTGGGTCACACTGGCGTAAAAAGCCACGTAAATACGCCGACGTAACGACGTCGCCAAGCGCGGCACCATGCTATTTACCGGAAGTGACATCACTGGCGTCGGTACGTCGGCGTATTTACGCGGCGTTTTACGCCAGTGTGATCCTAGTCTTACGCTCTCCGCCAACGAGCCGACATTTCTTACGTTACTCATTTAATTAATTACTTTAACTTGTTATTATTCTTTCTGTTTATTTAATTATTTTTTTTTAATTTTACAAATCGCGTCAACGATTTTTAGAAAAGTTTAATAAGTGGATTTTACTCTTTTTATATGTGATTTATAGTGGAATACAAGCGGCATGAGCGGAGATATCGACAATCGACAATCGAACAGTGAAGTGTACATTTGTTAGGATGGGACGAAAGCAGCGCTTTCACAAAGCTCATCCAACCAGAATAAACTCCAAATGAAATACACTGAGGTAGTCAAGAAGCCTAACCAACCCAAGCGGTCTTCCATATTATACAAAAAAGAAAATAAGATTGACGATTGTCAGAAACAAAATACAAACGAAATAAAAAAACACAAGGAGAAAGAAGATTATCACATCTTCCAGTAGTCCGCGAAAGAGACGTTGCTAATATCTTCAAAATTCACGTCAAGAACGTGCCTCGGTTTACGATACTTCGTATGCCAGTTCATATTCAATGAGTTCTTCAGTATTCCATTCACAAGTTTATTGTCGTGAGTCTTCATTTTCTGTATCATAATCAAAAGGAGATCCTGTATAAACTTTCCGATATGGGCCACGTTTAAATCCATGTGGATGGATTGGTTTTTCACCGTCCTTCTGTCCAGCTGAGCAATGGTCCTCAGGGTAACATTCTGGAATGACTGTAGTTCACTCCATCTGGTTTTACAGATAGTCGCCCACGCAGGCATGCCATAGAGGAGTATGGTCCGGATAATCGATTTGTACAGAAGTAGCTTGTTGTCAATGCTGAGGGCGCTATTGCGCTCCATGAGAGCTATGATACTGTACTTAGCCCTCTTCGCTTTGTTCAAAGCATAGGACATATGCCGGTTCCATGAGAGTCTTGAGTCAATGATAACTCCCAGATACTTGTAGTTGTTCACCCAGAACAAGAGAATCTGGGGGACGCTTGAGCTTCCTATTGAGGTACAAAGCCTTGCACTTTCCGACGTTAAGGTTTAACTTCCAGCAGTTAAACCAGTCTTCGAACTGCTTCAAGGCGCACTGCAGCCGAGTGATAACGTGAGCCGGCTGGTGTGCCCATGTCATAATGGCAGTATCATCCGCATAAAAATACAGATTACAATTATCGGGTTTCGGGAAATCATGTACAAAGTAATTAAATACTACGGGCCCGAGGACAGAACCCTTCAGGACACCGGCCTTTACAACACGGGGCGTGGAAAGATTTTCACCAACTTTGGCTTGATAGGATCTGCCGTCAAGAAAGGATTTCACCAACAAAATCAAATCGGCAGGGAACCCGTCTCTGATCATTTTGTAGACAAGGCCCTCATGCCACACCTGATCAAAAGCTTTACTGACATCGAGAAATACCACCCCACAGTACCTGGAGAGGTTCAGGGGGGTGCTCAGGTCTTCAACGAGCCTCCATATCTGCATCGGACAAGAGTAGGCAGCACGAAAGCCAAACTGCTCTTCCCGAAAAAGGTCATTTGCTAGACAGTGGTCTTGGAATCTGACGAGAATTGTTTTCTCCAACACTTTGGACATCGTGGGTAGCAGGCTAATAGGTCGGTAACTCGCCGGAATCGCAGGATTTTGCCCCTGCCTGGGGATACTCAACACAATAGATTGCTTCCAAGCCACAGGGAAGTAAGAAAATTTCCCGCAGACGTTACTGATATTAGTGAGATAGTCAATAAAGTTCTTCGGGAGATTTATAAGGGCGTTTATATTATAATAAGGGCGTTCGGAGAGATTTATATATCTCCACCGTGGTTTTAATAGTGAGTACTCAGGCCTTCCAGAAGCTGTTTTGACTCCCTTGAAGTGTATCGCGCATGCGTCATGACGTCACGCATAAATTAGGAGAATCCCTAATTGACAGCAGCGATCATTCTGGTCTAAAAATATTAAGTAGCCAATCAGAGAAAAAGCTGCGTAGACGGAAGGGGCGTCACAAGCGCAAAAACGAACGCGATTTTCAAGCGAGCAAAAAGGATATAATGGGAGCATTCTGCGAAAAAGTGGCCACCAGACGGCAGCACGGCCAAATGCGTCTAATGGTTACCCATGATGCCTAGCGTTTCTCTCAGTATTGCATGCTTTTTTGCCTATATATTCACGTGTTTCGATTTAATATAAATTTCTTGTGCCTTCTACCTTTATGTCGAAACAAAGGTGGGCATTTATTTCCGAAAGATAAAGATCACTTTTTAAAAAAATTTGCAGTATTAGTTTATCTCATTTTTTTTTGGTTAACTATTGCACGGTTGATGCTTACATTCTAGTTAACAATACTTACAGCTTTTTTCGATGAATAAAATGTAACTTTTGATCATTAAAATAATTTTTCATACCAGTAAAATATAGTTTCGTTCAAAAAACGTAGTTTCATACTGATAAATAAAAATTCACATCAATAAAATAATTTTTCACATCAATAAAACGTAGTTTCACGTCATAAAAATGTAAATTCTTTTCAATAAAATGTAATTTTACTTCAAGAAAATGTAACCTAAACTGAACTTCTTATTCAGCAGGTTCTTATTGAAAAATTACAGTAACAGTAAACAAAATTCAAATTATTCATATTTTGAATTATAAGGAAACTATACATGGTGTTTCAAAATTACACCACCAAACTTGGCAAAACGTTAGAGGGGATCAATTTATTAATCAGACTGCAGAACGTGGATTCAATTTATTAATGAACGGAAACACTGTTAACCTTTAACACGTTTATTCACATCATTACAAAGAACATTAATTAGACAAGTCAGTAATATCTTATTACTACATAATGTGCTTGAAATGTCGATCACCTGTTTCAATGGAAGTCTCACATCGTCGTAACACTCCAGGCATCTCGTTTACCATCGCTGCAGCAGCCACCACACGTGCCACAAGATCTTCCTGTGACTCAACAGGAGTTTCATACACCAAACTTTTCATATGTCTCCAGAGGAAGTAGTCAGGTGACCTGGGTGGCCAGTTAATAGGACCTCCACGACCGTTCCATTTGTTTGGAAATCTTGCATCAAGATAATCACGTAATTCCCGGGAGAAATGAGGTGGTGCCCCATCATGCTGGTAGCACATGTCTCGGCGAACTCTCAGTGGTATGTCTTCCAAGAGTTCTGGTAACACATGCTGAAGAAACATGTTGTACGTATGCCCGGTTAAGGAAGTGGGCATCATGTATGGGCCAATCAATCGTTCATGCACAATTCCACACCAAATGTTAATACTGTAGCGCTGTTGATATGCACGGAGAAAACGTGCGTGTGGATTCTCATGGGCCCACAGGTGTGCATTGTGTGAATTAAACATTCCCTCTCGTGTAAACATGGCTTCACCTGTGAATAATACACGTGATGTGAATGTAGAATCCGTGTGATTTTGTGCTAAATACCACGTTGCAAATGCTTCACGAAGAGGGTAGTCAGTTATCTTCAATGATTGGACCTTTTGCCGGTGGAATGGATACAGCAAATTCTCGTGCACAACTCTCCAAACATATGAGTGTTTCACACCTAGGTTGTGCGCTACTGCACGTACACTTGCTGTTGGGTTATCAGCAAATTGTTGCAGAATCTCGTCCTGTAGGGCTACGTTCCTGTTACGTGGTCGTCCTGCGTTGCCCATGTTCCTGGAGAAAGATCCTGTTTCACGAAGTCGCCGATGCAGATTCGCGAATGTCTGATAGTGAGGCACACGTCTGGTGGGGTATCTTTCCTGGTACAGCCTAACTGCAGCTCTCCCATTCCCATTGGCTGCTCCATGCACGAAATGCATGTCAGCTAATTCTTCATTTGAGTAAGTCTGCATGCTGTGCTTGCAATGGTTCCAATTGACAACTAAACTTTACAATTACTTTCTGTACTAACCATGTGTCTAATTGCATACTACTGTATGGATTTAAAGGAGTGAACCATTATTCTGTGGTGGGTAAATTAATGTTATTCAAAACATTAAACAAGGAATGAACCATTATTCTGTGGTGGGTAAATTAATGTTATTCAAACATTAAGCAATACTGTCTTTTTGCTAATGGGACTCCGAATAAGCAGGATGAAACAGTGGAATCTTTGTACTGTAGCTGACTGCACAGTCATTTTAGAATTAAAAAAACGTTATTAACAAAATATGTTCACATTGATTCCCTCTAACGTTTTGCCAAGTTTGGTGGTGTAATTTTGAAACACCCTGTATATAATTTTATTTCTAAAATGAATAAGAGTCTCACATCGTCGTAACACTCCAGGCATCTCGTTTACCATCGCTGCAGCAGCCATCACACGTGCCACAAGATCTTCCTGTGACTCAACAGGAATTTCATACACCACACTTTTCATATGTCTCCAGAGGAAGTAGTAAGGTGACCTGGGGGGCCAGTTAATAGGACTACGTCACAGGAAGATCTTTGCAAATAAGATAAGAGACAATGATACATTAAGAAAAAAATGAGTGCTCAATTATACAATACAGTATTACAGCAAAATAGAAATACATTGATGTTATCTTGAGCTTCCTTATATTTTTACAGTTCGTCACATGATGATATATGAGCTATTTTTATATGATCAATTTATTTTTCAATAGTTTATTTTTCATGATACAAAACTATAATCTAATGATATAAAAATTATTTATTGATCAAAAATTATATTTTATTCATCAAAAAAAGCTCTAAGATGACAAAAATTTGTTGTTAACAAAGATTTTAATGGTTTAAGTATAAAAACTTTTTTTTAGCAAATAATATAATGTGTAAGATTTCAGTTTCTGGACCATTTTTGCAATGAATTGTTCATTTCTCAAAATTTTAACTATTTTAAAATCTTTAAAGTATAAATTGCAAGATGACAGTTGTCATACAACATCATCATAAACAGCTGTCCAGAATCTAATAATACGGGTTTTTTAAGTAAGTACCGTTTTGATATTAAAAAAAGGACAGTTTTTTTTTATGAAAGCGTGGATCTTAATCTACTTTTTAACATAATTTCCATCCATATCAATCCTCAGAGAAATCGGCTGCCTGATTTGCTAACCATTTTTTGTGTGACCCCGAGGCAAAACATCCACAAGCAAAACACCCGGCCTATCCCAAAACACAGTGCACATGATTTTTCGGCCTGAAATCGTTTGCATGAACTTCACTTTTTTGAGTGGTGTTAAATGGCTTCACTCCAGGGATTGTTGTTTTGATTCCTATGTAATGTAAATAATCCATGTTTCGTCACCAGTGAAAATTTAGTTTACAATCTTAGCCCCTTACACACTGAAGGAAAGCTAAAGCACTGGCTAAACGATTTGGTTTTGTGCAACTCCTTGCAGAAGTGGTTAGCAAATCAGGGAGCCATACAATACAATAAATGACTTAATGTAAGTGTAAATTATGTTGAAAAGTACATTAAGGTCCAGGCTTTCATATAAAAATTAATTAAAGTGTTTAAAAATTGTTTTTTTCATCAAAATGGTACTGTATTTAATTAAAAAACGCACCTCGTAATATCAGTTTCTGCGAGTGTAAAATTTCTAATTTTTTTTCACATATATACAAAACAAGAATGATTTTACCACCAAAGCGGATAAAGGGAGCACATTTTCCTGTTATAGAACCATACATGGATATATAGAATTAACTAACATTTTAAAACACTTTAGAGAAAATATATAAATATGAAAACTAAATTGTAAATTACTATTTAAGTAAACAAATGTATAGAGAGAATTTAAACTAATAAACTTGAAGAATTGAAAGGTTAAATGGAGAGTGAAGTTATTCTTTATATACTTGAACAAATAAAAGTTCTTTAATTTGTAGGCATTCCCACATAATGTTAAACGAAGTGAGCCTCAATTGCTGAAGCATTATGTGTAAGCATCTATTATTTTTTCATATTCAATTACTAAAGTGTTTCTACGTTATCATCTATTATTGAAGCAAGTGATTAACTACTACTAATTAGCAATATGTCTCACAGTATTTAGGTTTAAATACTATTAAGCCTAACAGTATGCTCTTGATACAAATAAGCTATGGATAACAATAGGTCTAACAACTCGTAAGGAGTTGGTTGATATATTAAAAGCCATATCTTAGAACTGAAATTTTCCAAAGGTAACATATAGCACGAATAAAACATGTACTACTAAACAATTCCGACTACCATTAATTACTCGTTATATTCACTCATGACACTTGTTAGGAGTTGTCTGATATATTACTTGCCATACCTTAGCATTGAAAAGTTCCAGCGTTACCATATAGTACTATTAGGGCACATGCTACTAAACCAATTTTCACTATCATTATTTACTCGTAATATTCACTCATAAGTTGTTACGAGTTGTTTGATGCATTACATGCCATATCTTAGCATTGAAAGTTCCAACAATACATACGGTACCATATGGGTACGTGCACGTTATATGGTACCATTATTTACGCGTTATATTCATTCATGAGAAACCCTTACACGTGCACGTGCCACTAGACCAATATCTGCTATCACTAGTTATTCCTATAGATTCGTTCATGAGACGCCGTGACGATTTGTTTGATATATTTCATGCCATATCTAGTTATAGGAAATTTTTAAGGGGGTATCAAAATGATACCATTAGTCCACTTGCCATTAGAGCACGTATCTATTCCAGCTATATCACGTTCGTACTTGTTCGTGCTCTGTCCCATATTACTGTATTGGTGAAAACTGAAAAAGTTAATTCGTTCTCAAGTTATCGTAATAAATAATAAGCTCCTAAGAATAATAATTTTTTTTGATTTAGAGACAGTTCTGCCCTTTCAATAATCGTCATCCACGTGCATCCTGCACGCGCACCATCTCATTAACGTTTAGAGCACGCGCAGAGCCGAACCGATGTGCTCAGTACGCTTTTTCCCCAATGCAAGGATAATTAGTGTCTTCCAGCAATTCAATACATGCACTCTCTCTCTATTGCAACGCAATGCATTGTTGGAAGTGTGTCTACAGACAGATGAACGGACGGACAGCTGGACAAACCGATCACATAAGCACTTTACTACGAAAATGTGCTAAAAATGCAAGTTTTCAATATAAATGTGGCTTTCTCTAGGGTACTTCCGAAAGTTCTTTAACATTAATCAGCCGATCTGGTCAAGAGCAGAGGAATAGATAGTTCACGTTAATGAAAAGTCCATATTCGTAAGTGCTTTGTAAAGGTCTCAAACATTTTCATAGCGACCTGGGTTCATGTCCAATTTCAGTTTGCTTTTTAACTGAGATGAAGTCCAATTTCCAAATTCTGTTATCGTTCATGTTTCGTTTTGTTTGTTTTTTTAAACTATATAATATTAGTAAAATCTAGAGTTTTATGAAAGAGAACAATGACAACACTGGATTAGAGTCCCTGTTAAGTGTTAAGATGTGCTTTAGATCGGATTAGAGTCCCTGTATAAAGAGAGTACGGACAAGTAGTGCAACAATTTTGATTGGTTAGAGCCTGTCACGCGGTACAAATCTGCCATATTGTGGCGAATGATCTCCATGCGAGCTTTTGCTTATAGTACCGTCTGATCATTAAATTAATGACATTAATCTAAGGATATTTCATCATCTTGCTGTCTTTTTTTTTCGTAAATATTTAAAATCAGACATCTAGACTGAATGTTTACATTCTGTTGTATAAAATTGAAATTTGGCTTAGAAGTTCAAATTGGAACTTTCGCTTAGAAACTTCACTTTTATCAAAAAATAATTTTTATTAAAGTTATAGAATGAAATTTTGAGCTCTACACCAGAAATTGAATTTCCATGACATAAAAGAAAATCATTAAAAACTATTTAAATTACATTATCAGGCAAAAAAAAATTTACAGCTGAGGTAGAAAATAATAATTCTTATGCTAGTAAAAAAAATTGAATAATTCTTATTTCAGGGGTCTATCTACAATTTCAAAATCCATACCCATTTTTGTGAAAATACATAGATTTTTGTGAAAATTTTTAATAAAAAATATAAAACACAGAGCTTAATTTTAAAAAAAAAATACTTTCAATTATTTGAATTGATGTTATTTAGGCTGATAAAGTCCCGTTTCTGAAGGTAATACGTTGATAAACACCGTTAAAATTTTGTGAAGATACCGTTTCCACTTAAAATAATTTTGTGAAGGTACCCTTAAACGGTATCAAACTGACCATAGATAGATCCCTATATTTAAAGACAGATAATTATATTTTGCAAACATTTTTTTTCTTTTGTCTTATTTATTTTATTAATTATACAGCGTAGGTCAAAATGAATTGTACTTCATTTTGACCCATGCTGTATAATTATATTTTTAATATTTGTGCAAAGCCTTGCCATGTTCTTTTTTAAATTAAAAATAATAATTTATTTATTACTAATAATATTTTTCATAGTAATAATAGTAATATAATTTTTCATCTTCTCAGCATCACGTTATTGTTTTGTTGATCATAAACAAATTAATAAAAAAAACTTGTAATTTTATTTCTTAACTATATAATAGCTTTAAAAATGTTCTTTATTTTTTAATTTTTGTAAAAAATTCCTTTTTTTTTTAGATAAATACTTTTTGGAATACATCATTTCTTATATGTAAGACTGTGTAATATTTTATTCTCCTCATTTCTCTTTTTCTATGTGCCTTTAAAAATGCATTTCAGTATTTGGTTTGTTTATTATTTTAAATATTTCGTTTTCATGTAAATACTTTTTAGAATAGACCATTTTTAATGAATTTTTTATTCTCCTCATTTGTCTTTTTTATTTTCCTCATTGTTTTTTTTTTTTTTTATGTGCCTACCACTAATGCAAAGTCGCCACAATATGGCGGCGGAGGTTGAGTTGTCCGTACTCTCTTTATACAGGGACTGTAGACAGGAGGATTATAAAGGCTCTCTAAGGAGGATTAGCCCCTGCGCAATCTGGTGGCAATTTCTCTAAACGCTCCCATTGATGAGAGAGGTACAAGCGAGCGGGGATCGAATGGAGGAAGTCGTGTCTACAGACTGTGCGCGCTTGTAAACAGTTAACGTGCCAATCTCTTCTAAAAAGACTATAGACTTCCCCATGCGAACGGAATCCAAGACTTTGAACAATTGTGATAGTCGCTATAATGAGAAAAGTGGTTTAACCGAGGACATATCATATTTTTGTCACAATTTGACTTTTGGAGATTTTCCTACGGGCTAATTGCGTATCTCTAGAAAGCGACCGTCGCGCCATACTAGTCGCGGTTATTGTCAAATTTGGGGTGAATGATTCCCTGTCCCCGCTTTCATAGTCATTGATATAGACATGATCTCCGCTATTTAATTTTGGATCGCTATTTAATTCTCCGATTATGGGTACCGTGATTATTCAGTGTGGATTTCAAAGTGTTAACTGCGATTTATTTCGATCGAAATCTTTTTCAAAGGTAAATTATACATATTATCACGTAGTAATATAGGAATTGAATAAAATGCTTAGCTCAAGATAAAAAGCAATAGAAAATAAAAAATTACTACTAAAACTACAATCTCAGCCTGAATTTAAAACTGTATAAGAAAAAAGCTTTTTGAAAGCAATCATGTTTTTATGAATAATGAGCGTATTTATACCTTCTATTATCTAACAAATTTATACAAATATTACCTTATACCAACTAATTACCTGTTTCGCAATCTATTTCGTTAAGATTCAGTCGCAGAATATTTATTTTTCGCGTCTACGTAATCTAATTCCTCTTTCAAGACATGAATTCTTTTCCTTGTATTCTTTGGGAAAAATTGTGGGAATACAGGGCCGTTATCTTGGGGGGGGGGGGGGCCTATTTTCAAAAATTTCGGACCTTTTTTCAAAAATCCCACTGAATCGGACCTTTTTCCATATTTGGGAGGCGGACCTTTATCCATAATGGGGTGGTCGTCGACCTCCCCCTGGCTACGGGTCTGGAATATAAGCGTCGCTACACTGTTTTTCTGGTTTTCTTCCGCCTACAAAATGTGCACTACAAATACGAGATTTTCTACTAGGCACCCAAGGTTTCTTATTTAATTGCCTATGAAAAAACAATTTACATACTTCAAACTATTAGAATACATTAATTTAATAAACAATGGCCCTTATTCCTTAAGGTTTGTTTTCTATTTATAGCAACTGGCTACTTTATTTTGGCTTACGTTCGTTGAACAGCTTGAACCCATTTTT
>JAHWFO010044103.1:0-10146 GCA_023313115.1 Rhysida immarginata | reverse complement strand
CTTTGTTTATTTTACAACCAATACAAATTCAAATACTTAGCTTTTTTACATGCGTTTACCGTCATGGCAGGCAGAGATTCAGCTATTTCACCAACAATCGGTTGCTAAGTAACAGGATCACTGCCATCTAATGGCGTATATCAGAAACAATTTTAGACATCCCGCCCACCAAGAACCTTGTTCTTAAAAAATATGAATTTCACATAACATAAGAAAACCGCCCACCGTGATAAACTAACTTATAACATAAGATTTAACATTATCTTAACCTTATATAAAAAAAAACACAACGAGTTCCTGCAAGCAAAGCTAGTCTTTAGGCAATAAGCATAATTTACTGCAAAGACATTTCATGAGACCGTTCTTTGTTTTGATGGTAACAACTCGCACTATATTGTCTTTACCACTGTGAGTTTCGACGATTTTGCCTAGTAGCCATTTTGCTGGAGACAAATTGTCATCTTTTACAATCACTACATCATTTATTTCAGGTGTATGTCTTTTTACTGTCCACTTGAATCGTTGATTTAATGTTACTAAATACTCATTTGACCATTTTTTCCAAAAGTCATTTACCATTTTTTGTGTCAATCTCCAACGTTTTAAACCTGTGATTTGTTTTTCGAAGTGTTGGTCGTCTGGTATGGTTATAAGAGATTCACCCACTAAAAAATGGCCTGGTGTAAGTGGTAATGGGTCATCTGGGTTATCACTCAATTGAGACAATGGGCGAGAATTGAGACAGGCTTCAATTTGTGTAAGGACTGTAGAAAACTCTTCAAAAGTAAGAGTTGAATAACCAATAATCCTTTTGAGATGCGTTTTTACTGAACGAACTCCGGCTTCCCATAATTCTCTAAAATTTGGAGCATGTGGAGGAATAAAATGCCACGTGGTTCCTTCCGAAACAAAATTCGTTCCGTGGTCGCTATACAGATCTTTACAATGACCTCTTCTCGATACGAAGCGCCTAAAAGCTGTAATGAATCCTTCTGCAGTCAAGTTTGACACCGCTTCTAAGTGGATGGCCTTCGTGCTCATGCATATGAAAATGCATATGTATCCTTTGTAAGCCTTTGATCCTCTTCCTGGGGAAAAACGAATGTTAACATGACCAGTGAAATCAACTCCTGAAGCCTTAAACGGTTTACTCGGCCTTAGTCTAACTTCTGGAAGCTGGCCCATGAACTGAGAGTTATTTTGTTTGGAATAACGTAAACATGTGATACAGTTTTTGTAGAACGCTTTCACTTGTTCTCTAGCTCTGATGATCCAAAATTTCGATCTTAAGTAATTAAGCATGATTTGTGGTCCACCATGAAGTGTTCTTTTATGAGCATCCGAAATTATAAGCTTAGTAAGATGACTCTTATTGGGCATAATAATAGGGTGCTTTTTCTCGTAGGTCACTTGTGCCTGATCGAGACGGCCGCCAACTCTTAAAATCCCGTTCTCGTCAAGGATTGGAGAAAGAGTGTGAAGTGGACTCTTCTTGGAAACACATGCCTTATTCTTTACTTGCTTGATTTCTTCATAGAAATGGAATGCCTGACATTGTTTGACACACATTTTGAAAGTACTGTCGATCTCTTTAGTACTGATTGACTCAGTCAGTTGTTGTCGTTCATCTTTCGGTAGTTTTAGATTTAGAAATCGTCTACAATAAGATAGTATTCTTAAAGCCTTTGATAAATTTGAAAATTTGGTCCAAATAAAATCTTCCTCCATGGGTACAATCGCACTTAAAGCCTTGATGGGTCTTTCCTCTTCATGTGTGGTAAACTTTTCGCTAGATACTAATACGATAGGTTGAATGAGCCAATCAGGTACATTCCACCAAAGTTTATGATTCATTAATTTTGTTATCATTAATCCTCTTGAAGCACAATCTGCAGGATTTTGATTTGTTGGTATATGACCCCACTGCTCGTAGTCCAGTATTGTAAGGATTTGTGATACTCTATTGCTCACAATAGTCGTCCATCGACTTGATAAGCCTTGTAGCCAAGCCAAAACAACTGTCGAATCTGTCCATGCATATAGATTTCCCTTACTAATGTTCATAATTTGTGAAACTTCGTGTAAAAGTTTGGCGCTAAGTAAGGCTGCGCATAATTCCAGTCTTGGAATAGAAACTTCTTTTTCAATCGGTGCTACTTTAGTTTTAGCGGTTATCAAATTAATCTTGATATTACTACTTGAATTCATTACTTTCATGTAAATCACAGCCGCATAAGCTGCTTTTGATGCATCCGAGAAAGCATGCAATTCAATTTGACTATTTTTTGCTGCGTGTAGCCATCTAGGGATTTCAATATTCTCAACATTATTCAAATCATTTCTGAAATTAATCCATTCATCCAATAATTCTGGCGTTAACGTCTCATCCCAGCTCAAACCTGATTTCCATAGTTTTTGGATATAGATTTTTGCTATGACAATTGTAGGTGCGATCCATCCTAAAGGGTCGTATGATCTCGCTATGTCTGAGAGTACAACTCTCTTAGTGACTGGTTCTTTGAGTTCTGATAACGTTATTGTGTATTGAAAATTGTCACTGGTTTTATTCCATTTGATACCCAATACTTTTAACATGTCATTTTCTTTTATCAGTACAGACACGTCTGATCTTTGTTTTTCAGCTTTAATATGATTCAACAGTCTGTCGTTGTTGCTACACCATTTTTGAAGTTGAAACCCACCTGCATTCATCAATTTATTCATTTCTTCATAAATAGATATAGCATCATCTTCTGTCTCACACCCTGTCATTAAATCATCAACATAGTAGTCTTGTAAAGTTATTTTGGCTGCCAATGGACACTCTGCTTGTTCATCTTTTGCCAGTTGTTGCAATGTTTTGACAGACAGATAAGGAGCACATGTCGTACCAAATGTAAGCCGTAATAATTTGTAATGGTGGATTGGTTCATTGGGTTCAGGACGCCATAGTATCCTTTGAAAGTCTGCATCTTCATCATGTACCCGAATTTGGCGGTACATTTTTACCAAGTCAGCTACTATGCATATAGGGTGACATCTCCATCTCATCAAAGTATGTCGTAGATCTTGTTGTAATCTGGGTTCAACGAGGAGATCGTCATTGAGCGAAACATTGTTAGTTCCTTTGCAAGAGCCATCGAAAACTACTCTGACTTGGGTAGTGTCTTTATCTTCTCTTATGACAGCATGATGCGGAAGATAGACTGCTCGAGCATTATTTAAATCCCTTTCGTCTGTAAGAAGTGACATGTGATTCAATTCCAAATATCCATTAATAACCTTTGTATATTCTTGCCGTAGATTAGCATTCCTCTGTAGTCTTTTCTCCAATAAATGAAATCTTCGCAATGCTATTTCTTTTGACTGACCATACATACAAGCAGGATCTTCAACTTTGAATGGTAGACGTACTACATAACGCCCATCTTTGTCTCTTACGGTTGTTTTCTCATAAAATTCTTCACATATCTTTTCTTCTTTTGTTAATTTTTTTGTTATGCAGTCTGGTTCAGTCTCTAGCTCCCAAAAATGTTTCAGAAGTTGATCTTCCTTAACTTGCATATGAAAACTAAGAACTTGTTGTTCTTTTGAAGTTGGATTAGTAAAAACTCGACCCGATAAAATCCAACCAAAACGAGTGTTCTGTGCAATAGGTCAACACCACCTCTACTCAAAGCCTGAGCGCGAAAATTTCATACATTGTTACATCATCATAAAAAGTCATCTTTAATCGCATTTCTACCAATAATAAGCTCTAAATTATGACTTCGTATCATGATGTAACAATGTATGACGTTTCCGCACTCAGGCTTTCTCTTTAGGTGGTGTTGAATAGGTCCTCCTCGTGGATTCTTTATTACACCATCCAATATAATCTCACTATATACCTCTGCTCCTAGAAGAATGTCGACTCTACTGGGAGACCCATAATCAGGATCAGCTAGTGATAAATCCTCGATATCTAGCCAATCTGATGTTGGAATTTGACTCGTCGGTAAAAACGATGTTAGTGAACGTAAAACAAATGCTTCAGTTTGGAGTAAAAACTCAGGATCATGTCTTGACTCAATCTCTATGGATACCATATTCTTGATTCTTGTTTGACCATCTCCAACTCCAGATACAATACCATTCACAGGAAGTCGTTTAAGTCCAAGGAGCTGAACAGTCTCCTCTGTTACAAAAGATGCTTGAGAGCCCTGATCGACCAAAGCTCTGATGAGATGTTTGCAGCCATTTTTAGCTCTCGCCTTTACTGTTGCTGTAGCCAACAACACCTGATGACTTCGATCGTCTTCTCTGGCAAAATTGGCTATCACTCTCGTTTCAGAATCATGAATTGGTTGATTTTGATTTGATCCCATTTTTCTGAGGATAGGTTCAGTAGGTACTGAACTTTGATTAAGTACTTGCTCTAAATGTAAAAGAGTGTGGTGTCTTCTGCCGCATCGACGACAACATGTTGATTGATGACATTTCTTCACAGAATGTGCAGGTGCTAAGCAATTGAAACACAGTCCTTTTGATTGAATATAATTAGTTCTTCGTTCAGGTGACTGTATATCAAACTGTTTACATTGATATAATAGATGTTGGCCGCAACACATCACACAAGCATTATTGACCAATTTGTTTTCATCTTGTACAGTGGAATGAAATGTCTTTTGTTTTGGTACTTGTTTCACAGTGCTCTGTTCTGATTTGCCCGTGTATTTATTTCCATCAATCATCTCTAGCATTCGAAATCTTGTTTCCATAAAACTTGTCAATTGAGTCCAAGTAGGTAATTCGTCTGGCGAAGTTTGACTAACATGTATCTCCCACTGCTTGCGAGATTCTTGATCCAGTTTTGACACTACTAAGTAAACGATCATAGCGTTCCAAGAAGTTGTTTGTACGCCCAAATTATTCAATGATTTTAAACAGGATGATGTGGTATCAAGCAATTGTTTAATACTATTTGCAGACTCCGTGTTGAGGTTCCTCTGAGAAAAGAGCCTTTTCAAGATTTCATTACAATTATATCTTTTATTATTGTAGCGTCCGGTCAGTTGCTTCCAAGCCTCAGTTGTAGTCAGATTTTTCAGAAGATTCTCAGGTTCCCCTGAAAGACTGCTCTTTAAATAGTGTAGCTTCTGCACGGCGCTTAACTTTGAATTGTTGTGAATAAGTGACACAAACATATCGTAAGAGGTTTGCTATTCGTCATAACCTCCAGAAAATGTTGGTAATTGAATTCGAGGTAATTTGACTTCACATTGTGATGTACTTTGATTTTGAGATGTAACAAGTGACGAAGAAGCTGATATTCGTGAACGGAGATAATCCTTCAGTCTCGTTTTATACTCAGTGTAAACTTCCTCGAACTGTCCATACAGCTCATTTTGGAAATATGGAGTTTTCGATTTATCCTCTTTACGGATGGCTGATACAATTTTGTCATGTCCACCATCAAATGATTCCCAAAGTTTCTCTAAAGTTTCTAATCTTGATTCGATATAAGATTGCGTTATTCTCTCTTTAGGCGATTTCTTATAATTTGTTTGTGCTCTAATTAAATTCTCCAGTTTATCATCTTGCTTAAGATAAAGCGCCTCCATAATAAATTTTCATCAATTGACTCTTATGTCCAAATTTTACTTCAATCTTTTTAGCATTTCATTCACTGTACTCACGGTTTATTGACGTTGTTTTTCTACCTTTCTCTCGGGTTTCGGCACCATATGTCAACTCGGCGATGCTGCATTAAATATCTTCTTGCGGCCTTGTAATTTTGTATAACTTTGTTTATTTTACAACCAATACAAATACTTAGCTTTTTTACATGCGTTTACCGTCATGGCAGGCAGAGATTCAGCTATTTCACCAACAATCGGTTGCTAAGTAACAGGATCACTGCCATCTAATGGCGTATATCAGAAACAATTTTAGACACGTAGAAACCGCATGTCACGAACTTATAGAATTTACTTCGCGCGAGATGGCCTCTAACAACTAAGTCGCAGCTGTCTATGTCGATTTTGCGACAGCTTTTGATTCGGTACCTGCTGACTTGCTTTTATATAAATTATTAAATATTTATGGTATACGTGGGCTCCCTTTAGATTGGCTAGAGAGTTTTCTTACCAATAGAATTTATTTTCTCTCCCACTCAGATATATCCTCACATTTGCTAACCAGGAATTTAGGAGTGTCCAGGGCTCAATTCTTTCACCTTTACTATTTTCTCTGTTTATAAACGACCTACCCCTGGCTTTATCATCCAGTATTCATTTTCGAATAATCTTATATGCTGACGATGTAGCGCTTATTGCTGCAAGTCAAGTTGTCGACCTAATGATTTCTACGCTTAATATCGCGCTCACAGAACTGAAGGTCTGGTCCGATAAAAATTCGATGCAAGTAAATCCGGAAAAAACAAAAACCATGGTCTTCTGTCAGAGGAATAAGCGTGGAGTACCTTGCTCTCTCCCTTTATACTATGATCGTAATTTACTGTCCACAGTGTCTTCATTTAAATATTTAGGTCTTATTATTTCCCATGATCTCAATTGGGACCAGCACATTGATTCTTTATTAATTAAGTTGAACATAAAACAAGGTATTATCTCTAGACTACATTATTTGCCTCATAAAATTCTTTTGTTACTATATTATGCGTGGATTCACTCCTCTCTGTGCTCTAATATAATTTTCTGGGGTTCCTCTACCTCATGGAACCTTACACGTATATTTAAATTGCAGAAATGGTTTCTCCGAACTTTCCTCAGATTTCCTAAATTTTCATCAGTATCTCGATATTTTAACGATTTTCGCATTCTTACTGTCTATCAGTTATTTTTAGTTCGAGTTTGTGCTTTTTTTTTAAAGCTGTGAATTCAATTTTGATAATTTCTACTCCTATTAAGTTAGCCGTTAATGCTGACAATCATCATTATCTAACTAGAGCGTCTCATGATCTAAATATTCCACTAGTTAAACACAATTACCGTCGGTGTTGTCTTTCTAACGTAGGCATAAGATGTTCGGCACTTTTACCGCGTGAATTACGCGCATTACCGGTTTATTCAAGCTTTTACAAATTTTTAAAGCTTTATGTTTCTCATCTACCTTTGGCTACCCGGATTTAAACTTAGATTGATAGGATTGTTACTTTGGGATTTGTTTTGATTAATTACTTATATCTTAGTATTGTTTTTAAGTCTAAGAGCGCCACTAATATTACTATTACTATCAGCACGATTTGTGTTTGATTTGCTGTAAGCTCCAGTAGTAATGGTAACTGTTTATGCTTAAGTAATAGTAATTATTTATGCTTACGACCAGTTATAGTCACATAACTATGTGTGTTTTTTATGTTTGTTTTATTTAATTTGTCCTCGTGTTTAATTCTGTCCCTAATCGGGTAATTTATTTAATGTACTTTAGCCCTGGGGAGCCTTCTTGTCGGTCAGACTTTTGACCATAATGGCCCCCCATGGGCCTAATGTAATCCTTTAACTAAATAAATAAATAAATATTCGTCCGGAAATTCCGTATTGGGAATTAAGTCTACTATTCGTCCGCGAATACGTGCCCATGCGCTCACAGCGGTAATCGGCTGTGGTCTGTGGATAATATCGCTGATGGCCGAAGCAGATTCACCTTCACCGCCAATATTAAAAATTGGGTCTAATTTTACAAACGAGATTGTCGGACAATTGAAGCGGCATCGAAACGTGTTTCCCGGCCTCTAAAGAAAGAGCTGAAGTATTACGGTGTTGATTACTATTGCGTAAGAGGCGGAAAAAATTGGAAATCAACGGCAAAAGAGCGATCTTCTCGTTAAGCAATTTTCGTTGATTTTGTTTTTCGCATTTGTTCAATTCAATTGTTGCTCCGGCGTTTTTTCCTCCTGTAACCGGCCGAGGGGGAACCAACTGCCCCCTGTAACCAACCGAGGGGGAACCAACTGCCCCCTGTAACCAAACAGGTTGGGGTATGTATCATTAACTTGCCCCCGGAGGGGGACATCGTAGACAGAATAACGGAAACAGTGAACAATGAGCCTCATTGAGTGAGGCACGAGAGTGGTAAAAAAACGCCGGAGCAACAATTGGAATTCCGTACGATTTGCTTTACCGCTGTTCATCCGGAATTCCACTGTGAGCGCATGCGAACGAATAGTGGTCTTCATTCCCAATACGGAATTTCCGTACGAATACACAGCGATTAAATAAACAAGCATTTAGGCCTCTTGTAGCTTGTCTTTAAAGTAAAATTTATTTCAGTTTTTATTCCTTATTGTCCATATTATATACAAGAATTACTAAACATGTATTAACACTTCTGATTTAAATCTCTCAGTTAACGTTTGTTATTTATATTTATACCATTTCAAATAATATGATCCCTTTTACTTGTGAGATGCCTACAATCTTATTTTTTACAGCTAATAGCCGTTTCAATTAGTTCCCATTTGAAATGTAACCAAGCTGTTTCATGCTGTTTCGATGGGATTAAAATTTTATTTTTAGTTACTGGTATATTTTTCTTTCCTATATTGTATTTCTTTCTCTAGCTAGAGAACTCAGCAAAAAATGCCATCATTTAAGGACTACTTTCTTACGTATAAAGAGAAAAATTGACAGTAGTAAAACAAGTGGAAAAGGAGCAAAGGATGTTTACAAACCTACATGGGAGCATTGGCCCTCATTTGGATTCCTACTCTCATCAACCACAACAACTCCATCAACTTCTTCCTATCAGGTAGGTCTACTATATTTAGTTATAACTCTATATTCTTAAAATAGGAACTGATAAGTATTTACATGCTTATAGAGTTCATTGTTTTTTACCAGTTTAGTATATGATTTTTTCAGGTGTATGATGAAGTGGTACCAAATGAAAATATGCAAGAGGATAGTAGTCTCTTTACAGAAGGTTCTCAGTGTGAATCACAGTTATCAACTGAAATTCATCACCTTCATTCACAAGCTGCAAATGAGACTGATGAAATACAATATAGCAAATACAGACAGAAAAAGAAAAAGAGACACAAGCAAGGATAAATTTTATGAAGTGGCAATGTCGGTATGTTAATTACTTAACTATTACCACAGCTTGTCCACAATTATGTCATATTTCATATCTAATATTGTCAAAAAGTAGTAAAATAATATTTTTCCTATTAAAGTCTTCTCACACAGGAAATAATGATTTTCTTGCTTAAAGTATATTAAATGTATATATTCATACTTTAAGTTATAAATGTGCTCCTGTAATGTGTGAAATTAACTGTTATGAAGTTATAGAGAGAATTATCATATCATTAATTATTATTTTTTTGCAGAGGCACTCCAAACAAATGAAGATGACTTCTTCCATATTTTTGGACAATTAATTGCATCAAAATTAAAACTATTTCCTAAGCGCGTAGCCATAAATTTAGAATCAAAAATATATGAATTAATAAATTCAGCAGAACAAGAGTTGCTAAATGAAAATTAAAACCATAACTGAATATATTTGTAATTTTTTTTATTAAAAATAATTTTTTTTTATAAGTAGAGTATTTGCACTTCATTCATTCAGTAAAAAATTAAGAACATATACATGCAACATAAAAGTTGTCATTTCAGATGCTTTACATTTGTTCATGTTAGAAAGCCATGTATACATAATTTTCTCTGGTAGATAGATGGGATTGATGATAGAGATTGCAAAGAATTGAAAAGATATATTAAAAACAAAAGGTTAGCAGTTATTAATGACATGGTTCCACTGCCATTCAACCTGCCCTTCTTTCATGAAGTAATTTGTGAATTCTTCACGTATTTCCTTGGCATTTGTAGGTATTGCATTCATGTTTCTGGTAGTATGAAGTGGCACAAAACAGTTGGAGTTATTCCTTTCTTCATGGTTTTGTGATATAGCAATATATTGCTTTACTTTCCTTGCACGTAGCATATTATGGAGGACACAGCAAGTTAATATCACTTTTGTGACTTTTTCTGGAGAAAGCAAGATAACATTTGAGAAAACTCTCCAAACGTGAGAAAGAATTCCAAAGGCATTTTCAACAACTCTTCTTGCTCGTGACAACCTAAAAAAAAAAAAAGAAAAATCATTAGTTGTTCTGTGAGGGTTTGTAATGGTACGCCT
>JAHWFO010044094.1:0-30354 GCA_023313115.1 Rhysida immarginata | reverse complement strand
GGGGGGGGGGGGTAATTTCTTTTTAATAAATGTATAAATGTATTTCTGCTTCACTGCTAAAGCTCCTACTAAAATGTTTACAAGATTTTATACTTTTGTAAACTTCCAACATTTTCGGAGCGATTATATTTTTCGCTTTTCAGTTTTTACTGCTTTTCTCTCTTATCATTGTGATTGTGATAAGCAGTAAAAGCAAAAAAAAAATATTATCCATTCTTACGTTGACCCATTTTACTTTGTTTGCAGATCATCAGAAATTCAAATTTCTATGTGAACAGAAATTTTTGGCTTATTTTCTTAACTGTTTCCCTGAGCCAGCATAATGGTAGCCAGGAAAGAAGAAAATTGATAGCAGGGGGGGGGGGGGGCGCGATCAACAAAAACACATTTTTACAGAAACATGCTAAAGTTCGAAATATGCTTATTTCTATAAATGTTACCGGGAATGTGTGAAAAGCAGGTATTTTACAGAATGCTTAGGGAAAATATAGAATGCCTGACATTTTTAGGCAAAATATAAAATATCTATTTTTTGTGAGTATGTTGCATACGTTTTTAGGCATTATACAGAATGACAAGTACACTATAGGAAAAGTATCAAAACACGCCTTTATTGACTGAACAGGTTTTTGAAAATGAACGAAGAACTCCGACATTAAGTACGTTCTTACCAGATAAATACGAAAGCAGAAATGGCGTTGAGCTATTTCTTGCAACAAGGAAGGCTAGAATAGCATTTTGAATTACACATAATTTTCTCTTTTATACAAAAATATGTATGTTTAGGCATTTGGTCTTGCACATTCACACCACGAATCATCTTTGACTGAGAGGTAGCGACAGATCGGAGAGCTATTTCGTGGTCATGGACATCTTCAAATCCAATAAGTCCTTGGAACATATGAGGGTTGTTTTTAAATATCGTAATGTCCGTTTGTAAATATCTTTGGAAATCTCGCTTGCTCGTAGCAATGCGCGTGCGCACTAACTCCTTGCACTCCTTGTGAACAGACACACACCATTTATAGCTGTAGTGTCCGTGTGTGTGCATCGCACTGTATCATTAAATTTATTTAAGTTTCTTGATGTTGCCGTCGATTCTTGGAATATACTGTCGGTTATCAGTTTTTGACAGCAAGAAACATGAGAGCAGCGGACATTCATCGCCATATCAGTAAGGTGTTTGGACGTAATGCAATGGACCTGTAATGCTGCTGCTCCACGACAATGCAAGGCTACACTCATCTGCTCAAACGCAATCTCTGATCATAAAGGGGGAGGCCGTGGCCTGGTGGGCTTCCACTGAACACGCTAGTTCTGTGAAGTTAAGCAACAGCAGGCACGGCTCGCGTTCAGTGACTATCACCTTTTCTGCTATCTTATATGAAGCTTATTGAGCGCTATGACAAATGCTAGTAAATAAACTTGGAAACTATGTAGAAAAATAGTTAAAATTATGTCAAATCTGGTAAATAAGAAATTTTAAAAAATATATTGTAGTTTGGTATTTATTACAAAACGGACCTTAGTTTTAAAACAACTCCCGTACAATGAGTTGTGATCTCGCATACAGTTCATTCAAGATTCCTTTTGCAGTTCCAATTAGTAAAAACAGTCTTTTGCCACTATAAAAGGCTTGCCCACAATGTCCACAGTCTTTTGCCACCCTTTTATTAAGTAGCGGAGCACTTACGGGTTTCACAATGTCTATCTGTCGTCCTCTTCATATTTTTAATATAGAAGAAGTTGAAACACGAAATGTATCTTATCATAGACATGTCTGCTTCAGTATTTATTTTGGTTTTGATTGACTCGCTGGGGTCGGAGTTACGGGGGTGGAAGTTAGAGGGGACCAAGTGATCTACGTGGTATTTGAAATCGGGGCTTTAGCTACTTTACTTTACGGTCCTCGGGGGGAATTAATTTCTTTTTTTTCTCACTTGGCTCACAAAGATGAGTAATGAGTAATGTTCTTATACTTGTGTGAAAGTTCTTTTCAGCATTCTTTCGGCCAATGGCCAAAATCAGTCTCATGAAATACGTCAAATAACTTAGAGTACGTTGACATAAAAATGAATAGCGTTGACGCCTTTTTTAATTGAATAAATCTTACTTTTGTTTTCTACCATCATTACATCATAGCGTTTCAGCAACCAATAGTGTTGTGTTTCCTTCTTAGTAATCGTCTTAGCCTCCTTTTTCACACTGTCCACTAATTTTTCGTAATTATTGGTGAGTAGCCGAAGTTTTCTATACTCTAACCACTAGACTTTTGGCATAGTATAGAATGCATAGAAAATGTATGAAATGTAAATCATTTGTTACTTTGTCTATAAACTTTAATTGCTCACTCACCAAAAGTCATGGCACACCTGCCTAACAACGTGTTGGGCCCCCTCTGGCCCAGATAACGGCGGCGACCCGTCGTGGAAGAGAGTCTACCAGTCGCCGGAACACATCCACAGGCACTGCAAGTCATGCCGCCTCCACTGGACTCCATAACGATGCTGCATTTACCAGTTGTGTTGGTGACGACCTGACAGATCGTTCGATGACGTCCCACAAATGTTCAATGGGATTCCAATCTGTGGAACGTGGAGGCCAAATCATTGTCATGAAGTCGATACCATGTTCCTCCAGCCATTGCCTGTCACAAGGGCGGTGTGTGGAGGCGCATTATCTTGTTGGAAGATGCCGTCGCCCACGGGGAAAAAAAGTTCATGAAGGGGTGCAGGTGATCCCCAAGCAGATCGACTTAGGAAGTAGCACGCAGAGTGGATGTCAGATGTACCAATGGACCCATTGCATGCCACGAGAAAACATCCCAGACTGGAACCGTGACTCGTCGGACCAGGCAACCCCTCGCCATTCCTCAGCGCTCCAATGTCGATGTTGCTTGGCAAGGCTAGGTGTTGCCGACAATGTGCAGCTGTCAAGAGTCGCACAGTCGTGGCCTCCTGCTCCCAAAGCCTGCAGCTTCCCAGGTTCGCCGAATTGTCTCACGGACACAATAGTGGGACGTCCCTGCTTGTACCGTATGGTGATTTGGCTCGCTGTCGCTCTTCGGTCAGCAGTTGCAAGCCGGGTGACCCGGCGAACACCTTTGGCATCAATGAGGCGTGGGCGCCCCGTCCGCTGTCTGACATGGGTTGTAACCCCTCGTTGGGTGGACTCTCGATAGACCCTTGGGTGCACCAACAATCATCCCCCGTTCAAATGCGGATAGCTCTCGTCGTGCTGCTATTTCTGTAGCTAGTTTTGCTTACAATGATTGTGTCATATCAAAGAGTCCTGTGCACCTGCATTCCGAGAATGGAAGCAGCGGGATCTGTCTTATTACGGACAGGAAAATAGCTGTCCTGATTGGAGGGGTTTGCCATGACTTTTGGTGAGTGAGTGTAGAGTGGATACAAAAATGAGCCCCGCCCTTTTATTTTCGTAACCGAAGCAGATATGTCAATTTTGATGAATCCAATGAGTAGGAAGTTGTGGGTTACCTATTCCAAGGTGCACTTTTCATCATCCCAAATATGCAAATTAGGACACATTCAAATCCTATCTTTAAAACCGTAACAGATACACGAAAAATTCCAATTGAAGAATTGTTCAGCATGGAAGTCCGAACAAAACAAAAAAAACCTTCCAAATTCCGATTTAGGGATTCATCAAAATTGATGTATCTGCTTCGGTTACGAAAATAAAAAGGGGGGGGGCGGCTCATTTTTTTATCCACCCTGTATATTCCTGAGGCTTTCCATACAATGCCGGATTTAACACACTTCCCGGTAACATGTACACTACGAAACTCTCCAAAGAAAGAAAAACTGGACTGTCCAATTGAAATTAGATATTCAATTGGACATGTTGGGCTAAAAACATTTTTATGCATTTTGTTGCCATTAGAATCTGATTTTGTTTTTCCTGGAAGACTTAAGCCTGAGATCAGTTGACCCAAGTAATTCAATGCAGATTAGACTGATTTTCATTTAAATAGTTTGATCCGACTATAGGTATCAATTACGAAAGTCACTCTAAAAAAATGCACTATATAGAGTATTTCAGCCTAAATACATGGTTATTAAGTAAAAGCTATACATGTATATAATTCTGTGAAGCATTTAAAAAAGTCGCAACAAATAATTATTACGCCCATAAAGAGAGGAATTCTCGAAGTTTTTTTTAAAACTAGAAGAGGTACCCGGCGTTGCCCGGGATTATTACACTTGGATGTAAACAGAACAATCTCAAAAAATTAAATTAAATTTTGCAATATCTTAAAAATAAACACATGAAAATGCTTAGAATTAATACAGTAAAAATTCTTAATGAAAATTCGAAAAAAATCTTTTTAAAGGCTCACAATGGATGGACCGTTCCAATAATTTCTTACTCAGGTAATCTTACTTCAGATGTATACTTGATGTTGTTGCAATTTCCACTCTTCTCTCGCTGTGTTGAAGCAAAATTTGGCCTTTCATCACTTTGGGTAAGTCTAGCGGTCGCCAATTCTTCTATTTACTTGCTTCCCATTTGCTCAATACATCACGGAGCTAAAGGAGTGCTTCCTCTGTCGTCTTTCCACTCTTTCTCAATAGTCTGCTAACTCTCCATTATCTCCATTTACTGATCATTTTTAAAGATTTTCAAGAAATTGTTAAGTACTAAGAACTCTCTTTTCTAAGAAAAGCCTGAATAACAGGAATTCTATGCATTGTTACAAATTGAAACTTATCCATATTGCATTGTTATAATTCTTGGAAAGGACTGCTTTATCATTGCATCATCATTTTGAGCTCATTGTTATTGGTGAATTGCGTGTTGAAACCATTGTTGATACCTATTGTTGCACAAACTTTTATTTGCATTGTTGGTCATGAGATATTTCTCAAACTTATCCATATTGCATCATCATTTTATGTTCATGGTTATAATTCTTGGAAAGATTGCTTTAACATTACATCATCATTCTGTGCTCATTGTTATTGGTGAATTGCGCGTTGATACCATTGTTGATGCGAACACAATGGGCCTATTGTTGCACAAACTTTGCCTTGCATTGTTGGTCATGAGATATATATTGTTGGTTCATGCAGTGTGTTTGTGAATTGCGTGTTGATACCATTGTTGCAAAAACTTTATCTTGCATTGTTGGTCATGCGATATTTCTCATTAATATGCCCTGCTATAACCATGAATATCGATTTTTTATCAATAATTATTATTTTTTCGAAATCTGATGTAGACAGTGACCTTCCTCATGCTTTGAAGGTCATGTATGCGAAATTTCATCAAGATCGGAATAAAACTGTAGATTTGTATAAAAAACGTACAGACCCACCCACAGACAGACCCACAAACATCCTTCTTTATATATATAGAAGATTTGACACATAGGAACTCTCTCAAAGAAAATTTGCCATAAACGCAGATAGAACGCACTGGAGAAGGATTTAATCCCCATTTGGTTTTTTGTAGGGCTTTGCGAAGTATACTATCCTAATCTCCAGCAACTTCGCAATCGCATTTCAGCTGACCATGATGGACAATTGAGCCTCTTTAAAATATGTAACAGAAGCTTAGTGAGTGTACCTCTAGTTCATTTTAATGAAATTTACTGTTCCTTATGTAATTTTTGTTGTGATTTTTTTTAAATATTTCACATTTCTTTAATTCATACTTTGTCATTTAACCAGTTTATACGTATGTTACCGTAAACATATTTATAGAGAACTAGGTTAGAAAACCTTATTTTAGGTGTATTACAGAGGAAGCTACGCAAAAATAGATGATAGAAGTGAAGTAAATGGAGTTTAATGAAAATGGAATTTAACACTTTCGTAGCTTTCTACTTGACCTAGGAAACCGACATTTGAAATTAATTGCTAAAATTAATTATATACGGGAAATATTCATTCATGAATAAGATGCGTAAACGCTGTTCTATTCTTCTTCTTCAAGGTGAACTTCTTTAGCTTAGTCCATTGATTCCATGTATCTTATTAAATTTAAATGCTCCGTCCTTCTTTTCATCTAAGAAGATTTGTATTATTTATTTTCAATAGCACTACCAGCCTAAGCGTGTCAAATTGTTTGTTGAAGCCATTAAAATGTATATTAATTTATTTTTAAATTTTATTCAACCCTCTACCTTATTCAATTATTTATTTATTCATATGTTACGAAATCTTTTTTTTTCTCGTTTTAATTGCCCCTGTTGTTTTCTGTGATATTTTACTGCATTTTGTATGGCCAAGTCAATTTTTTTCAATTTCTTATTTTTTTCAAATGCATGCCTGGTAACATCTGTTTCTTTCAAAAATTTCCCAAGTTTATTGAAATCTCAGCGAGAACAGAAATGAATGAAAATATTCTATTCATCAATGTTTTTAAGATCTCATCAAACAGTTGGGGAGCAATAATTTTTTCCCCATCCCTCGTTCTTTCTATTTCAGTGTTCTGTTTACACGGATCATGAACAAATTCGGTTTATTCCCACTTTCTCTCCCTCTTGCCGTTTGTTGTTTGCCGAAGAAAAGGTCAATAAAACTAATACCTATTGATCAGGTTCATCTGCTGGCAACACGAAATAGGATTAATTAAGGCGCGCCAAAGGCGAAAGTGTCAGGAGATTGCGCGCTGGGCGCCCACGTAGGGCCTCGTGCGCCTGTTGCCATAAAAGACAGCCATTTCCATCGTTCGATGACTCTTTTCAAGTGGCAATCAAACGATCGAACGACTGATTGGCTCCAACAGACGTACCATGAGAAACTGATGGAAATTTAATCGCTCACCCTTTTAATAAAGATCATCAGCGAACACAAATGGCCGCATAGTTGTCATAATAATTTCTAATTGTTCAATTTAATCCACAAACGATAGCAGAATAATAGATTTTTCGCAAATGAAATGTTCACTTCACATTAACAAGAATATACGTACACATACTGGGTGCGCCAGTAAAATATGGACAAATCAAACAGTTTACAAAAACTGCTGTTTATTAGGAGCTTTAGCAAAAAGCCTCATATACAGGGTGTCCCAAAATGAGCGACGATTTGAAAAAGGAATTAACGAAAAACGGCACGCGATAGAAATATACGATTTGCTGCGTTCTGCTTAAGAAACCAGGAAATTTATTCGCACCAAGTTTCAAATTTATTCGCACCAACAGATAGAGATGGCGCTGCTATTCTCTACGCATTCCATCCCGTCAGATCGGCATTATAGAGGGTGACCAAACATATCCAGCATAATTGTTTAGGAACATTGTATGGTTCAAATAGAACCAAAAATGTCCTATAAACATTACATCTAATTTCGGTGGTTGTGAGATATCGACGTTTGTCTATTTTTTCTTGTACAGTTGTTAAAGCATATAAATAAAACACTTGAGAGTGCAGATCACTTTTATTCTGCATACTGACAGAACATCATTTTGAAGTACAAAACAAAACTAAAATGATACAAGGAATAAGAATAAGAAGAAAGTAACAAATCAATGTCGAGGAAGCCCCTCAAAATCGTTGCCCCCAGCTCCAATGCACGGAATATGGCAACCGATGGGGGTTATGAGGTGCATTCATATGAACTCATTGCATCCATTCAAGCTTGTAATCGAGCAATTATACCCTACCAGATTGTGGTACGGAGGGTTGATTCAGATAAAATGAGACGACTTTGCAGTTCTGTTACGATGGTGTAATACCATGACGCCACCATCGGTTGTGTTCGTTGTTGGACTATCGCCCGGCACCGTAATTTCCACTGAAGTAGGCTGAGTTTGAGGGACTCCATGGGAAGTTCGTTCCACACTTGCTGACACACTTTCCATAGCCCGTCAACGGTTCTTGGTCGGCGAATTCCGAGCCGTCGTTTCAGGAGACCAAAATCACAGAAATCCATCGGTGATGCGTCAGGAGATTTTACAGGCACATGGGAGAAGGGAATAACTCGTATGCCCGTCTCCTGTTCCATCTTTCTGTAGTTAGCCACAGATGATTTGGCAGTGTGGCTTGATGCCTTGTCCATGTGGATCCAAACTTTTGATTGCTCACCAGGGTACAGACGTGGGATATCCTGCCGATATATGTGGTCCATTACATTACTCTGGAAGTGAGCTGCACTAATTTTACAGTTTCCAGGAACTCGACGAATCGTGAGCAATATCCGGCAACCACCATGAAGCCCTTTGAAAACTTTTCCTTGCACCTTCGTACAAAATCGGACCTGGCCTTGCCCCCTCTTTCGCGATAGTAAATTATCCTGGGTTTGTTGATGTCATCGAGGTACACCCAAGCTTCATCCAAGGAGACAACTCACTTCCATCGGTCACCTGCAAGATGGTTTTCATACAGTTTTCTGGCGTTGGTGAATCGTTCCTGCACGTGCCTGGCCGACAGTCTGTGACCGCGCGCTTTATGACGTCGCTCCAGCCCAAGATTGTCATGAATTATTCTGGAGACTGTTGCCTGTGAAATACCTTTCCTTTGGGCTAGACTTCTTTGTGTGGGGGGATTTCTCGCACCACCTGAACTGGGCGTGTTGACTGGGGCTTGTTTCTGGTTTGCTTCTCTGCTCGTCCACGTTCATTAGATGGTCGCAATTTGTTCTTTTTGATTATTCGACCCACAGTAGCTTTGGATACCACAATACCATTTCGTTTGCATAATTCCACAATGCACGAAAGACTGAAGTTAGCGTCGGAAAGGCCAAACATATACCCTTTCCAAAAAGCTGTAATTTTGGAAGCCATATTTCAGCACGAAATGTCCCAAATAACAGCAACAAGTGTATACAAAGCTAATCCCCATGAATAGTGGACGAGTCATGCAAATCACATTCCGTCAAGGTCATACGCGGCGTTTAAAGTCGTCTCATTTTATCTGAATCAACCCTCCGTAATTATCAGCTCAGTTGTTCGAAGATGTAACCAAGTGCATTGGAGCTGGGGGCAACCATTTTGAGGGTCCGAAACTAGATGTAATGTTTATAGGACATTTTTTGTTCCATTTGAACCATACAATGTTCCTAAACAATTATGATGAATATGTTTGGCTTACCCTGTATAGTGCCGATCTGACGTAGAGCCAAACTGTGTAAGTAATTTTTGAAACTTGGTGCGAATAAATTCCCTGGTTTCCTAAGCAAAACGCAGCAAATCGTATATTTCTATCGCGTGCCGTTTTTCGTTAAATCCTTTTTCAAATCGTCGCTCATTTTCGGGAAACCTGGTAAGAATGACCGCTTGGTCTATACGTTTATCAGGCTGGCCGTTCGCAATTTGCACGATAACTTGAAAACGGACTAAATTTTCAAATTCTGTTTTCAAATTCAAATTTTATCGGTTCGTTAACTTTGTATTTTAAGTATTTTATTATATTTTATAAGCAAGTTTCGATTATGGTTTCAATTTCAATTTCGTTTCGATCATCTTTCAGGTACGTTTTTTTCATTTCAGTTACGTATTTTTGATTTATGCTTGAGGAAAGTGATTCCTGATCCTTTTTCGTGTCTAGTTGTACGCGGAACTGGTTTTGAATTAATTATTCCTTGGGCCCAAAATCGTGAAAAACATGGCAGCCAGGCACCTAACTATTCCACAGCCTACTCCTGCCCAGAACTGTCATGGCTTCACTTTGGTGGCGATGTTAACAAACAACAGAATTCGGAATACACTTTTAATAATATACGCCATTGATAATTCTATATTCAGGATCCCTACTCTTCAACAAATATAACAGATCAACAATGGAGTTCGCATGTGTGCATAGATCAGAGGATTAAAAATCATGATGCAACCGCATAAACAAAATTTTTGGTCGAACAAGAATCGTCGTGCGATGGCAAAAACTGTCAGTGGGCAAACAAACAAACAAACAGAAAATGAATTTTATACAGGGTGTTTTTGAATTGAGTACAGATTTTTTGGGAGATGATAGAAGAGGTCCTTAGAAGTATTTTTTGTCATATGAACATGGGCTCCCCGCAGCTCCATTTACTTACAATACTGCATTGAACAATCAAATGACACGGGGACGCAGTGTGCGTTGGTAGGCCTAGATATTTTTTTTTTCACAATTAACACAAGCAATCTACTGTAATAACTTTTAAAGTAATTGTTTGCAAAGAAATTTCAAGGTGCACGTGCTTGTTTGTTGAATACCATGGAATCTCCTTGACGAAGTTTGTCCTAAGACTTTTCAACAAACAAGCACGTGCACCTTGAAATTTCTTTGCAAACAATTACTTTAAAAGTTATTGCAGTAGATTGCTCGTGTTAATTGTTAAAAATAGAATAATCTAGGCCTACCAACACACACTGCGTCCCGGTGTCATTTGATTGTTCAATGCAGTATTGTAAGTAAACGGAGCTGCGGGGACCCCATGTTCATATGACAAAAAATACTTCTAAGGACCTCTTCTATCATCTCCCAAAAAATCTTTACTCAATTCAAAAACACTCTGTATAAGATTACTAAAATCCAAGCTCTGTCTGTCTGTCCATTTATTGACTCCGTCCCTGCAAGACATACCCCGGAACCGCCTTTTGTTATGGATACTTCTTGGCCGTGTAGGGGGCGAAAGGGTGATGGGTTATCCCAATTTCGGTTGTTTTTTTTCCACAAAAAAAATTTTAAAATTAAAATCATTTTTCCTTCATCTCTATGAAAATTTGGTTTCGTGATGCAGTTTGTGACGTCATGTTTTTTGCCAATGGGTTTTGTTTGTGCGTGTGGTGATTGTGATTAAGCGTGTAGACATTACCACAGCAACTATACCACAGTTGGAAATAAAGCAAGAAAGCGTGGAAAGAGAATTTTTAACCGACTTCAAAAAGGAGGAGGTTCTATGTTCGTCTATATGTATTTTTTTTAATGTATGTTCATCATTTATAAACCGATTTTAAAAATTATTTTTCCATTGGATTCGGTTTAACACCAAGATGGTCCCATATTAATTCCATTGTTAAGTCGGTTTAATTTTTTTTTTAAAATCATTCATTATGAAAATTATTATCGCCAAAGGAATACTGGACTTGCATCATTATGATGGCGCCCTCTGTTGGCGGAATATGAGTAATGAATTCTAGCCAACATTTATCCTAAAGGCGGATGAGTGACATCCTATGTAAATAAATATGTTTTCCTGTATATGTCCTTATAAAAAATTAAGCTGAGTTCTTTATATGTTATTGTAGTTTTTCTTGTTGTTAATACAGTAATTTGTTGTCCGTTATTATTCAGATGCCAAATTTTTATATTAATAGCTATTTTAATGCCCTAGGGTCTTATATTAAAAAACTAAACTATACTTGCAACAACAAATAATGTATGTAAAATACGAATAAAAAATATAGATAATAAAATTTTGAGGTCGTGTTACGTAATCTTTATATGCAATAGTAAAGACAGTTATTAAATTTTTTGTCGCAATTTTAATCTCCTAACTGGACCAGATAATACGATCAAAATATTTGTTAATGTAAAAAAACTGATTAGTAAGATTTCAGTTAACTGATAGGTACAAATTCTATTACTCCCAAGTCATTAATGATATTCAGGCATATTCTTGTATGATCATAGGTAGATTCCATGATCAGTCGCATACGAACTGTCATAGTTGTTAGGGTCAGTCCGGCAGTAGGAAGATTGTATACCTATCTGGGATTGTATGTAATTACTTTTAATATAAATAAGTTAGATTCAATTTTCATGTTTTTGGTATCCAATTTGGTCAAAATCATTTTAAGATTATGTCCCCAGAATAATATTCTATTATTATCATGTAATTTAACAGATCATACAACATGCACAGTCATCATAAAACCGCTCACCATTTGTTTATAAGATAGTTAAAAAAATTACATTCAAAGGCCAAATGCCAAGGGGTGATGCTCAATAACGTATCAGATCTCTCTGACCCGAAGAAGAGCAATAATTCGTATCTGGAAGACCTTTGTCGAGATGTTGAACCATACCTTCTGAATTCCATCCACAGGCCCTAATACTGGTAGTTGATGATTCCTGCGTGCGCAAGGGACCTCTCTAATACGTCGCATAAATGTTCAACGGGGTTAATGTCTTGAGAGCGAACTGGCCAAATCATTCGTTGGAACTTTCTTGAATGCTTCTCAAGCCAGTTCTGCACAACTTGGGCTCGATGATATGGAGCATTATCCTGCTGGAACACCACATCACTGTGGGATAAACAAAGTTGATGAAGGAGTGGAAATGATCACCAAGCAGCTCATTATACCGGAAACTGTTCAGTGATGTCTTTAGAAGGACCAACGGATCCAAACCATGCCTTGCAAAAGCACCCCGCACTAATATGGAAGCACTTCCAGCCTGCGCGTTCTCTTGATGATAACTTGGATCCATTGGATTCAAGGGGTCTGTGTGGTGTACCTGGAAGTGTGATTTATCGGAGCAAACAACCCGTCTCCCAAGGTCCAAGTAACATCTTCCAGGTGATGCGTTGTGTCCGATATTGTTGTGTTTAGGATACTCTGATAGGTTTTCTGCCACCATAAATTATAGATGTTAAAGCATGCCGCATGGACAAGCGCCTACATTGAATTTGGCAGTTATTTCATGTGCTGTGGTTTGTCAGTTAGAATGGATAATTCTAGCCATACGCTAATGGTCACGATCGGAGAGCAGTCGACCACTGCGTTGTACGTGGTGGGTAGTAATGCCTTACTGAAAGTATTCCCTACATACAGAGTGATTCAGTCAATTTCTGACCATTTCAGTACTATGATTTATTGACCCATTAATGTTTACAAACTTAGCATTTCAGTATGATATTTTAGGCAGTTCGGAGTTTTTATTCCCGTGGAAAAGTCTTGATGATATGCTCAATGTGGCCACCACGAACGTTTTGAACTGCTCGCAGCCGAATGGTGAAGTTGTTCATAACTCTATCCAGGATTTCTGCATCCACAAGGGTGCAGCAGTCGACGATGCTTTGTCGCAGCTGGTCTAGGTTCTTGGTGCTGTAGTGAACACACTGTCTTTAAGGAACCCCCAGAGATAAAAATCACATGGGTTTAGGTCAGGACTCGTAGGGGGCCAAAGAAAGCCACTCCCGAATCGATCTGGAAACCTGTTTGAAATGACACGATTTCCGAATTTCTGATTGAGAAAGTCTAGCACTTCATTAGTGGTGTGAGGCCTAGCCCTATCCTGTTGAAACCATTGATGTCGAAGCGGTATACGCCTCCTTCGCAGCTCGGGGATGAAGAAGGTTTCCAACATGTTAAGGTAAGCCTGTGACCTTTACGGTGCCCTCAAAAAAGAACGGACCAATGATGCCTCTTTTGGAAATCGCGCACCAAGCCATAACCTTTCGTGGATGAAGAGGTGACTTATGGATCTCATGAGGGTGCTGGGAACCCAAAAACGAACGTTGTGTTTATTATCGTCACCTGACAGATGGAAGAAGGCCTCATCTGACACCCACAGATTGTCCACAATGTCCTGATTGGCTTCCATTTCTGCTCCAAACTCCATCGCAAATTGTTGTCGCTTCTGTCTTCCAGTGTCTGTTAACTCCTGATAAACATGGATCTTATACGGGAACAGGTGTAAATCCTTTCTCAAAATTCGCCACGTCGTAGTATACGACAGCCCTTCTTCAATGGATAGGCGGCGAACAGATTTTTTGGTAGGGGAATCGACCAATCTTGTGCGAACACGAGCTTCGCTCCTGCCTTTTATCTTGCCTTTAACACATCCAGTGGCACGAAATTGCTTGACAAAATCTATGATTGCTTGCCTGCCTGGTGCGTCTCGACACTTATACTCCTTCCGGAACTTTCTTTGCACGGTTACAGCTGATTTTGTCTCGAAATACCATTCGACAACCTTGCATTTCTGCTCTGTTGATAAAGCGGGCGCCATTTTTCAACAATACGATTTTCATGCAGCGCCGTTGCAACAATACAAACTCCAACTGTTTTGAAATTCGATATGGCGCTCATATTCTTTCATTTGTTTATCCCTAATGCATGTCATTCGAGTGAAATGGTCAGAAATTGACTGACTATCATGCCACGTTCGTATTCAGATAGGTCTCGTTGTCTTGTCATGATCGCAACGACTGGGATACAAGTAGATAAAGTATTCATGGCGGAACCATTATCTGGTGTTGTTTTGGATTAGTCCATGGCGTCATGGCTAGGGGGCAACAGTTTACAGTTTGCATACTGTTATTCCATGAGCGTAATTGTCTATATAGTCTCTGAAATTTTTTAATAATAATAATAATAATAATAATAATAATAATAATAATAATAATAATAATAATTGAGTGAAGGGAGTCTCTTTGGGGAAACTGAAGGAACCATGATTGCCATACAAGACCAGGTTATTAACACTAAAAGCTACAGAAAACATTTTATCAAAGATTCGACCGATGGGTCTTGCAGGAAATGCCATATCGCAGAGGAAACCATCCAACACGTCATATCCAGTTGCAAAATACTCACGCAGACAGATTATTTACACAGACATAACCAGGTAGCCAACATCATATATCAACATCTAGCTAAGATACACAAGCTAAGGGACGTTCACACTCCATACTATAAATATATCCCCGACACTGTCTTAGAGAACACCACACATACACTATATTTTGACAGAGTTATAATCACTGACAAAACTATCCCTCATAACAGACCAGACCTTACACTAGTAGATAAGCAAAAACAAAGTGACTTACATAATTGATATTTCCATCCCCAACACACACAATTTACAAAAGACATACACTGACAAAATCACTAAATATACGGATCTTGCACACGAAATAAAACGCCTTTGGGGAGTTAACAGAGTACATACTGTTCCTATCGTTCTTTCTGCCACTGGGGTTATTCCACACTCGCTACACTAAATTTAAACCCACACTTATACAAAACCTTACAGAAAGCCACAATTCTAAACACCTGTCACATAGTAAGGAAATTCCTACACCCAAACATCAATACTCCCACGAGTGCGTAACTTTCCCTCCCTTGCATTTGAGTCCTTTGGGCTGGGCCCTCTTTTGGGTCCGCTTCTGGGATTGGCTTCCGGACTTGATCCGAGTTTGGCTTCCCCAAACAATGACAATAATAACACAGAGTTGAGTCACATTATTATGACCAATAGCTAATATCCCGAATAACCGCCTTTATCGGCTCGGACAGCAGCTAGGCGGCTTGGGAGTGAGTCAATAAGATTCTGGTAGGTTTTTCTACTGGTAGCTGTTTCCATGCAGACTGTAAAGCATCCGATAGCTGCTGAAGGGTACGCGGTGGTTGTTCCATAGCACGGACATGACGATCACGTGATTCCAAAGGTTCTCGAATGGGTTGAGGTCTGGGGAATTAGGGGACCAGGGTAGTACATGGAATTCTTGGTCGTGTTCCTCAAACTACCCGCGAACAATTGCAGCCGCATGACACGTCGCATTGTCTTGCTGGAACGTGCCATCCCCCTCTGAGAAGACAGTCGCCTTGTATGGGTATACTTGATCTGCAGCTATCAACCGAATAAATAACCGAATCGGTTGAGAGTGCCTTCCACAGGTATCAGTGGGCCCAGACAATGCCATCAGAACACTCCCCACATCCTGACGCAGCCTGGATTCGTCCAACAATGGTTG
The DNA here is from genome assembly GCA_023313115.1 of Rhysida immarginata. Classification (NCBI taxonomy): domain Eukaryota; kingdom Metazoa; phylum Arthropoda; class Chilopoda; order Scolopendromorpha; family Scolopendridae; genus Rhysida; species Rhysida immarginata. The sequence continues at coordinate 14,700 of JAHWFO010044094.1, read as the reverse complement.
CAGGATGCTTGTTCTCGGAGGTTTCTCGCCTCACCCGCCAACGGCCGTCGCTTCTGTGGAGCAGAAATCGTGATTCATCGGAGAAGGCAACCGTTTTCCAGCCAGAAGTGATCCAGTTTCTGTACTGTTGGGCAAATTGAAGCCGTGTTTGGCGACGAGCCTTCGTCAGCATGGGTGCTGTGACCATCCGTCTGCTGCGGAGGCCCATACGTAGCAGGGTCCTCTGTAATGTGGTTTTAGAGACGTGTCTGGCATCACCCTCGTTGGGTTGACCAGTAAGTTGCTCCACGGTAGCTATTCGGTTGGCCTTCACACACCTTGGCAGCTGACGTTCACTTCTCTCATCAATGGCACGTGGTGCTCCACAGTTCCCATACCGTTTATTCTGAATGGTCCCATTTTCCCAGTCATGGTACACTTTAACTACTGCAGCACGAGAACAGTTCACAAACTGCGCGGTTTCCGAAATACTGCCACCCTTGGCTCGAAAGCCGATTATCATCCCCTTTTTCAGATCTGATAAATCACGTTTATTATCCACTGCAGCACTAAGTGATTTATTACCCAGTTAACATAGTGGAAACCAACCTTATATAGTCACCTAACCAATTCCCAACACGTGACATAGTTCCTCGGCTGGGCAACCCCGAAGACAAACGTATGGGGTGGTCATAATAATGTTGAAAAAGTTAAAAAGTTGCAGGCTGTCAAAAATCTGAACTTATTTATAGGCCACCCTGTATGAGTAGATCTTGCACATAAATTTCAACTCCTGTGGGGAGCCAACAGCTTTTTCATATAGATTTTTTTCCCACTGGAGTTATTCCAGTCTGACTTCACATACACAACATTGAAAATAATAACTCACACACGTACAAAATCTAAACCACAATACTAAACACTTATCTCATAGCAATAAAATTCTTACACGCAGACATTAACATTTCCACCGACATTTATCTTTTCACTTCCCTCCATATGACCCCCTTGAGCTTGGCCCTCTCGTGGTTCAACCTCTGGGACTTGGCTTGCCGATATGATCCGAGTTTCCAAAATAACCCATAATAATAAAACCATATAATTCCATTAATATCTAATTATGTTTTTCCTCCTGAAAATTTATTATAAAATGCAATAGATATGTCAATAGATTATTTTCAATATGTGGTAGAATATTATTAAGAGAAAATTCCTATTCCCCTCAGAACATTTTTGATTGATCCATGGCAACCAGGATCTCGTTGTCTATATTCACGAAATGATTCATAAAATCGTGTCATATTCTGTTTAGACTAAGTCGAGCAGGAGAAAGAAATAAGTGGTCTTCACTAAATTCAAGTGATGAAAAAATTATGAGACGATAAAGATTTATTTTGGTATATTCTCTTTAAATGTTTATTCTTTCCCGCTTTTAACGCCCTTTCGAAGAAATTCATTTCAAATTCAGAAAGTTGCGCTTTTGACAGAAGTCAATTCCATTCAGTCTCAAAGAAATGCAAAAGATATTAAAATCGAACTTCTTTTTCATTTTTTTTTTGATCTCACCTATTTCCATTTAAAACTCTAGGAATCCAAACACAGAAATAAAGAGAACACTTTATTTTCGTTTCTTTGTTGTTTACATTTCAGAATTTGTTAAGTGAAAACGATGAATAATTTTAACCATCTAGTTTCAAATTATACGCATTATTAAGCAAAAACTTGACAATTCCACATTGTTTTAAATGAATTAGTGCAAATAAAGGCTTATCATAAAACGGGACCTTGTTCTTGTTGACTTCATTACTGGAATTTACAGAATAGAGTTCGGTAAACATACCGAAGTAAATATTTATTGGTTGTGATGTTGAAGTTTCTGAGGTAAATCTTGATCGTAAAAACATTATTTCTATCCTATGACAAGGAATGACGTCAACGCAGCGCATTTATTATTGAACAGCGTTTTTCTGAGAGCTAAAATATTTGCTCTCGGCCTTGTTAAGATCGACATCAAATCTCATAGGATCCTTTCAACATATCGAAACATCAACGGCAATGTGAAATGCCGTTCACTCACAATTTAATCTATAGTGGAAAAAAGAAGATATTCGACAGTAGTTATTAATTGTTTCTCAATTTATTTAAGTAATTTCATCTATCTTAATGTTTTTTTATCATTTATTGGATTGCAAAATTTAATTTTGACTTAATTATTTTTTCGGTTATCTAAAGGTTTTCTTGTTCCGTAAAATATATGTGCACCTGTTGAGATGCATTTATGGCCAGATCATAAAACTGTATCCAAAAAAAAACCAAAACATGAATTCTTTAAATTATATTCATAAATTATTAAAACAGCGAAAAGTTTAAATAATGCATACACTATCTAGCTAAAAGTATTGGGAAATGATGGCGTTTGTCACAGTATGAAACGAACTATAATTTGCATAAGAAAAGCGTTAAGACATAAATCAAGGTCGTTCTTAATTGGCATTGTCATTGGATGACTCTTCAGTGTGAATACGAGGTCTCTTCAAAAAGTTTCGTAAAGATTTTTAAGAAATCATTCAATTTACATGTCAGTGGTCTTTATCTCATTCAAAGTACTCTCTTCCCTAACGATTACGCTTGTCAGAACGGTGTTTCGACTTTTTGAAGCATTCCTGCTGAAAACATAGAGTAGCTAAGAATAGAGGGTGGTGTCTGCTTGTAAAAGCGTCATGCACAGCACAGCTGCCTTCTGATAATCAGAGTTGGAAATGACCAGTCAAGTGCCATTGAGAAAGTAAGCATTCTCACGCAGCCTGCTGTATGCTCTATGGCTGCACTTTTCCCATCATTCAAATAGTCGTCGTCGTTTCGCTTACAGCTTAGAATCTTTTTTTTTGTCGAAGTATATCTGAAGAATTGTTGAAACAGTACGGAATTGAAAAGCCAATTCTTATTGGATTCTAGCCAAACCTTCCATTGTAGTCACTGATCTCTATAATAACTAGAGATCATTGTTGTTATAGAGATCAGTGATTGTAGTAGACAATTGTTCGAGCAATTGTCAACATGATTGTTAGGGGCGGGGATCACTGTAAATCACTTTCGATTGATAATTTTTTAATTATAAAAGTTATTCTACACTCTTTAACGATAAAATGAGCTTCCATATTTTGTAGTTTTTTCAATTTTTATAAAGGTTTTAACTACATTTTACAATTCAGTTAATATTTAGTTTCAAATCTGATAGCGCCACCAAAGTCAATTACACACTTTCAATATTAAGTCAACCCTGTATTCTTACTTACTCTATGGTCCTGAAAGGCTTCTTTAGGAATTATTTAACTTTTAAGTCTGTTTTATTAATCTAATTAAAACCTATTTTGTGTTTTGGCACATGGTGGAGAATCAAATTGGCTACTTGTGGTTCGAATTTTATTTTCGAAAGAAAGTAAATGTTTGATAGTATATTTAAAATTAAAAATAGTCCTGTCACATTGAATTTAGTTGTTTGCTACTTGTTTTGATACATTAAATTGAATTTTAATGCTGCCAATCTTGTCTAATCAGCCATCACTACTGATTTTCTTTCCTGGGTTTGGCGTTAGGCTAGGTTCCCATGATCGCGCATTGTCGCGCGTTTGCCCTACGCGCATATTCTAGATGCAGGCAATCATCTTCCACTCTACACATGATCGCGCGTCAACGCTCGTCTACTTGTGACAGTCGCTGCTTTGTCGCCGGTATCTAAAACCTCGGTTTCCATGGTCGCGCATTGTCGCGCAACAGCTCGCGTCACATTTTTTGGTAACCGTTCAGATCAATGACGTATATTAAAGATAGACTCCGAATTCTATTGTTGTAACTTGAAGCAAATTGGGAAGCTCCATGCCCAGAACTGTCATAGCCGAAAGTGAGTGAAGATTATGCAAAACACATGGCTAAACACGAGAGTAGCTGATTAATAATTCTTTCACACGCTGGTCACGGAGTGATAAGTTTATCTTTTTGTTTACTTTGTATTTGAAGTATTTTATTATATTTTATAAACAATTTTTCGATCATGGTTTCAATTTCAATTTCGTTTCGATTGTCTTTCAGTAACGTATTTTTGATTTATTTTTGTGGAAAATGATTCCTGATCCTTTTTCTTGTCTGCTTGTACAGTTGTACGCAGAACAATTTGAAGAATGGTTTTGAATTAATTATTCCTCGGGCCCAAAATCTTCAAAAACAAAGCAGCCAGACAGCTAATTACTCCACGGCTCACTCCTGCCCAGAACTGTCATGGCTCAATTTGCTTCACTTTTTGCCGCTGTTTAACAATAAGATTCGGAGTCTATCTTTAATATACGTCATTGGTTCAGATGATTGCGACAAGGCGCGTTTCATTGTTCAAATGCCTGGGCGATTCATTGTTGAAATGACTGCGGCGGTGATTGAGCCAACGCCTCCTATAAAGAAAGCCTCCGCACTGAAACGTCATTCATTGTTGCATCATCATACTTCGTCCTTTGTTAACCGTATTTCTACCAATAATAAGCTCTAAATTTGGTCGACTTATGATGATGTAACAATGTATGACGTTTCAGTGCTGAGGCTTTCTTTATAGGAGGCGTTGATTGAGCCAGTCTTGTTTCGTCAATCACTGAGGATGGAAATGGAAGAGGCAATCTGTTTGTGGGTTTTAATCCGAAAAATGAAATACGGAAAATTAGTGTGGCAGGATAACACGATTTAAAACATTGCTAAATAAAATATACATGCATAAATAAAATTATTTAAAAAATGTTTCTTACATAATTTTATTTTCTTGTCTTCTGAAGCTTCTTTGCAAAAAATTAAAATCAATTCTTCCCATGCCCTTTTTTAATTATTTTATTTGAATATTTTTTTGTATTCATATCCCAAATTGCTGGCCTTTTCTCTATTTCATGGATAAATAATTCAATATTGAAGCCGTCGTCGTCCATTCTTACGTATTTCCACTGTCTCTCAACAGACAAGTCACGCGGAGCACCTGAACGGTTAAATAATGAAAGCTAGCATTTCATTACGCACGATGCCGCAAGCTTACGCGAGAGATAAGATACCGACGACAGAGCAGCAACTGTCGCAAATAACCGCGCGATTTTGTGTACAGTCCTCATCCGATAAGTTAAACCTCGAAGTTGAAGGGATAAAATTTATTCTATTGCTAAAATGGGAGGCAAGAGGATGAAAAAAAATCTGATGTAGTGCTAGTACTTCCCTGCACTACATCAGGTATTTTTTCATCCTCTTGCCTCCCATTTTAGCAATAAAATAATCCTAGCCCTTCAAGGTCGAAGTTTAACTTATCGGATGAGGACTGTACAGTGGAAGGTGATTGTTTGCATCTAGAATACGCGCGACAATGCGCGACCATGGGAACCCGTCCTTACACTTGGAAACTTTATTGGTATTGGCTTTATTCTGCAAAGATAGGGCTAATACAAGGTGACAATTATTGACCTATATGAAAAAAAAACTTGATAACTTTTGAACAATTGACGAGATTCAGTTAAAACTTGGCGGTTGAATGCAGGGCATGTTGGGATTTTTTTGAGCATGCGCACTTGTATTATTGTTGTTGTTCATTTTTCGTTGAAGATTTCAGAAAATGATCTCATCCTTATTATCCAGGTGACCCAGATTTCGAAAAGATGTGGTTCATGCAGGACGGAGCACGACCCCATCGGACCAATAAAATGTTTGAAGTCCTGGAAGAGCACTTTGGAGAGCGCATTCTGGCTTTGGGGTACCCAGAAGCCACTGGAATGGGAATCGCTTGGCCGCCATATTCTCCTGATCTCAACCCTTGTGACTCATTTTTGTGGGGCAATATTAAAAACAAAGTTTGCGCAAATAATCCCAGAACCATCGCTGAGCTCAAAACAGCCATTCAGGAGGTCATCAAAAGCATTGATGTCTCGACAATTTCAGCGAGTTTTGCAGAATTTTGCTCTTCGTCTGCGCCACATCATAGCCATTGATGGTAAACATATCGTACATGTCATAAACTATATCCCAATATCTGTAGCAACTTTTAACATTTGAATAAAATTTTTGAACTCAGTGTTTTTGAAAATTTGATGTTTTATTTCATATAGCTCAATAATTATCACCCTGTGTTTGGAGAACTCTTGCACATGATTTTCTCAGATTTGTATTCGTCTGCCCTCCCTCTCCGTAAGAGAATAAGTGGGTATCCTGCCCCCACTCCCCCTTAAACAGGGTGTTGTATAATTCGATAACCAACTTTGGAGGGGTGGTAGAGGGTGATAGGGGGGAATATGTTTTCTCTCGGAACCAATCTGTAAAAGTTAGCCTTCTACATGTAAAGGGGAGGGAGAGTTTGCGTCTGGCGGCTGATGGGTGGTGATTACTGCCTGGAAGGTACCATTATGTGGATTCGGGTGATGATACTGTCAGTATGCAAAGCAGAATCACGGGAAATTGCAATTACCTGTACTGCTGTAATTGACCAGTCCTCACAAAGTATCCTACTGGTGTATTGTAGGCCTGCTGTTGTCAATTAACATACCCTGTTAAGAGGTACACTATCGAAAAACAAACAATGGCTGAAAGGTTTACGTAGCCTGAGCTTGCAGATGTACATTTAGTCTACGGGATGGCATAAGGGAATGGTAGATAAGCACAACGCATATACCGTAAGCGCTTTCCGAACAGAGTTTGCCCGGACCATCATACCGTTGTATCGGTGGATCGTCGTCTACGTGAGACTGGGTCTCTTGTCATTCATCGGAGAGATGCTGAACGTTCTCGTCGTGTCCGTACACCTGATTTTGAAGAAGCTGTGCTCCAACGATTTGATGACAATCCATCGACAATTACCAGAGCTGTTGCTAATGAGCCGCAGGATCATCGAGTAGTATCATGAATACGCATCCTTTTCACTCTCAAAAGATACAGGCAGTTCTTCCCAGAGACTATCCACAACGAAAACGATTTGCTCGATGGTCTTTACAGAAAGCTGACGAGGATCCAGAGTTGTTTACAGATGAAACATTTCTGATACGAGAAGGGATGTACAATGAGATAAATCGGCCTGTTTGGGCAGACGTGAATCCACACGCTTCAGTACCTGCTCGTTATCAGCAACGGTTCGGCATCAACGTTTGGGAAGGAATTCTGAATAACGTTTTGGTGGGCCCGTCTATCCTGCCTAAACGCCTTACAGCGGAAACTTATCTTGTGTTTTTAAGGGAGGTTCTGTCAGAGCTACTGGAAGACATTCCTCTCAACATCCGACAACACATTTCGAAATCACCTAATTGCTGTGTATGGAGGCAACTGGATTGGCAGAGGTGAACCTGTGCCCTGGCCTCCTCGTCCCCCAGATCTCAATCCGTTAGATTTCTTTCTTTGGGGTTACATGGGAAGCCTCATTTATGAATCTCCTGTGCAGTGCGAAGAAGATCTAATAGCTCGCACGGTAGAAGCAGCAGGACGCAATGCCGGTATGCTGTCTCTCAGTCGACAGTCATTGATGCACCGTTTGCAGTTTTGTGTAGAACATCACGGACAGTTCATAAGCAAATGACGTCGTACACCCGCGATGGCATCGTCAGAATAAGTTTTTGCAAAATTTCGGGATCCAGAGTGTACTAGACATCTTCGATTTTCGAACGAAGGTCAGCAACAGTTTCAAATGGTCCATCGGAGTAAACTTTCCTCGCCACACATAACCAATTGGCGGCCCGTGGAGCCGTTTTTGTAACACGTTCAAATAATAAATGCTTGTGTGATCTGAAGTTGACTAGTCTTACATTTTACTTTGTGTTAGGACAACTATTGTACTTTTTTTGGCCTTACATGAACCGTCGCGCAGAGAAAACCTGTTTCCCCATCACCCTCTACCACCCCTCCAAAGTTAGTCATCGAATTATACAACACCCTGTATAAACCCTGACTATGCCTATGTTCACGCACGTTGTTCAGTTTTCCCGTTTGTTTTCAGCTGCGAGATAGCGTTGCAACTCGTCACAAAGCATTCGGTGGCACAGGGCTTTATTATTCTCCGTTTCTGCGCCAAAACCCGACTTCGAAAACTTTTGATGACATTTCGTATTTATCCGTACACAGAGATATATAAAATCACTTACATATTTTTTTGTCTGTATAAAAATTCGGTACCCGGTCATTTGGCCGACGGACATTTGATCGACGGACACTTGACCGACGGACATTTGGCCGAACGGACATTCGACCGAACGGACATTACACCGAACGGACATTTCACCGACGGACATATGACCGAACGGAAATTTAACCGACGGAGAAATGCCTGCATTTCACCGACATTTGGACATTCGACGTAAAGAGATGTTTTCGGCAATATAATTCATTTAATGGGAAAAAATGTTTTCAGGAGGTTATTTCGTATAACAAATCTTATGAGACAAATCTGTTTAATTCTTTCTACTAAGCAAGCATATTGCATGGACCTATAAAATTATTCTTTTTTGTATGTCTTTTTAAATAAATGTTTGTTTTCATATCGTTAGGTAGGTTAAGATGGGAACCGGCTTTCTATACGGTCCACGTTTTCGGCAGTGAAATTCCATTAATGTTTTAAATTACATAATTACACTATGCACTATGTATGTCAGATATTCGGGTAGAGTGTCCCTATCATTGAAAACTCTGAAAATGAACTCTACAGTGAAAAATGTCAGAAATACTCAACCCATTACCAGTTGATTTTCATATTTGATACTATCCGATTAAGAGTTTTTATGTCCCCTCATAAAGCAGAACACAATTTTTTGATGTGTATGAATAAAGTTTTAATACACGATACTGGTATCAAATATCTCCCATCACTATTGAGTATCTCATTCTATAGAAGTAAAATATTCATTTAAAAAGACATACAGGAAAAGAATTGATATTATTTAATAATAATACAAGACCCTAAGTTGCATTTTGTCCGGTTCCCATCTTAACCTACCTAAAGATATGAAAACAAACATTTATTTAAAAAGACATGCAAAAAAGAATGATTTTATAGGTCCATACAATATGCTTGCTTAGTAGAAAGAATTAAACAGATTTGTCTCATGAGATTTGTTATACGAAATAACCTCCTGAAAACATTTTTTTCCCTTTAAATGAAATATATTGCCGAAAACATCTCTTTACGTCGAATCTCCAAATGTCAGTGAAATGCAGGCATTTCTCCGTCGGTGAAATGTCCGTTCGGCCAAATGTCCGTTCGGTCAAATATCCGTCGGCCAAATGACCGGGTACCAAAAATTTCACGCTTCTGTGGAGAAGTGGCATCGCTTTCGCGAGAAGTTTAAAGAGATCATATACATTTTATTTTAAAATTTTTGAAATATGTTGATAAGCCGGACAATCGAACACCAATTGCCGGACTGTTTAGTCAAAATACCGGACTGTTCGGGTCAAATCTGGACATGTGGCAGCATTGGTTAAACCTTTAGAGCAAATTATCATCCTCCTAAAGGAAATGCGTCAAGAGATACAGAAGTGAAGAGGCTTGTGGCCGCATCAGCTCTGTCGCACCATGGAACAGTTATAATATACAGGATGTTTCTGAATGGTCTGTAAAAACTTTCAGGATATGTTCAAGGGGACAAAACAAGCAGAAAATACCTGATTATGGGGTCGATAACGCTTCTTTCTAGAGTTATCCGTTATAACGGTTTGAATGTCCTGTAATATAAGAAGAGCTACTACAATTCAAAGAACCGTCTAAAAAAATTGTGCTCTCTTCAGTATCAGACTCGAAACGTTCTTGGAGCATCACTGTTGGCTGTGACAACACCTCCTAGACAGAAAGCCTGATAACGGAAACGTCATACATTGTTTTCATCATCGTTAGCAACACCACCTAAAGATAAGGCCTGGGCTAACACTTCCTAGAAAGGAAGCCTCACAACTGAAACGTCACATTTTGTTACATGATCATAATTCGACCATTGTTGATCGTATTTCTACCAATAGTAAGCCCTAAATTTGGTGGACTTATGATGATGTAACAATAAGTGACGTTTCAGTTGTGAGGCTTTCTTTCTATGAAGTGTTGCCTGGGCGCTGAAACGTCATTACATTGTTACATCAACTCTATGTTGAAAGTAAAGTACAGAAAGAAGCATTTTGACCCTATGTTCTAGGACATTTTCTGCTTGTTTTGATCTATGGAACATACCTTGAAAGTGTGTAGAGATCATTCAGAAATACACTGCGTTGTTGGTCTAAACTATGAGATACTGTCTTACGCGTCATATTCCCAGACGTGGTACCATCTTTCGTCGAATGCAATACTCGCTGCACTGGAAGCATTTAGTAATGATAGCGGCATGGCATATACAACTATGTATTGTCAGTTCATTTTAAGGCCAAAAATGGCTGTTAATGATCACTTAACTGTTTTTTGACAAACATCTTACCATGACAAATATTTACAACTCTTTCCAGTCGCAGTGTTGTTGTGTACAGAAAAATACAATATAATAAACAAAATACAAAAAAATCCAATTACTATTTAAATGCATTCTAGGAATTTCCCTTAGCTCAGAAAACTCTCAGAAAAAAATATTAATTGGTCGAAATAAATGTGATACACAAAAGATTAAACATTGTATCAGATAGGCCATGTGCCGCTGTGGAAAATATGTTTTTGTTTTTAATTTAATTATTTATGAATTAAGATTCAATACGTCCATCCAGGGCCTGTATGGCCAGAGGCCGACGAGTTGGGTCCCTGGATGGATCTGGATTCACGAAAGCTGTGTGATGGTCACAGTAGCCGGGGGGGGGGGGGGGGAAAAATGACTATCACGGATGGCCGCCCATCCAGTGACTAGCCGTACCTGATGTAGCTTAACTTCATAGAAGTTGTGTTCAGTGAAAGCCCACCAGACCACGGCCTCCCCTGTTATGTATACTTCTAAATTTTATTCTTCTATCTCTTTGCTTTCTATCCAAAGCTGATAACGTGAGTTGGCTGATGCGCCAATGTCATAATGGCAGTATTATCTGCATAGAAATATAAATTAAACATTTCGGGTTTTGGGAAATCGTGCACAAAATAATTAAATAGAACGGCCCTAGGACTAGGCCTTGTGTGACACTGGCCCTTACCTTATGCGACATGGATAGAGTTACGCTTGATAGAACCTCTTGGTAAGAAAGGATTTCACCATCAAAATGAAGTCAAGAGGAAGCCCTTCTCTATTCATCTTGTAGATTAGCCCCTCGTCCCATAAATGGTCGAAAACTTTACTGACATCGGAGAAAATAACCCCACAGTGCATGGAAAGGTTCGGGGGGGGGGGTGCTCAGGCCTTCAACGACTCTCCATATCTCCAACTGACAAAAGTAGGCGGCACGAAAGCCGAACTGATCTTCCGTACTAGACCATTGGTCAGACAGTGGTCAATGAACCTGGTCAGGATCGTTTTCTCCAAAATTTTAGACATTGACGGGAGCAGGCTGATAGGTCGGTAGCTCTCGCGGAGATTGCATGATATCGCCCCTGCTTGGGGATACTAAACACGGTAGAATGCTTCCAAGGAGTTCGGCAGTAGGAAAGCTTCCAGCAGTTGCTTTTGATATCCTTGATGTCATCAATAATGTTCTTCGGGGGATTCTTTATGGCGTTATTATTCACCTTGTTCTTCCTGGAGCTTTCCTCTTTTTACGGTGAACGACAATTCGGTGAACGTCAATTGGGTGGACGCGACAATTCGGGGAACATCAATTCGGTGGACGACAATTCGATGGAAATGCAAAATTCGATCGAGATTTTAAATCGCTGAAGAATTTTAGATATTTAACTCGTTGTTTGTTTATAATTGACACATCTTTATTGCAATTACAAAGCAATTTGTTTCATTCATTTTTTTGTCGAAGTCACTTTATATGCGGGAATCTTTTATTTATTAGTTTATTAGATAATTATTAAATCATTTTGTAAAACATTTTCTATTTTGTTTTATTGCTAAGAGTTCCATTATTCAATTAGAATTACTATAATCCTTAAATTACTACTTAAGCTCGTTAAAATAGGCACAATAGGAATTGGGTAGATAAATCTGCAATTTGACATTAATATAGCACGGTAGCCCCCCACCCCCCAAAATCGTCTGATTTAATATAAAAAGGCGGTTGGAGGGAAGGATAGAGGGTAGAGTTCATTTCATTTTTAGGTTCCTCCTGGCAACTTCTTTTGTCAGCCGTATGTCGTTTGTCTCTGTGATTGTTTTTCATGAATATTAACAGGAAATGGTTTCAATTTTTAAAACATTTCTTATGTACATGTTCTAAAAATAATGTCCCTGACGATCGTCATTGTGCTGATAATAAAGCTTTCTTTAGGGTATACTATGTTTAAAATGATGAGCTTTAAAGTAATTCATGTGTATCCCCTCCAGAACTCCATATACGCAATTTAGAGGCACAATCGCGGGGAAGGGGGATGACGACGACCAGGGAGCTTTTCAAGAAAAAACTCCTGCGCGGATTGCTATGGTTCTGCGATTGCCGAAAGGATTACTGTTACCAAAACATCATCGTTCGGTTTTTCGAAGAAAATCTGTCCAATGCGGAGGGATCTTTTGTCCAGTGAAGCCATATCAGACAATTACCTTTGGCGAATGTAGAGGAGTTCCTTGGTAGCCATGCGAATTATCGGAGCTCCATATTCTACATATTTTATGACTAGAAACATTTTCGCGTTAAGCCAATATGAACATGCTAAAATAGCATTATCATCTGTTCATAAATAAAATCGCTAAGAGCCCTCAAAATGAATAAGTTTTTTTGGGCCACCCTATATATCATTCTCATTGAATTATTTCTTAGGTATAAAGTAAAATTTAAAATTTTTACAACACTATTGTTTTTACAATGACGGTTTTATGAATTCTTCTGTTGACAGTTTTTAATGACATAAATAATAAAATTATTGAACATTAACATTAGACCCGCGGTCACCTGGGCATTCAAAAGTCACTTGACCATCGGGGGTCTGAACAACAATGTAACATTCATGGTCTCCATCTTTGATTATTAAAAATCCGTGTTTTCTCGTTTGATTCTCCCAAGTAGGTCATGTGACTTTTCAGCTCTGGGGCCTGTCTTTCTCGTTAGGGTCGGATTTTTCTACGTTTGTCCTCGTTTGCCAAATACGCTTAATGTAGGTTTAATTGTTGCTCACGTCAGATTAGTAAGGTAAGGTGACTTTTCAGTGCTCAGGCCAAAGAACGTTAAGGAAAAGAATGAAAGCTCTACTTGATTTAGTGTAAGTTTGTAGATCCTAGCGCCGCCACAGCCTGGCGGGAAAGTGGTATGCAGAGAAGCTCTCGCTCATGTCAAAGAGGGCAGCAAATGCTTTGTTATGCCTGCATTCATTGAAGTTTTTTTATTTAGTTTTAAAATGCTAAATTAAATTATTGTTCATTTATTTTCTCATTTATTTACTGATACGGTTTATTATATTGAAAGTATAATTATTTTATTCCATAATATTATTTTATAATGAAATCTTGTAATTTTTTTTTTAATTCTGTAATTTTTAATATATTTTAGAAAGAAAGCAAATGTTTATTTTAACACGACTTTTATTCACTTACTTTTTTAAAAGTGATTTAAAAGCAGACACCACAAAAATTAGACCGTGGAAAAGAAGTTGAACATAATTTTTTTATAAAAAAAAATAAAAATAAAATCAATTGCAGTCAATGCATTCATTTTTTTCGGCTAAAAAAACCTGCAACGTATGCATCCGAATTTGTTTCAAATAAATTTGGATTTTCAGTATCTAGAGTTATTGGATCTGAGTCAAAAGAAGACTTTTCAACTGCTTCGAACTCAAGTTGGCGATAAAAGTTCATCATTATCCTTTTCACAGTTTCCTACTGACCAGGATAAAATAACATTTGTGGCCATAAGTTAATTTGCTTGGCAATTGTTTTACCCTTAGCAACACACGCGCAAGATATGTGACAAGCTGAGGCCGCGCTGAAATGCATTGTTATAGCAGCACAAACAATCAAAAAACGTATAAGGATAAGAAGTGAAGGCTGTGTTTATATCACGTGATAAAAGCTGCCCGATCATCAAACGGGGGCTTCTCTGCAACACACATTTCCCGCCAGACTTGGGCGGCGCCACTTACGACTACGCGAGCCTTTCCTTCTTATCCTTATACGTTCTTTGCTCAGGCAATATCATCTATAATAAAGGCCTGGGGCGCGTTCCTCGACATTGTCCTAAGACGCAACGATCTGACGTCTTCGTTACTCGCTGGCTGTGATAGCATTGTTGCATCTGCAAACGAAGATAGCAGTCATTCGTTTTCACGATGCATGACTCTTCCAACGGATTTCATCGTTTTTTATTAAGTCAAGGCCCTTTATAGGGCCACATTTCTTTACGAATTTAATCTAAAACATAAAAATGCCTGCAGCAATTATTCATTTATGCTACTTTACAGTGTTTAAACTATAAAATATTTATGGAAGGACAACGTATAAAAGTAATAATTTGTAATAAAAATTTATTAACCTCAACACGAATTAGTTCCTAAATTGTACATATTCATTTATAGTTTTCTTGTACATAAATTGAAGTTTTGAAATTCCTTCCAATTTTTAAAAGTTCCTTTGTTTTTTTGTTGTTTTTTTGTTCCTTCTGCCAGTGTTTTATAGCCTAGGTAAT
>JAHWFO010044081.1:0-12638 GCA_023313115.1 Rhysida immarginata | reverse complement strand
AAATAAATTACTACAGCAAACAAATTGGAACTTAATATTAGAAAAGGATAACCCAGAAGAAATTTACGAACTGTTAAATGACAATTTTAAGAAAATTTACAAAGTATCCAAAAAAAAAAATGGTTTCCACGAAAACACAAAAAACAACCATGGATGACAGATGAAATGCTTTTTTGGATTTGAAAAAAACGCAGAATGTTGTTATTATGCGAAAAAAAAAGATAATTTTAACAAAGAATTTATTTTTACAAAAAATTTAGTGAGAGCAAGAAAAATAGTAAAGAAACTTGGGACTTCATTAATGATTTGATGGGGGAAACCCAAAAAAGAGAACAACAATAATGAATTTTTGAAAAACAATATAGATAATTCTAACAATTTAATAGTCAAACAAATCAAGCAACTAAGCATAAGCAATAACAAGCAATATGGAATTAATAGCACCTTCCAATGCACCTGTAATTCTATTATGACTTTGGATATTGAGATAGAAGAAATTGTAAAAATAATTTATTGTAAAAATAGTTTAAGTAAAAATAAATGACTCGGACCCGATGACATCCGGCCCAAGGATATTATCAATAATGTTTGGACCTTAGCTTAACCTAACCTTACACATTTATATAATAGAATTTTACAAATTGGGATAATTCCCTCTAAAATGAAAAAAACTAAAAATCAGGCCGATATACAAAAATGGTGATAAAAATAATATTGAAAATTATAGAACGATAGCTATTGCTTCTGTAATTAAAAAAACTTTTGAAACTTGGATTAAAAATAATATTGAAGATTTTGTGAACAGATATAAAATTTTGAACAAGGACCTATATGGATTTCGGGAAAAGCAATCTACCCAAACATTACTATTAAATATGGTGGATGAATTGAATCACACATTTCATGAGGGATTGAACACCGCGATTGTGTTTTTTGGCTTGAATAAGGCTTATGACTTAATCGATCTAAATACATTGTATTGCAAATTGGAGGGCTATGGTATTAGAGGCAGGATCCTTAACATAATCAAAAATCTGCTAACAGAAAGAATACAGATTGCTCAAGTGCAGAAGTCTGTATCAATAATGGAATCCCACAAGGGTCCATCCTGAGCCCGTTGCTCTTTAATTTGTTTCTTAACGATCTACCCACGCATGCAAACCACTGTAGAGTATTCATTTATGCGGATGACATTGCTCTGTTAACAATACATCCGAATGAAGAAAAATTGGTATCAAATTTACAAACAGATTTATTGAACATAACAGACTTGTTGTATGCTAATAGCCTAAGTTTAAACTTGAATAAAAAAATCTTCTGAAGTTTAAAATACCGCACAAAATTTATGATAGTCTTCACAAGCAAAAAATCATGTTCCATAAAAAACAATGTAGACTAATAACAAATGGTAAAGACAGTAATAAATGTAATTGCACTATAGTGAATGAAGTTCAAAAAATCAAATCTGGGAATGACATTCGATGCAAAGATGTCGTGGCATAGTCATATTTTGGAATTATGTAAAGGATTACGTAAAGTGTTATACATGATGTTTTATATATTAAAAAATGTCATATCCCATTTAGAATCCTTATATATAAATCTTTCTTTGAATCCAGATTAAGATATAGCATACAAATTTATAAATTTTCTGTCCATAGTAAAGAAATTATTAAGTTTCCAAAACCGAATGATAAAATTAATTAATTACGGAACACCTTTATATCCATTAGACATAGAAAAGCAGTTCAAAAAAAGAAAATTACTTCAGTTTGAAAATTTATTTGACTGTATTGTTATTACTCAATTTTTTTTAAATTCCCCTATCTCTTGAAAAGGCCTATGGAATACAGTCTTAGAAATGGTATGTCCTTCAAGATACCAAATATCTTAAATAATTATGGAGCATGCACAACACATGTTCATATTCCTACTTTGTTCAAGAAATTGCCCAAATGGATTCTATATTTAACTAATTTTAAATTGATAAAAAATTATTTTATGTTATGGAAAAATTACGTATAACCCGCCTATATTAATTTGTTTACCTTATTTTGTTCTTTGTTTACACAATTATTTGAGGATTAAGGATCCTTATTTCATTGAGTCTTGTTGCATTTTATTTTTGCTTTACAATTCACTGAAGCTTGAATTTTGTGTCCTTTCAATACTCACAAGCCAACTATGGCTTCTGTAATGGGGACCAAGACCAAGTTTGCATTGCTTTATGACATTTTGAATTTTCTTTTTTTATCAATATTTCTGAGGTATGGAAAATATAAACCCTTTATATTTTGTGGAAACTTTTTTGAAGTGAATTGAACTAATTTAAATTTGAATTAGAAAAAATTAGTATATTAAAATTAATAATAATTATTATTATTATAAAAAATTATTCTTCTTCTTATTATTATTAGATAAATTTCGTCTGGACACAATGTTCAGAATTCAAAAACTATACAATGAGAATTCTGATGTCATTGATTTATTTAATTAATTTGCCTCATCATGTTACTATCCTGTGTTTGTGTTTATGGTTGTATTTATTGATTATCATTATTGAATATATGCTTGTCCTTTTGTATTTTTTTGTATTATTATTATTTTTTTTCTGTTGTTGTTTTGTAATTACTCCGTAATGTTAATTTTATTTATTTAATATTTCTTTTTATTTATTTTTTTATTTATTTATTTTTTTAATCTTGTAATTCTCATTCTTTTTGCTCGATATTGTAGTTCTGTGTTAGCTTGATTTAGCTGTGTGAACACAATAAATGAATTGAATTGAATTGAATTATTATTATTGTTGTTGTTGTTGATACTGTTGTTGCTATTTAGTGACCTATTAATTTATACAATTTCGTAATATCTGTTAAAGTTCTGAAAGATGCCCCTAGACAGGCCACCTGGCCTTTTGGGTACCTTTTCATCCCTAATGAAACTCTTTAACTTATCTTATTTGAATTTCATACAATACTCATTATTGTTTTTATGTTGTAATTATTATTATTACTAATTTATTGTATATACTTTGTTATTGTAAATAACTGTAATTGTAATTGTAAATAAATAAATAAATAAATTATTATCATTATTAAATTATATTTAGATTGCTTAGAGCAGAGACGGAGTCTCATGTATCTGAATCTCAACATTTTTTTTTTTTTTGAGAGTACGAGATCTAAAAGTACTAATCTTCTAATCTTTTGTAAAAATGTTGATAAAGTGCTATATCACCAAGGTAAAATCAATGTTGTGTAAGGCTTTCGAAAGGTTGACTACATTACTTTGATTGACAAGTTGGTTAGACTTAAAGTCTGTGTTTTTGTTTTTGTAAAAGTCAATGGGAGTTGTACTGATTGTGGATTTCCTATCAGCTTAGGGGTTCCCCAAGGTAGTCCATTGGGACCTCTACTTTTTTCTTTGTTTGTGAATGATGCTTTCGATATTCTTGAGGATAAAGGATTTTTTAATATCATCAGGCAAAGGAGTGATTGCAGGGCTCTCCCGACTCTTGTTGATTCATTCGCACGATGGTGCACTAGCTATAAACTTCAATTTGATGTCGATAAAACCAAAGTATTGACTATTACCAGAAAATCCAATCCAATTGAATTTTCCTATAAATTGCGTGCTTCTGAAATTGCTAGAGTTAAGTATATGAAGGATCTTGGTATATTTCTTGATACTCAGTGTAAATTCATAAGCAGATTGATTATGTGATCGGGAGCTGTCTAAAATTGCAATTAGAATTAAAAGCTTTAATATGTTTATTTTACTTTTTAATATTTATGTCATTAGATATTTGATTGTATTATGGGAAAATTGCGCTTATCTCCTTGCAATGAGTAAATATCACGGTCTATAGATATACATGGTCATCGAACTTCCGCCATTTTCCGTTGTTTCGTGGAGCTAAGGAAAACAGATCACGCCGGGTGCCGCACAGATCGTACTAAGGCCGACCGTGACCTGGATAGTAGTGATGTGCGATACTCTTCAACTACTCGATACTGGTAGTATCGAGTATTTCTAAAAAAATTCTCTATAGTGGTATCGATACTTCTACGAAAAGTATCGAGTACTCATCGAGTATTAAGAGTACTTAATAAAAATTCTACAAAGCCCGCTGAAATTTTCAGAGAAAAAACCCCAAAATATAATGAACTTGGTTTTAATGAAAAAATCAATTGAAAGCCCTAATCTGTTCATTAAAACTGTACAGATTTTCTCTGGTTATAAAGAAATCCGTTATAAAAACGTGTATAAAGAATAATTTTGTCGGCTGTTACAAAAGTTTTGTTTGGAAATGGCGAAATTTTGTAAAACATTTTTTGCCATTGGGTCAGTTCACTCGATAGGAGCAGAGTGAAGAATCTACAAAAACAGAAAGCAGTTTTGTGGGAATAATTCTATTGCCTAGCCACAGCAGAATATCACGTGTACACGAATCTTGTACACGAGTCTGCGACTTTTGAGTGTCAGAATATTGTTGAAACGATGGCAAAAAGAAAATGTCTCGTTCTTGACACCAAAATTAAGATCATAAAAGAAAACGAAAGCTGGGAAGGAGAGGGGACGTATTGATTTTGGTTGTAAAAAACATTGAAAAGCACACAATTGAGTGTTTTTTTCTTTGTTGGATATAAAGAAACCATTTAAATAAAAATAAATTCGCTTATCCAATATACGTTTATAATGAAATATGGTTTTAACGTACAAATTTGCAAACATTTATAAATTCTTTATGACTGGATTCGACTGTAGTTATAATTTTATGCTTTTTTGTAACGTAATTAGACTAAACGTAATAATAAACGCTTACATTTCAATAGTATTCAATATACTATGTAAATCGCTTTTTAAAACAGTATATTATACTAGAATAGAATGAATGGAGATCGAATTTTATAAAGTTTATTATTCTAAGGAGACAACTATGATTAACAATATAGTATTAAAAGATATAATTAAAAA
Source organism: Rhysida immarginata (assembly GCA_023313115.1). Taxonomy (NCBI): domain Eukaryota; kingdom Metazoa; phylum Arthropoda; class Chilopoda; order Scolopendromorpha; family Scolopendridae; genus Rhysida; species Rhysida immarginata. The sequence continues at coordinate 7,661 of JAHWFO010044081.1, read as the reverse complement.
TGTATTCAAATGGCTAATAATAATATAAGCAAAATAGGTTTTAACGATTAGTTATATAAACAACAAAATAATTTTATGAAAACTGCAAATGAAGAATTTTCCAATGGAACTGCAGTAGTTATCCGCTATTCAACATTAGTAGTAACATCTGTTGTAGCTAATCTATTGATTCACTCATTTCCGTTCCATTTCGTTTCCATCTTTCCTCAGCGAGTGACGATAAGAACACTAGTTTCTCCGCCCCTTTCGGTTCCAGTCGACTGCGCCTTTTCGTTATTATGTTACCGGCCTTACTAAACAATCGTTCGCTGGGAACTGACGTCGCAACAACTGACAGATACTTGATCGCAATGTGGGATAGGCTTCTATACACAGTCATATGTTGCTTCCAGAATTGAATACGATCTGATTTGCGATCAATTACAGGAAGTTCCAGATACTGCTTAAGTGATGCATCATATTTTATTTCGTTCGAGCAAATGGTGGTGGATATGTTGCTGATCGTAGAAGTTCCAGAGGTTTCTTGGGTTGACATACTTTTCCTCGGATATGGATGCTGCTTAATCTATATTCTCTGATGTTTTATTTTCATAGCGAATTATTTCGGCGTTAACTGTTCTCAGTGCTTCCGATTTTGCCAGTGCATTGGTTAAAGGACGAGCTTTAAACCTGGGATCCAAAAGTGTCGTAATGTTCAGCAACTTTCTCTCTTCCAGGTGTGTAAACCGGACATTGATGTTTTCAAGAAGATTTTCCTTCAAGTTAATTGTTTCCTCAGAAGTCACAATAACATTCTGAATGGCCATCTTCAGTAGTTGGCAAATCGGAAGTATTTTGCTAGCAGAAATATGCTTTTCTGTCACCATTTCTGTAGTGGCTTGTAAAAGTGGATGTAGTAGATTCATGCACTCCACTAGCACATCCCGTTCTTGTCTGGAAGGTAGCTGCAAATCGCAATTAGTATCTTCTGCAATAGCTCTAGCAACATAAACCTGCAAATTTAAATACCGTTCTAACATAAGGTACGTGGAATTCTACCTAGTTGTGCAAATTTGAATTAATTTAAGAGGAAGTTTATTATGGATTTCTTGTTCCTTTCTTAATGAATCTGTTGCTTTAACACTTTTCTTAAAGTGTGCTACAATTAACTTTATGTTGTTCAGGTATTTTTTCAGTTGGTCACATTTTTCTATAGATTTCTGGGCGATAAGGTTCAGGATATGCGCAAAGCAATGTACATGTCGACTGGCAGAAAAGATTACATGTGACGCTCTCACAATGTTTGCAGCTCCATCTGTAACGCATGCAACGACTTTGTCATGAGGTATTTGCCATTCACTCATTATGGAATTTATTTCGTCTTTCAATATCTCGGCAGTATGTGATTCAGTCAAGTGTTTAGTAGCAATAGTTATAGAGTCCATAGCTTGATCTTCGATAAAATGAACAGTTACTCCTAAATATGAAACTGTGTTAATATCAGTCTAAATATCGAATGTCATAGATGTTTTTACTTCCTTTAACTCTTCCATTGTCTTATTTTTTAAATTGTTATACAGTTTGTCAGTACTATATGTCAGCTTCTTGCGGTTTGGTACTGTTATTCGCTTATCAAAGAATTGTACCAGTTCACGAAAAGAGTTGCTCTCCACAATTTCAAATGCCAAACAGTTATCCACAAAAAATTTCTGCAAGTGATGCATAAAAGATGTGTATTTTTTCACTTATTTCATTATATGGTTGAACAGAAGTAAAGTAATCTTTGATTGTCGACTTTGATGAAATTCCTTCATCAATTACATATTTTGAACTACTAGAAGTATTGTGTGAAAAATGTTCTTTACTCTTAGATTTTTGTAGTTCACTTTTATGGAATGACTCCATGTGTTTCTTGAGATTACTGGTATTTCCTGAATGTGCATATAGCTTGTTACAATGGCTGCACCTGGCCTGCTGATTGTTTACCTTTCTGAAGTGCTCCCAAATGTCACTATGTAGCCAGCTCCGTTTCGCTAGTGTTGGTCGACTTGTATCTGGTTTTTGAATTACAACAAGATCTTGTTGAGATATTTCTTGCGATGGTTCTTGGGATAAAATGTCACTGCTCTGGTGTTCTGACAAGTCATCTGTAGTTTTATCGAATAAATTTTGTTAAAAAATAAAGTAAATAGCAGAGAAGTATTATGAAATCATCAAATATAGAGATTCCAGAATTAAATTTAAAATTTGCATAATGGTCTAAATCGCCATGTAAACTAAATGAATTAAATTGTCCTAACAAGACAATTATACTCTAAAATATGTTGCAAGAACTGTCTCTAATGACCATAAATTAAATGATGGCTTTATTAGTAAGTTAGCAAGAGAAAAATGCGATCTCCATTACCTTGTCTTGAATTTACTTGGTCTTTATTCATGGTCTTCTTTCCACGGTATTATCAGAGCTGTTGGTTCCTTCCACTTCAGAAGCTGGGATTTAGCTCAACTGCACACTAATAGCGCCTATTATGGTGGCTGCTCTGGCACTACTCACTTCAGTGTTATCTCCAGAAAACATAATCAAGTAGGTGGAAGAATAAAATATCGGGCAGATAAAATTAAAAACAATGAAATATTATGCTATATTGTGCAAATTTCCATCTAGAGTGCCATTTTTTCCAAGAAAACGAGCCTATCTGAATGTTCACGCGATAATGACAACCGTCGATCATAAACGAAACTAGTAACTAATCGAAACTCTCCTCATCCACTTACCCATTTCATTAGGCGCATTCGGCGGCGCTCAGATCTGGCTCAGATCTGAGAGAAATGTCACGTGGTATCTGACTGCTTTTCTGAGCGTCTGAGTGACTGTTGCCGAACGCTTTTTTATCTCAGAAAGAAATGGCTTTATCGATTTTACAAATATTGAGAAGAAACGGCGGTTTTACTAATATTAGTGTACATAAAATAAAAATTCGTATCAAATGAACAACTCAGCATGAAGAAGAGTATACCATATTCGATCGCGAGAAGAGTATACCATAAGGCCAGAGAGGAAAGGGTACATTGGGCATCGCCATGATGTGGCTCTCGTAGCTTTTTTGATAGCTTCGCATCGCAGTGGACGCCGCCATATTCAATCTGATCACTGAGAAAAAGAAAAGCTTGCTGAGCTCCCGTCTGAGCTCAGAATCTGACAGATTCGTTGCGTGCCGAACACGTTTTCTTCTCAGGCGGAAGTAACAAAGTGCTCGCCGAACGCTGTTCTCTCAGATCTGAGTCAGATCTGAGTGCCGCCGATTTATTTCATTCATCTCATTAGTCTCGTTAGTGACTGTAAATAAACTAGCTATTTCGCTAAGGACAAGTTTAAAAACCAAGTTCAAAATTACTCGATACTGTCACCCGATACTCGTAGAATTACTCGATACTACGGATATCGATACCTTAAGCTTTCCACCTGTGCCTGGGTAAATAGCCAACCATAGACTAGTGCTGGACCCAGCAACTTAGACACCTAAGCTTAAAGGTACGAAAGTCTCTTAAAAAGCACAAAGGGGGACTGTCACTAGTTCAGTTCTTTTCAAGATGTGCACTAGAATAGAAGAGGTTGCTGCCTGGCGGTGAAACATCAGCGCATGCGAAAACCATGTCTTATACGAGGAGGGGGGAGGGGAGACAGAATGGTGGACTGGATACTCTACGCCCGACGAGCTATTAAACTTTATCAACTTGTTCAGCGCGGGGAAAAGGAAATAAAAATGTCACTCACCAATGTTCTTCGCAACTTTTGCTTTTACATTACCATACTTATAGAACTTCCAACATTGTCTCACGCCCGTTACGTCTACGCCGACGCTCCACTGGTTAAGCATTGACTACCAGATCACATGACGGGGACGTTCCAAAACGAAGGCTCCCTATATCTTAATTATTTCTTACTCATTTTAAGGATAATAAAACTGGCTTACATTATTAGTTTTAATTTCATCATTACATCATTAATTAATTTCTCATATATCAAGCATTCAGGGTAAATAGCAGAAAAAACATAACTCTGCTAGACGAAAACTCTTTACGAACACCGAGTGACACGCAACAATGCACGTAACCGAATCCAAGATAAAAAACAAAAGATATTTAAATTTTACAAACAACGTTTTACACGAATCTCACAAAACAATGCCCTGCTGGAAGCTGGTCTAATCTTCCGAGAAACGAAAATAACGAAACAATACCAGCCTCCAAGAAAGCACACAACAAAACACAAACACGACAATACATAATAACGCAATCACGTCAAACACAGTACACTGAATGAAATACAAAAATACGAACCACCAATAGCAAATATCTTTTACAAGTACCTTAACTATGTTTAACATCTACCCTGGTACTCATATATGGAAATTACTCACGATCATTACTAACCAAACAGAGGCAAAACTCCATACGTAGCTGCTCATTTACCTTAACCATACTCGCGTTTCCAACGCACTGCATATTCGTCGGACACATGCGACACCCACAACGGGTTACGTTCGAGCCTAACCCAAATATCCTATCCCACATAACAATGCTACTCAACTCGCGAGACCCCAAAAACAAATTACAGGTAACAGCTCAACAAAACGAGCTCACAAAAAAATACTACAACCTCCTGCGACCACACATTATCACCATTCCAGATCGCAAAAACCCACATCACTTCTCCCTACAAACAATGACTAACACATGGTAACACAACACTCTTCATCTACACCCTCCTCCTTCCTGTATTCCCTGGTCTCTTGCAGGTCAACCACTTAAATGGTCTTTACTGCATTCGGTAGCGACTCTTTACTGCCAGCGCTACTGTCTAACCTGAAGGACCACGGGACTGCCCGCTCCTCACATCTGGCGTTTTTGTGCACCCCCCCTCTTCTTCGACTTCCGTTTGGGCCTTTTAGTTCTCTCCCCTTCTAGCTGTTGAGACACCATTACCTTTTTCACTTCCTTCCCTGTTGCTCCATTTGTTTTATTCTTCATTGACCTGGACATAAGATGCCTTTTGACTTCATGGAATACCTGTATCCCCTCACACCACTCTATTTCTCTTTACCTGGTCCCTCCTCGGGCTCGACCTTCTCCCTTACTAAATCTTCTGGGGCTTGTCCCTTTCCCTTCCCCTAGCTGTTTCCTTCTGTAGTAACCATGAATCGACTACATGATCCTCTGGCCCGTACTCCATGCCATGTGCAACCTCACTCTCGACTCTGGGGCCTTGGGCTCTACCACAGTGTTCGTCCTTTGTCGCCGCTCCTAAACTGCAGTGCGTCTGTGCCACATTCCTGGTGTCATCAGCCAAGGCCGTAACTACCCCAAGATTTGGGCCCGCGGCTATATTCGTCAATTGAATAGCCGTATCCCCTGCAGAACTCATTATAGGTCTACTGGTATCCCCACATGGGCCCATAGACCTCACATTCTGGTACCGCCGCTGTTCCTTGACCAGCATGACAATCGGACATCAGTCCCAAATTCCAATATGTGGTATCACTAACGGCATACGCAATCAATAACGCCATTGTGTTCCTGCCGAATGGCCTCAGGTGCGATTTCCCCCATCAATGGATATTCTCCTTGAGTGCACCACCCTGGCAGGTATACTGACACACCAATGGCAGTATCCGTCTTCACCGGGTTATCTACCAGATTCCTAGGTATGCATCTCATATCCTGCATAGGTGGAAACCCATCAACTACCGCCTGTTGCTCACACGCGTTTACACCACTGCATGCCTCATTCCTATTCTGGTACCATCCTTCCTGCCATCGAGACCACACTTGCCCCATGCGTAACCATTTCACATCTCCATAGCGGATACCCACTACCTGTATCCAGCCTGATCCATCTTCCGGACGCATGACAAAAGGCCCTATCCAACACGCCAGATACCCTGAATTGCACGATGTACCCCTTCCAGGCACCCTGACCATTACCTAGCCTGCATTTGTGCTGACACACTCCTATCCTTCTGCTAACGTATAACCTTCTGCGCCCCTACCCTCAACTCCATGGCCATACCCTGGTACCATTTCAACTGGGAGGACTTGAACATTGCCCACCACTCCATACGTAGCTGCTCATTTACCCTAACCATACTCGCATTTCCAACGCACAGCATATTCGCCGGATACATGCGACACCCACAACTGACATGGAATGTCACACTAGCACCCGATTGGTCAGGTGACTTTTTCGCTTCCAGGCCTTGTTATCTCGTTGGCCTCGTTGTATTGTATACTAGCGTAATACCAATACCACCTATAATAAAGGCCTGGGCGCTGAAACGTTATATATTGTTACATCACCTCAGTAGGACATTATTTATCGTATTTCCACCAATAATAAGCCCTAAATTTACCCTTCTTATTTTGATGTAAAAATGAATGACGTTTTAGCGCCCAGGCCTTTATTATAGGTAGTATTGGTAATACCCGGTTTCGCTGGGGTTGGTTAAATAGAGTTGGTTAAATTCATCAGATGTTCTGTGAGGGTTTTATCGTACGCCATACATCAGCTATTCAAATTAATGATGAAAACTAGGAAAGAATATTCCAGCCTTGATTCGAACCTTTGGCTCAGACCGCCAACGCGCGAACAAATTGCGCTACTGCGGACATGAAAGCGAACCGCTATTTACATAACCTTAGGGTTTGGTTGGAGCAGTTACCAAGTCCACAGGCTGGAACTAGGTAACTAATCCAACCAAGCCCTAAAGTCATGTAAATAGCGGTTTGCTTTCATGTCTGAAGTGGCGCAGTTGGTTGGCGCGTTGGCTATCTAAGCCAAAGGTTCCTGGTTCGAATTCAGGTTGTGGAATTCTCTTTCCTATTTTTCATCATTAATGGTTAAATAGGTTGTTTAGGTTAACTTTTTCAATAATTAAATTGACTAACTGTAGAGGTTTTAATTCACCCATGACTTCTCCAGGGTTGTTCCAATGAAAAAAATCCGTTACATGAAAAATGTCATATTTCTTTTTTAATTTTAATAATGTCCAGTGTAAGAATGGATTGTTATTTATCGTTGGCTTGTCATATTGTTGTAGATTATTGTTGAATTTGTAAATTTAAATATATATTGTTCCATAAAAAAACGGGTGGTTATCCCACTCATAAACCCATGCAACTCGCGGAAATCCATGTCAAAGTAATGACATGGTGCCGCTGCAAATACGCTTGGTCGCCAGCGACATGCGTTGCTTCTTGCGCACTGCGCATACGCCGAGGTCGCTCCATGCAATACCCCTCTATAGAAGTTGTGTTGCTCTCTATAGGGGGTGTTGCTTCATGTCGCTCCTTGTCGTCCGAGCGTGACCTCGTTGTCGCCCTATGTCGCTCGAATCGGGAAAATGGTTTTCAGACGACGTCGCCTTTGCTGAGCTGAATTCAGTGGAGTCGACATACGACGCGAACATAATATCCTCGAATGTCCTCGTCGGAATCACACAACGTGGCTGGCAAAATTACTGAAAAAACAAGATAAGAGGAAATAAAAAGGGGTTTTCAAAGCGCGGTTTTATCCTCGTTTAGCAACAATAAACAACGGATACATTTAACTCTTGTCATAACGAAATGTTTGTTGTGGCAAGTGGACAATTCGTAGTAATGAATTATTATCATTAGAACACGAA
>JAHWFO010044069.1:0-11566 GCA_023313115.1 Rhysida immarginata | reverse complement strand
CATATAGTATACAACTTTTTCTGTTCACTTATGGTATTAGGATACGAGAGTGATATGCTTTGTACGTTTCGTACTCTTTATAGTGCAAAAGCCTGTATTCAATTTAAGGCTGTGGTCACAAGCGATGATTTAGCATCATTCGTCACAAGTCGTTAAGTTCTCAAAGTCGCGCGCTTGTTGGCTTGTTTTACAGCTTGAATTTTATAATTTTTACTTAATAAAGGTTGTACGTGGAATGTATTTTCGTTTGGCGTCACTCCACAATTCATTGTGATTCCAGGGAGGGCGCTCACGTCCACGTTGCTTCTCGGGCATGCTTTCTCAAAGTTGTGTCCTTGATGGCTTGTTTTTCTGTCTAATTACACTGATTTTTTCTTTTTAAAGGTTTGTCATGGGGTGTATGTTCATTTCGTTAGCCTTTTACGATGTGTTGCAATGTGTTAGATGCAGCACAAGTGTGTGCTCAAGCGCGGGTGGTGGTTGCACAGTGGTTGCTAGGTCTTGGCCGCTGGGGCGTCTTGATCAGCGCGTTTGTTCATGGTTGTATTGTTCATGCGTTTGTGTTTGCTAAAAACAGAGTCTTCAACCAAAGGTATATGTGATATGTATTTCTGTACTCTGTTAGGGTTATCCAGCTGTTTCATCATTTTGTTTTTGTTTTTTATCCTAATTAAAGTCTCTACTGCTAACATATTTCCATGCCGTTCATTTCGAGGTGAGCGCACGAGGCCTAACGGGCGTACAGCGTGTACAACGGTATCCGTCGCGACGCTCTGTGCTCATGCTAATCCAAGCAAAAAAATCTACGTATCTGACAATCCTCAGTATTTGAAATACGATTGTTTGTGGTGCATTGGCGTTTTCATATTACTTTCAGAGATTTTTCATCTAATTAAAGGCTGTTGTATTAACAAAAGCGTATGTACTTGATATCACGAAGTTTGGGCTAGGCTTAGCGGGGTCGCGAGGAGAACACCGTCGGTCAATGTTCAAGCTAATCCGTGCTAAAATTCCTTGCGTTTTCTACCTCGGGTATGTGATATACGTTTGCTTATGATGCATTGGTGTTCCCCCGTTCATTTCATGATTTTCCGACTAAATTAAAGCCTTTCCTATTTACAAAATTGTACGTTATTCTTATCACATCGGCTGTACGAAGCCTAGCGTATCCGTGACGTGAACAGCAGCGACAGCCGCTGTGATCAATGCTCACGCTAATCTAAGCTAAAAACCTCCACGATATAAATATTTAAGAAAATAGCTCCAGTAAGAGCATTTTATATTATGCATTAGGCCCCGAAATAGCATTTTGCATGAGCCCTTGCTTTTTCTTGGACCTTGCCTCATTTCATTTTAATTTACTCGTCTCTTCCATACGATTGCAGCATTTTCCTAATGTAAAATGCTGTGTTTCAATTTTAATACAATAGCATCACATGTTCTGTACGACTTGTTCATTTCTTAGTTCTTGCGGCCAATCGTTACCTTGGAAAATTTATCCCCACCTTTCCATATCTCTGTTTTCTGATTTTGCATTGATTTCTTATAAAAATAATTACAAATAATAATAATGATGATGATGATGACAAGTATACAGGATTTTCAGTTTTTAGTTACTATTTTACTGATTGCTTTTTATTCCCTAAAATTTAAAATAAAATAAAACAAAATAAAACAAATTTCAAACTTTACATTTAATGCATTTAAGCTCGCATAAATGTTAAATTTTCTAAGTTAATCTGCATTGCATAATAAATGTTTAAGTGCAAATTTCACTTTTAAGGTATTACTAAGTTCACACTTTGAGGGGCATTGCTCAATATTGTTACTTAATAAAGCAGGCGTCATTACTCTTTTTCTATTGTTCGGTTATTTGGGCAGTTTTGTTAGTAAAGTAGACAAGACAGCGAAATTGAGAGTTTTGAGGTCTTCTCTTTCCTCGTTTGGTTTTAGTTGCTTGTAGGTTGTTTGCATAAGCAGGTCGCTGAGTCGGTTACACATTCCTCCTAATTCCTATCAAGCAAATAGTGAACCAACTCAAACAATGCCAGCGTTCAGCTGTGAGCTCCGAAGGTTACTTTAGCAACCACTGCTCTGCTGTCTAAGAAGGGCTAAAGTAATGATAGGCTCACTATTATCCAATTACTGTTGCAGTCTATCCTTCGGTGACCCTTCCTGACTAGGTGCAGTTGCATTCGTTTTGGGCCTTGTTACTCTTTTGACTGAAATTTTGTTTAATCAAATTATTCGTTCTCTTTAACATCATTTACAGTTTGTTATTCTTTCGTTTCCGTCCGTGTGAGTCTGTCAAAAAAAGTAAAATTGTCTTTCAAGGGGTCCGTTGTTAGCCGACAGGCCCTACCTCTTACTGCGTTGTTGTTTTTATGTGAATTTAAGCTAAGATTGTGTTTAAAATTACAAATTTTTCTTTTTCAACACTGTTGAGGTTATACGGGCTTCTCGTTACTAATATATGCCTGAAATGATTGCTGTGATCGTTAAAAATGCAGAATTTCTCGCTGTTTCAATTCGTTACAGTTAACTTTATCTTCTGCTCTCTCTATCTCTCTCTCTCTCTCTCTTTCAAGGTTTCTTCTTCCTTAATATTTTGTAAATGCAAAGGTTAAATGACTTCTTTTCCTCGGGTATTTGTCAACGAATACAATTATACAATGTTTATGCTACAATTCCCTTTCTCTTTTGACACAACTCATACGTATTTTTTTTCTGTTTTTCTGTGCGGATTTCTCATCAGCAAGAGGGTACAGTAAGGGTGACGTAGGCAATGTTGACGTTCAAATACACGTTTTCGAATTAATGTTAGGGTTTGCACTGGTTAAGGCAACAACCAACACCTATTCTTTATGTTTCTCCGTGTTTTATGATGCTTTCATTTACTCTCAGCTTTGATAAATGTTCAAATACGTTGATGAGCGATACTGTTTCCTGACTATTGCGAGCGCATTTATACTAACATTGTCTATACATTTCGTCAGCAACTGATTAACTGAAATTGTTAAAAGATTGCTTTCCTGAAATTAATTGAACACAGTTGTTAATTCTTCAGTTCAACTATTCTTTTTACCTTTCGTACGAATCTTAGGCTATTTTATCTTCTTGTTATTGTTATTTCAACAGGATACGTAAAGGTGTAAGCAGTGGGTTCCTATTAACAAATTTGTATGTAACTGTTATCAGCTATGTGTGCGCTGTGTACTGTGTTTGGCATTAACAGAGCTGTAGATCCCCAACTGACTGCGTTTTGCGGTAATCCGAGCTAAAAAATGGTTGTGTCTTCCAGTTAGGGTATGTGAAATATGTTTCCTCATTAGTTTCATGGGTTATTCTGCTAAGTAAACTCTTCCTCTTGGTAAATTTGTTGGTACATTGTTTCAGTTGACTACTGATAACCCCGTGCCGTTGAATTAAAGGGTTGGCATCACAAACTTTATAGACACAGTTTCTCACTATGTATGTTTAATTTTCTTCTACTCTCTGTGATTTCTGTGTTCTGATTGTTGTGTTTGTTGTTTATATTTTAAATAATTTTATCCCGCTCACTCAATTTTTACTCTTTTAAGGGCGTACAGGGATAGTGTAATTTAGGTATCATTCTATACGTGCTGTAAGTTAAATTTAGGTTAAAATATCACTTCGACATTTTACTGTTACTTGACTGTGCGCTCTACACATTCCTGTGGGTAGAACATCAGGTTATCATTCACTGGTTGAATGATGGTCTGAGTTCGATTCTTTGTGACTCTAGGGCCCACGTTTTTTTTTCAGTCAGTCCCCCAATATAACAGGTAACGGGGAGCTTACGCTATCGCGTGATACGCGGCCGCTTCGTTCCTGGCTATCCAGGAAACCTTTACCCTGTGAGAGGATATTTACCGTTGACGAAACTATTCTTAAGTAGACATTAAATAATTTAAGTATCCTTTAAACATGTAGTATTAGGGTCAAAACTCGTTTTCCTTTTCTTTTTACCGGAGTTTTCTACAATTTTTGACGTCTTTAAAAGTTGTTTACGACTTTTGCTTCCAAATTGACCTATCATTGACGGGCATGAAATACGTTTGTTTGTGGTGCATACGAGTTGCCCCACCTTTAGTTTCACTGATTTTTCAACCCATTAAAGTGTTTCTTTTTCGAGAAATGAGTACGCAATGGTAACCGCGATGTTCAAGTATTACATTGGCCGCGTTGGATGTCATCTAAGCCGACATCTGTTACGATAAATGTTCGAGCTAAAAAGGCTCCGCGTCTTTCAAACCGGGTACATGAGATACGTTTGTTTGTTTGAGGTTCACACGAGTTGCGCTGTTAGTATCACATCATTAAAGTGTTGCTTTTTATGTAAAATGCGTACGCAGGTGTTACCCCATATCTCATGTATAACATTGACCTTGTTAGATGGCATCAAGTCAGCAGTTGTTACGTTAATCGTATGCGCCTGCTGCACTAAAAAGGTATTTGCGTTTTTTTGTCAGGGTACATGAAATACGTTGCTTTGTGCACCAGTGAAGTTTCCCTATTAGATTCACAGCTTACTCATCTCAATAAAGTGTTTCTTTTTGTTCAGAGGGGGAAGCAAAATAAATAGAATTTAATGGGTGGTACTTTAAAAGAAAGAACCCCAAAACCTAAAGATTAAACGTGGCTCATTAAAAGACTTTTATTTTCGTTTAAAAATTGCGATATTTATTTATAAAATACAAAAATTCTGTACAAAAAAATGTTCTATAAAATATGATTTAATTGAGGAATAGTCATTGCGATCTCAATTACAAACGAAAATATTTCTCGGAATAAAATATAGAAATACTTAAATGTACGTTAAATAGAGCAAAACACTGTAATGTGAAATATTAATTGCTACAATGAGCGAATTGAGATTAAATATAAAAAGAAATGAGACAGACCAGTTCCTTACAAAGAATAAGGAAAAAGAAATTTCAAATTCCCATTTAATGTCTAAAGAAAGACTGCGAAATCATAATTAATTATTAATGGGAAATAAGAATTGAAATGTGCAGCATTGCATCCCTTATGCACGTTATTGTTGAAATAGCATTAAAAGAAATTTCATTATTACCTTATGGGTAAACCTGCAAAACAATGCTGCTCGGTAAAGAATCATGGCTGCCGCGAGAAAGTGAGAAATTCAATAAGAAACTAAACATCGAAGGGCAGGGTAGGAGTAATTTGCAGAGCATTGGAATGAAAATGATAAATGGAAGTTGCACGCCATGCTGCAGGCTAGTAAGGACGTGGAGGACCAGAAGGAGGGACGACTGATCAAGCCAGAAGCTGGAAGTGGTCTGTTTGAAATAAAAAAAAGCAGTAACCACGGAAAGAACATCAACGATAGTGGGACACACATCCTCGTGATCATGAAAATTATTCGTGAGGGACAACTAGCTGCAGACAGTAATAATCATGTGGAGATTTTTTAATTAACATTTATTAAAACAATATATACTCAACAATCACTATCTGCAAAACAATAAAAAAAAACTTAAAGAATAGAAAAAATAGAATAATTAATTACAAATAAAATTATATCTATTTTTACATAAAAAATCTGAGTTTTCCCGAACAAAGCCCCCTGTAATTTTCTTGAACACAAAAAAAATGACGGTCATTTGTACAGATAGAAGTTTAGGTACTGACGTTACATATACAGATTCAAAAAAATTGTCTAAGTTACAATAAACAAAAAACATTTATGCTTTTATTATTTCCTTTCATTTTTGTGTGCGCATACAGTATGTTTTGCTTTTTTAGCAAAAGAAGACAAAAAGTATATTTTGCATTTTGGTATACCATAATTGAAATGTATATTAAACGTACAATACGTTAATAAATGTAAAAAAATACACATCATATAGTAAAAAAACAATGTGGTTACTGCCTTCACATAAGGTAAGAAAAACCCAAAAGATATACTTTTGTGATTTTAAAGCTAAAGTCATTTAACAAATAATATTGCGTTTAGAACCCCTCTCATCCCGCGAAGTAAATAACTTTGCAATTATGAAGTTTAAAGGAACAAGATAAACTTTGTAAATACCCTCGTGTAGGCCAGCAAACCAATGAGTTAAGTAATTTAATATAAATAATTACTTATCCTGCTCAGATAAGGATAACAAATCCAGGAATCTGCGTAAAGCAGGGGCAGGTAAAGGTTTAGTTAGTGTGTCTGCCAGCATGTCGGGGGAAGAACAGTAGGTAAGAATCAGATGCGTCTTGTCCTACTCTTCGATTCTAATGCTCCCAGACATGCAATGGCAAAATTTGAGTCAGTAGAAATGATTGTGGGGAAAGAAACAAACTTCCCTTGTCCTAACTCGGTTATGAGGTCCCAAAGTCATTTCAGAGACTACACGCATTCGTTTATAGCGATTATTTCAGCTTCGCAGCTGCTCAGGGCGACTAAACGTTGCTTCTTAGATGACCAGGTTATGGCATTTTTCCCCATTTTGATCAAAATTTCAGAGTATCCTTTACTTTGTGGGGTGACACACCAGCTAGCGTCAGCGAATGCGCACAAAGGACCCGTAGATGGGGTAAAAGCGAGTGATGTGTCACAGGTGTGTTTAATATAAGAAGCGACGCCCTTAAGAGCAGTCATATGCAAATGTGTAGGCAATTTAGCATAAGTCGACAGCCTAGTAATTGCAAAAGCTATATCCGGCCGCGTGCAAGTCATTACATACATTAAGGAACCGAGAAGAGATTGGTAATTGGTAGAATCGACCGGTTGTGAATCCGCAGTATCATCAAGGTTCACATGAGGGCTTAGTGGCATGGTTTTTGGTTTGATGTCTTGAAGGCCATAATCATGCAGGATTTGCTTGATATAATGTGCCTGTGACAGATGAATTGAGCCGTTCACTTGTGACACATTCATACCTAGCAGATGCTTTACCACTCCTAACTCCATGTGGCTGATTTCTTGTTTCACTTTGTCCATGAAGGAGGTTAGGATGGAGACATTTGTTGCTGCTGCCACGATGTCATCTACGTAGACTGATAAGAGAATGGTGCACCCAGCATTGGTGTAGTAGAAAGAAGCTGACACAATTTTACGTACCAACATCTTCCACTTTGTTTGAGGCCGTAAAGTGATTTACGCAATTTGCAGACGTGATTAACTGGCGTTGATAATCCCTTGGGTGGTGATAGATATATGGTGTGGTCTATCGGTGCGTGAAGATATGCACATTTCACGTCATACTGGCGTAGTGACATCCCTGTATTTGCAGCTATGGCAAACAGAAAGCGGAAGGATTCCATTCTGATGAGAGGTGAGAAAGTTAACTCTTACTGGCTCCCGTAGACTTGTGACGAGCTGATAGCCACCAACCTTGCCTTGAATCTGGACACTGAACCATCAGGATTGTATTTGATGCGGTAGATCCATTTGCTGTTTAAAATTTTGACATTTGGTGGAGGAAGCTCTTAATCCCAGACATGATGAAGCATGAGTGAATTCACTTCATCTTGCATGGCCTCTTCCCATTGATGAAGTTGGGGAGAAGCGAGTGCTTGTTCATAAGACTGTGGTGTGAATGGCGGAGTGATTAGCAAGTCGGAGTCAGTAAAGTCGGGATGACATAAGGCGACACATTGTTTTTCTGCCTTCTCTTTTAATCTTTGTGAACGTCGTAATACCGGTTGTGGGACTTCAATGGGTGGTTGGTTCACTGGTGATTTAGACGAACAAACTGGAACATCTTCCATCGATGTGGTTTCTGATGGAGGTGTGACCACTAGCGTGTCCTCAGTATCAGATAGGACATGCATTCTTGTCTTGTCTAATGTTAAAGTGGGAGAGATTTTTGGTACGCTCTGTATGATATGTGGTTCATCAGGCCATGTGCTTCAAAGACTGGGGGTTCCATGTGAATTGGAAATACCAGAGAAACAGATGATGGATCTGATTTTCTTGTGAACTCTGGAAATACCTTAGAAAAGAAACGAACGGTATGTGCTCATAAAAACTTGTTCTCATTGAGCGCATAAATAAGGTACCCAGGGGATGACGCGGAGTATCCCATAAAAACTCCATTTTTGGCATGAGCGTCAAATTTTGATCAGTGCGACTTGGGTATATAATAGTATACCAGGCAACCGAAAGGAGCTCGATATTTGATGGTCGGTTTCTTTTTGGACCATATCTCTTCAGGGGACTTAGTTTGACCTCGTCTAGGCAAAGGATTCAGACTAAATGCTGCTTTAGTCGCAGCATGGTCCCAGCATCGGTGCGGAACTGTTGACGATGCAATAAGTACTCGAATTCCATCGCAAATGGAGCATACGGTTCTCTCAGCATCACCATTTGACTGGGGGATCTCAGGAATGGTGAATTGTTCAGATATACCTTCCTTCGTACAGAACTCACCTATCGCTGCATTGGTGAAATCTGTTCATTATCGGAACGTATATACGCCAGATTTTGTCCTGTAGAGCGTTGTAGCTTCAGTATTTAGTCTATTAACGCTTTTGGCACTTCACTTTTTTTCGGAGTGGCACAAACGAAAGTTTTTCGTGAGAAATCATCGACGGCGAGTGACAGGAATTTGTTTCCAAGAATAGAAGTGGTAGGCATTGGTCCCACTGTAGTAGTTGCAAAAGATGTGTTGACCATTGACCTTGTACAATGTTGTGAGGGGCGGTGCATAATCATGCCTGAAGGCATGCAACACATGGAAGGTCATCAACTAATGGTGGCAAAACTTCAAGACCGCGCATTCTATGGTGTTTCACGGCTGTGGTGAGATTTTTTGATGACGGATGGCCCAATGCATTGTGAATGTCACTATAAGTGACAGCCATTGAAAGTAATGGGGGGGTCCGTTCGGGAAACTGAATGGATATTTGAGACCATGGGAAGGACCGGGAGGTCCTCCACACCCTCCTGCGCTGCGATGGTCGTGCCCTTGGGTGAAGTAATGGGAATAAGCAGTTCGGCCGAACAGAAGACCTTAACCCTGATTTGATAATTGACTCATGGAGACAAGATTAAGGCGCGCGTTTGGGGCATAAAGCGCGTCATGGAGTTTTAAAACTGCTCCTGAATCTAATAACATGCTTGCCGCACAAGTACCGATGGCAGCAATCGTTTTCTTAGGGTCTACAGTATGTATCCGCTTATGACAACTTTGAAAAGAATCAAAGAACTGTTTTTCTTTAATTACGTGAAATGAGCTGCCCGTGTCAACTGTCCAATCCTTGTTTGGAACACCAACACAGTTGGCTGCAGGTTTCTTGCTTTGTCCTTTTGTATAACCGATTTGCGAGGCTTACGCTTAGGACGTGAAGCTGATGCACGAGGCATGCGCTTTGTTGATGCAGGATTCTGCGAACGAGAGGGCATCATGGTGTGTGAAGTAGCTGGACCTGCAGTAGTGGGATAAATTTTGGATGGACAAACCGTTTTTACGTGTCCTCGGCCTCCACAATTATGGCATGTTACGTCATTTGTTCGACGGGCATTTGGATGTGGATGCGGGGAGGAAAATATTGACACACGATGCTACACATATTGAGGAATTTAGTGTGGTGTGGTCCTTAAAAACCAAATTTAGTTAACCCAGGATGGTTTCAATTAACATTGATGGGTTTTATTGGACCACGAGTCTCAATGGAGTATAAGTTGAGGGTAGACCTGCGACCATATGGTCAATCAAAATTTTATAATCCAGAACCTGGGACACGGCTCCAGCCTGAGCACTCTTGCTACATAGGCATTCAGATCATCAGCGTCTAAAAAACGCAAGGCTGAGAGACGCCACATTATGTCAGCCTGTGTCACTGAATCCGGCCTTCCATATCGATGCTTAATTGCTGCCCACAATGTATAGGGACTGTCATCTAGAAGCATGATGACAATATCATCACTCACCATACTTAGGAGGTAATGCCATACTTTTGCCCAATCAAGGCGCATGGATGAGCTGGCTGGTGCTTCTGTAGGGAGAGAGGTCTTTTCTTGGACGTATTTGGCTAGCCTTTGGTTTCAAGAAAGGTTAAAACTCGATACGTCCATTGAATATAATTGGCAGTCGTTGGCCTAGGGAGGGAATGACCCTCTTCAAAATATGATTTCTCCATATTGTATTAAAATAAAAGAAAGAAACCACGAACCTCTGCTACCATATGTTCAGAGGGGGAAGCAAAATAAATAGAATTTAATGGGTGGTACTTTAATAGAAAGAACCCCAAAACTTAAGAGTAAACGTAGCTCGTTAAAAGACTTTTATTTTGGTTTAAAAATTGCGATATTAATTTATAAAATACAAAAATTCTGTACAAAGAATGTTCTATACAATATAATTTAATTGAGGAATAGGCATTCCGATCTCAATTACAAAAGAAAATATTTCTGGGAATAAAATAAAGAAATACTTAAATGTACGGTAAACACAGCAACACACTGTAACGAGAAATATTAATCGCTACATTGAGCGAATTGAGATTAAATATAAAAAGAACTGAGACAGACCAGTTCCTTAAAAAGAATAAGGAAAAAGAACTTTCAAATTCCCATTTAATGTCTAAAGAAAGACTGCGAAATCATAATTAATTATTAATGGGAAATAAGAATTGAAATGTGCAGCATGGCATCCCTTATGCACGTTATTGTTGAAATAGCATTAAAAGAAATTTCATTAATACCTTATGGGTAAACCTGCAAAACAATGCTGCTCGGTAAAGAATCATGGCTGCCGCAAGAAAGTGAGAAATTCAATAAGAAACTAAACATCGAAGGGCAGGGTAGGAGTAATTTGCAGAGTATTGGAATGAAAATGATAAATGGAAGTTGAACGCCATGCTGCAGGCTAGTAAGGACGTGGAGGACCAGAAGGAGGGACGACTGGTCAAGCCAGAAGCTGGAAGTGGTCTGTTTGAAATAAAAAAAAAACAGTAACCACGGAAAGAACATCAACAATAGTGGGACACATCCTCATGATCACGAAAATTATTCGCGAGGGACAACTAGCTGCAGACAGTGATAATCATGTGGAGTTTTTTTAATTAACATTTATTAAAACAGTATATACTCAACAATCACTGTCTGCAAAACAGTAAAAAATACTTAAAGAATAGGAAAATAGGATAATTAATTACAATCAAAATTATATCTATTTTTACATAAAAAATCTGAGTATTTCCCGAACACTTTTCGATAAATATACGTATGCAACGATTACCTCATAACTCAAGTATAGCATTGACTGCGTTAGATGTCACCAAGTCGGCTGTTGTTATGCATATCGTACGTGTTAGCCTCACTAAAAATCCAGCGCTTTTTTCAGGTGCGGGTACATGAAATGCGTTGCTTTGTACTCCATTGAAGCTTCCCTATTAGTTTCACGGGTTTTTTGGTTTTTTTTTTACCTCTTTGAACGGTTTGTTCCAGACAACTGAGTAGTCGAAAACTTCTTCATGGTGACACGAGTGTTGTTCCATGGTATCATATTGCATATTTAGATACATTAGAAGTCCCGTTATAATTTATTTGAAAAAACATTCGAGCCATAAAACGTCACAATGG
>JAHWFO010044048.1:0-18521 GCA_023313115.1 Rhysida immarginata | reverse complement strand
ATTACATTAACTTTAGATAGGCAACTGCTGATGGGTTTTTAATTTTGCAAAGCTTGTTAGTGTAACTGTCGGGATAACTGACAAATCGCCTTATGCATGAAGAATTTGACTAAAGTTAATTTTAAGCTTTTACTTTGGGTTTTCTTGCACGTTTCTTAACTCATAACTCTGACACGTGATATTTTATTACCATATAGGTTTTTTTTTTTAAATTATTTTGCGTTCAATTTTGTGTTTTGGTCGTAGAATGAATGGGAGGGGGCGGTCAAGTGTTTTGTGTGTTCGTTGTATCCAGGTATGGGTGAATTGGATGAGGAGTGTTTGTTCTTTAGTGCGTTGTTGTGATGTTGTGGTTTGTCGTGTTTTACACTGCAATAAATAATTGTCTTTATAATTTTTAGTTGCAATAAGTTTTATTTTTTAACTTGCCTGGCCGCTGTCGCTCTTTTGCGACCTGACAGCGTTCAGGTATTGTTGGTTGATATTGTTATCGTACATGTTCTGAAAAAGCGGACGAACTTTTGTTTATATATTGTTGTGAACTTTTATTGTTTTTCTTTATGAGAGTTGAATTTTAGCTCTCAAAGTGAACGAGTGTCCGCTGAATGAGCTGTCGTTTTGCGACGAAGTCGATGTTGTGGAATGGCCGTCTGCCATGTTGAGAGTTCGAAAGCAGCGCGGCCGAGCATTTCAAGTAGTTAAAGGCGAACAGGAATAATTGCGTTTACTTCCAAACTTTTTCGGAATATATGCATTTGCGACTGCGAGTTTTACCGACATCGTACAGGCATTTTCCACTGTTTGTGTGTTCCTTGCTCAACGGAATTCGCCGGTTCGATGCCGCCAGCGATGTGCGTAAGTGCCGCCATCGGGTCATTCAAACCGCAGCGTGTGCAATAAGAGGTCAACGTGGGCGAGTTAAGTTTTCCGTACTTTTATCGCCGCGCTTGGGTCCCCTCAAGGTGAAAACTTCGCATGTTCTACTATTGCAAGTCTGCCTTTAGGTGTGTGCATCATGTTGACGATCCTGAGAAAAACGCTTATCCGTAATGGCTGTTGATCGAGTGATAACGTAATAACGTTCATGCCCTATGTAAAGCAAAGTGAATGCCCTCCAATTGTAACTTTTGCTGTGTAGAATAACTTTGTTGGTGTATTTACGTTCAGATAAGACTGGATATTTATGGAATTCAGTGAAAAGATCTTTAAGATTAAGCATAAGCGTATCAATAGGGTGAGGTGTGAGAAGATCGCGTGCCGTGGGTAATTCCATTTTGAGAGGATTTAAGGGGTGTGAAGGGAACTTAGTGACGTGCTTCTCTCGCAGGGAACGGGAACTGGGGTTCCTGTGTTTCCCCCAGTTGAACCAAAGGAACCACACTGCACCTTCTGGCGCTCAATTTGTGGAATATTTGACTCCCGTGTCCCTGGACAGAGGGCACTGGTTACTGGATAAGCCTTTTTTTTTTTTCCATGTACCCTGAGCATAATAGGAAATTTTGGAGAGGTGGACCCCGGCATCTGATTAATCACGTCACCTCGAGATGTGGAGCCAAATTTAGTGCTGCCACCTGGTGTACTTAAATCTAGAGGATACTAGTTGTCACCCGCGGCTTCGCCCACCCGCGCCATCTGTTGAGGGGAATTACAAAGGAAAAGCAGAAAGTGGGGAGGGGGGGGGGTCGTAGGGGGCTGATTTTTGGCAATAGAGCAGGTCCTTTATTGATAAACCTGCCCTGAAAATTTTAAGTCGCTAGCTCAAACCGTCTAGGAGGAGATAGAATTACAGATAAATAAACAAATACACGCAAGAGTTTTAGTATATAGAAGTAAATTATCCTATTTATGTATAGGGGGCCCCTTTTAGAATTGTTACTGGTTGAAATGACTAAGATAATTGAATATCTCTTTTATAAGTTTAAATATGTACATGTATGCAGCATAGAAGAAATAAAGCGTAGTGGTTGAACTGTACTCGAGTGTCAGTCAATTTGTGTAGTTAAGTTTACACACCTTTGACGTGTTTGCCCTCTGTGGTGCCTCAACCCCTGACTAGTCTCGTCCAACCGCTATTCCAGTGCTTAGCTGGGGGTTGATAATAGTAGTGGGCAGGCCAATTAAACAAAGTGGAGTACTCCAATTAAACGTTAAACAATCCTAATTAGGAGAGGACCCCGGGGCCTCAATTATTCTCCAAAAACCACAGGATATGCCCCCCCTTAAATAGCTTTTATTGGATCCCATTCAATTGACCTTTATCATAAACTCTCATTCTCACACCTTTTTAGCCTTCGTAGCCTTGACTACCCATATGAAAAGTAAGCATTTATGTATAGCCTTGACTATACATAAAAAATGGCGTCCCTTGGTCGTGTTGTAAGCATTTGTGATACGAGTGAAATTCATTTTTTTACATTTTCCATAGGTTTTTTACTACTTTATAGATTTTTATTATTATCTTTATTAATTTAACATACATTATTAACCTGAAATTTGTAAAATATAATGATTTAAATGTTTACTGATAACCTTTCATAATTTTAATTTCATAGTCATTTCCAAATTACCTATAAAATTATTTTCTAATGATGTTTATTTTTTCTCCTCACTCTGACAATTGGGAATGCAACAATATTTAACCATAGAAATAAAAATTTTGAACAACAACAATTAAAACTTTCACTTACGATACAGTCAACAAATGCCGTTAACACGTCCAGTATCCGCCATTTGCATTTTGTAAAAAAATCAGTGACGTTTAGTGGCAACCAAACAATACAGGGGATAAAGGAAAATTAATTACCCAACATCTCTGTATGACCCCTCTTAACTATAATCTTAGGCAGGCATTAACATCAATTATCCCCTAATAATCAAAGACTTCAATGGGTGGCCTAATTATTAAAAAGTACAGCAGGTTCCTACTGGTTGCAGTCTGTTCTCTTTTTGCCTTTTGCCAAATGTATAAGCAGCAGGTCCAAAATAACGGGAGATTTCAAGAGCTTAAGTGCAACAGCCTGGATCGCGTCGTGCCTCCTTTTTAAAATTTCGGCTCTCCTATTTGCTGGCTTGCAAATTGCAGCGTACAGGGCAAAGAGCAGGAGGAAGAAGGCAGTAACCCCCCCCCCCCTTACTTAAGTATTCTCATGAACAATTGATGAGTCTTCGAACACCACTCTGCCGATCACACACACGTCTCTACTAACCTACCCTGCAGATTAACAGACGCTTTGCACCCTATAACCTTCGTACTTCAATATTACTGGCTTGCTGTGAATTAGCAAATGAAATTAGCATATATAGCGCTAGCTACATTATACATTTATGTGCATCAAGCAGACATTATTTACTATAATGACAAAGGTCAGTCACTAGACTGAGGACGCTCCAGCAAATTTTTACGCACTTAGGAATGGCAGCATTTATCAAAGCCGGATGAATTATAGAATGAAACTACTTAGCAAAGAAAAAAAAAAACAGTCTCACCAAGTCGTCATCTCATGGGGATGTTTTTTTAACTTTGCAGCGAATATTGGCCACATTTGCATGGCCCCAATGGCGGCAAAACTTTCTTTTGGTCAGCTTCACACATCACATTCGGCTTTAAAATCCGAATTAAAACTCCACTAACATCAATGTTAAAAAAGCACAGGGCGTACAACATATACTGTTTCATTTCGCCGACAATGAGCGATATATGCAGACTATCTGTAAGGAATAGCTTGCTTCCCATAGCTACGACCTCAGCGCTGATTCCATTTTTCGCTCTCAACAACAACAAAGACATTTTTTATATCTCTAAGATTCTCAGAATCTCCCTGTTAACAAAGGACTATTATGTACAGGGTGATTCAGAAAGGTAGGTCAAGAATGAAATACCCTGTTCAGTTTGTAGCGGGGAACAAAATATTTCCTATAAACATGGGTCTGGAAATGCACCCTTACAGAGATAATGCAACTTGTACGAGGTAGAAATGGCATTATAATAAGTGTTCAAAATGCCGACCTGTGTATCGAAGTCGTTGATCTAGTGTTTGAAACGCCCGGCGATGTGGGTGATCATGGTCAGCAAAACGCTGTTGGTAAATCCTTTCCGCTTCAGTAGCATTACCCTGTACCTCGCCGTAGACGAGATGCATGTCTGCCAGCTCCGCATTAGTCAAGCGATCCATTGTACGACAATGGAGTTACACGTTTCGTTTCCTCTCTTTTAAAGGAGAGAACACGAACAAATTACATGTTTAGATCCTAATTTACTTGGACACTACATTGACGTCCGGGTAACGCACATCCATTCCTACCTCATACAAGTTGCATTATCTCTGTAAGGATGCATTTCCGGACCCATGTTTATAGAAAAAATATTGTTCCCCGCCACAAACTGTACATGATATTTCATTCTTGACCTACCTTTCTGAATCACCCTGTATATACACTACATTGTTACAGCATCCGCGGTGCTTACAATAATGGAAAACACAAACGACGACGATTAAATTCACTCACTTAATAAAACCAACAAAACTCTCATGCTATTTTTAATTACAGACAAAACTGGCATTGGCATTGACTGAATCTTCCACTTGGAGCAGTGCTTTAACAACTCTAATTACCCCACAAACTTTGACATGTAAGCTTCCTTACAATGTGCTAACACGACTATTGCCCTACTCCAAACAAAAATAAACAAACCCACACTGAATCACAGTCACAAAATGAGATACCGCGACCCAAAGGTTGCAGCGACCGCCATCAGAAGCCCTCACTAAATGTACAAAGGGCAAGCACGTAATCAACGCTAGCTTATGACTTGTGCTCACTGGGAATTCCTAGTTCTTAAATATTTATTGCTCCGTTTTTAATAAGTGCGTTAAATATTTCATCTGCAAAGTCTATCTTACTAAAATAAAAAGCAGCAAATAATCTGTTCAGATAAAAATACTATAATTTGCCAACACCTTAAAAATTATAAACTTCTACGGTATTCATTCAAACTAAGGTGCATCTCAACAGTTTAAAGAAACATTTTTTCGTTCAAAAGAAAAAAAGACTATTGAAGGTACATAACAAATGCTTTAATTACTAGCTGTACAAAGCACTTAAAAGAAACTCCTGAAAATGTTATTCACGAAAACATAATAGAAATAAAAATATTCAACAAAATGGAATTTTGCGTGTCTCAAAAGTTTAAAGAACTATCATCAGATGCTGAATGGAGACTTAAATTTGCGAGTGACAAGGTATTAATCTGTTGCTCAAGTAGTCATTTTTTTCAAAGAAAGCTTTTCTTCCACTCACAATTGACCTACGACAATGCCTCGCCAATCTCAATTCACAACCGATGAAATGGCTGAAATCTGGCAAATGAAAGCCAACGGACTATCTGTTGCTGAGATTGTCACAATTAATGGAAGATCCACAGCAGGGGTTTATAATGTCTTGAGGAGGAATTCATGGTTCCACCAAAAACCATGATCTAGTCGTCCCAAAGTTACCTCAACTCGCAATGACAGACGCATTGTACGACTGGCAGCCACACAAAATCTTTCTATTCGCCAGATACAAAACGTGACTGGGTTAAACATATCAAAATACACTGTACACCGGCAAATAATTGCGAGTGGGCATGCTGTCTACAAAAAATGATGAAGAAATCGCCCCTGGCTGCCAAGCACATTCAAGACAGGCTGCGTTGGGCACAAGAACACATGGTCTGGAAAGACGAACGGATGTCGGTGTTGGTCAGTGATGGAAAGAAGTGGAACTTGGATGGTCCTGATGGGTGGGTATCATACTGGCACGACCTACGACAGGAACCGAAGACCTTATACTCAAGACAACAAAGAGGTGGTAGGTGGTTCTGTCATGGTTTGGGGGGCTTCGCACTCAATGGTACACCAAATTGGCTTTCATCAGTGGAAGAGAAAATTCGCTGACATACCAAAAATCCTTACACAGTATCTGTTGCCAGTCTGATCATTTGTGTGGCCCGGAATTCGCATTCCAGCAGGATAACGCCAACATTCATGCTTCACGATCAACAATGGAGTGGTTCAGAAAACAAAATATTTACGTTATGACGTGGCCCCCAAAAAGCCCAGACCTGAATCCCATAGAGAATCTTTGGGGAATCATGTCTCGTGCAGTTTATGCCGGCGGACGTCAATTTTCTTCGACTGATGAATTGAAAGAGCAATTGAAGCTGCATGGTACAATGTAAGACCAGAAACATTGTTCAACCTCAAACTCAACGCCGAACAGAGTATTTGAAACAGTCAAGGCAAATGGTCGTTCAATTTAAGCCATGCAATGTTTTTTCAGTCGTTCTTTAAACTTTTGAGACACGCAAAATTCCATTTTGTTGAATATTTCTATTTCTATTATGTTTTCGTGAATAATATTTTCAGGAGTTCTTTTAAAGTGCTTTGTACAGCTAGTAATTCAAGCATTTATATGTACCTTCAATAGAGTTTTTTCTTTTGAACAAAAACGTGTTTCTTTAAACTTTTGAGACGCACCTTACTAGACTTTATAACCCATCAACTTCACTTACAAGGGAATCCCTCGAACATGTATGTCAGATTTCCATCATATTGAAATATGTTACTCATCTGAAACTACAATTCGCTGCTTTCAGTGAATAAAGAGGGCACTGTTTTTTGTTTTTTTTTGAAAAAAATGGCAGCGAAAGTAGGATTCTTCCATTTTTAAACTAAAGAATAGATGACCATTTAGGATAAAAATTCGTTCTAATAACTATTATGAGAGAATGTTATCTTGGATTGGTGCTCTGTGTTATAAACCCGATGTTTAAACTAATTCAACTCCTACTTAGCTCAGTTCAAGTAATGCCACGAGGGCAGCGCCACTTAAACTGAAAGTAGCGAATAGATGCTTGCAAAATAAGAGTGTGACATTTTGTTTCTTTCAAAATAAACCGCAAAAAAGAAAAAATTTGAGCATACATAACCATACAAAGACTCCATTGTTAAAGTGAATAGGCTACGTGGGATTCCCTTGTTAGCTCAACTCCTGCCAAGTGAAAACGCTTTTGAAATAAGCTGTACAGTCTATAATGGACTTGGCCGTCCAGAGTGGAATAGGGATCAGGTTTATAACTTGTGTGGGCAAGTTACAGTGCTTTTAACTGAAAAGATTAATCGCTGGTTTTTAATTCATTAAGACAGCTTTGCAGATGAAATACCATAATCTTCTACTATCATACGCCCCCTTGTATAATGAGATTCCACTTTTTCAGCACAAAAAGCCAGCAAAAATGCTATCTTTTCGTATAATGCGATCCCCATTTTTGACTCATGAGAAATAAAACATGCAAAAATATACAGGAAAAAAAAACAAAAAGTTTATTTTTTATATTTTTATAGCCTACATTGATAGGGAAAGCTTCCCCACTCACACTTCATCAAAAAAATAACAGAACATCAAATTTCTTAATGAAAAATCAAGTAATCTTTATTCAGTTTTAACGTTTTTCATAACTTGACTGTATAAGCTTTCTATATTTTGTAGCCTTTCCAGGGTGACTAGCAACCAGGAAAAGTCAGAATTTTACTAAATCACCAAAAAAATACGAAATAGGAACGAAAAAATGTCAATAACATTCTATCTAGATAGATTTTTTTTTTTTTTTTGCTGCTGATGGTCATGGAAATTAACGTGATCAACCGTTGGGAATCCAGTCAAAACCCCCCACCACAAAAACACCCAGGCATAAAACCCGCTGGTAAAAAAACCCCAGTGCAATGGAGGGAAAACCCCCCAGGTACAAAACCCCCAGAGTAAAAGCACAGAAGGAGACATAACCCACAGATGAAAAAATTTTATACAATAATAATAATAATAATAATAATAATAATAATAATAATAATAATAATAAATGTATGTGGCAATTTCTTTTTTTTTAATTTTCAAAATTAAATTTGATATAATTATTATTGGACATGTTGACACAAAAAATACTTATACGTATCTAATAAGAAAGCACCTATAAAACATTTAAAATTTACTATAATTTTATATTTATATACATGTATTATAATTTTATATATACGTATAATGGGACCCATATGCCCTAGAATCCCTTTAAAGCAGATACCAATACAATAAAATTGATCAAACCATGAAAAATTTTAAAATTAACAAACTATTACAATCACTTTAATATAGCTGAAACATAACTTAAAAATCAAAAATCCAAGGAATTTATAAAAGGATAATTTAAATTTTCCAGTTAAAATATTTTTAGCCTAAGTAAAAAAAAAATTTTTTTTATTATTTTATTATTATAATAATTGTGATTGTATTTGTGATTGTTCAGAAAGTGCATTAAATTTATTCATTAAATTAATCTTCAAAAGCATTTTTTAAAAGACACCCTCCCCCTCCCATAAGAAAAAAAAAAAAAAAACTTCAGGGAAATTTCAGGTAAGTTGATGAAAATGATCTACACATTATAAAAAAGTATTTTCATCTGTGAGCTATGTCTCCTTCCGTGCTTTTACTCTGGGGGTTTTTTTACCAGTGGTTTTGTTCGGTGGGGGTTTTGATAGACACCAGTTAGTTTGAGGCCTACACTGATGGGGAAAGCTTTCCCACTCACACTTAGACCAAAAAATAAAAGAACATCAATTTTCTTAATGAAAAACCAAGTAATCTTTATTCAGTTTTAACTTTTTTCATAACTTGACTGCATAAGCTTTCTATATCTTGTAAGCTTTGGTTCAAGGCAGTTTGGAAGTAGCGATCTTTGTGAGAAGTTATTTTCTTATTAGATGTTGCCCACGAGAAATTCAAATAAAAAGTGAATTAATTTATTGTATAATGTGAACTCGACACTGAATATTCTATATAATGAATCTATAACACACAGTAATTATATGTGAATTCATCAGGACAGTAGTTCGAAGCAGTTTGGAAGCAGAGACCATCAATATTGATGGTCTCTGTTTGCAAATAGCGATCTTTGGGAGAATTATTTTTGTATTAACTGCTGGCGATAAGAAATTAAAATAAAAAGTGCATTAATTTATTGTATAATGAACTGGACACTCACTGTATATGCTGTAATTAATGTATATAGTAATTCCTTATGAATTTCATCAGGACAGAAAGCAACTTCGTTAGTTCCAGTTCGTTTGTTTAGGCTTTGGTTCAAGGCAGTTTGGAAGTAGCCATCTTTGGGAGAAGTTATTTTCATATTAGATGTTGGCAACGAGAAATTCCAAAAAAAAGTGAATTTATTGTATAATGAACTAGACACTATATTTGCTGCATAATTAATGAATAATACACGGTAATTTCTTGTAAATTTCATCAGGACAGACACCCACTTCGTTAGTTCGAAGCAGTTAGGAAGTAGCGATCTTTGGGAGAAGTTATTTTTGTATTAGCTGTTGGCAACGAGAAATTCAAAAATAAGTGAATCAATTTATTGTATAATGAACTGAATACTGTATATGTAATATAATTAATGTATATTATACGGTAATTTCGTCAGGACAAAACCTCCTCCGGCCACAGTCAGTTGTTGCAGGGCTGATATTATCCTTTTGTCTAATGCGATCCATCAAATTTAGGCGCTTTTTTAGACCAAAATTATTCGCATTATAGTCAGGGTTGCATCTAGCAAAATGGCAGGGCAGGGAAATGAACAATAATTGGGGCACATTTGGTCAAAAAGTAAGGCAAGTCGGAGACATAAGCGCACATTATAATGGTTAGTTTAAATAAATCCAACGAAAAAGGGCAGGGCGCATTGAAAAAAGGCAGTGTGCCGCGCCCTTCTATTCCAACCTAGATGCAACACTGATAGTAGAATATTTACGGTATTTAACACAAAACAAATATTTAAGAATATCTCAAAAATGTTCGATGAGGGTTATATCCAATGCCAAATCTCATATTTAAATTATTGATGAAAACAGGAAAGAAAATTTCACAGCCATTATATCGTGTATTCACCATTACACTGTTGAGTGTGCTTTGCCAACTTATCGTTTACTTCCTCATGTAGTTATCAAATTATTATACTGCATTTCTGCTGAAATATTAATAATATACATAGATTTATTAATAATAAAGACATCACTCATTATAAATAAATAATAAAAAAGACATGTGTGGATAATTGTAATGGTAAACTTAGAACTAATAAACTCTTTAACCACAACGATAATTGATTGAAAACCAACAACCTGATACTGGAAGTACTTTTCGGAAGCAATTGCTTCCATCATTCAGCAGCCCAGGAGAACCTCGAAGAAACTGAGAGAACAGTATCAGGTTGTTGGTTTTCAATCTATTATCGTTGTGGTTAAAAGAGTTTATTAGTTCTAAGTTTACCATCACTCATTATGCCTACCTATCTCTGTTGCTAAGAAACCATAAATGGCATCATCCAACGCGATTCGAACTCTACTTCTTGCCTGAATCCATTAATCTCACCAAGGAAGCTGAACATCATTCACCTAAGTGAAAACACTTTTGGAATAGATTGTACACACGTTCTTGGTCACTCGCATCCATACTTGACAACTTCCAAACCAAACGACTTTCACACATCCCTTTCTCTTCTTGTACATCTTGCCACCTAGCAGTAGTAATAATTACCATACGTCTCAATGTCATTGTTGCATAACGAAAATATGGATTCAACTCTCCTTTTAGGATCATCTTCAGATAAAGTGAAAAACAATATAATCAGCCTATTTTTCCTGCAATTTGGGCAGGATTTATGGAAAAAGTGTAGGTCAAGATTACCACTCAAACTCCTAGGGGGTGGGGAGGCCGAGGCAAATTTATATGCAAGAGAATTATGTGCACCAAATACTAACTCTGGACTCTACAGATTGAAGGCAGTTTAACACTACAAAATTTCCTCGTGAACATCCGATTTTTAACCATTAAAATATGGAGCACAACATACTTCAAACGATTGCCTATTATGAGTTTATTATTTAATTTTTTGTAATTTTTATTTTTTATTATTTTTATTTTATATAATCCAATCATCCAGCCAGGGCCTATATGGCCAAAGGCTGACGAGTTGGGTCCCTGGATGAACCTGGATCAACAACTGCTGTCTGATGATCGCAGCAGCCAGGGAGGGAAGGGGTGAAGATAGTGTGTCACTGATGGTGGCCCATCCAGTGACTAGCCATGCCTGATGTTACTTAATTTCACAGAAGTTGTTTGTTCAGTGAAAACCCACCAGGCCATGGCCTCCACATTCTTATAATTTTTACGTTTAAACTCTAAAAACAAATTTTCCAACTTTTAAATTTGCCAACAGCAGATGGCAAAAATGACAGCACTATTTTCTTCCTCAATGGATATCAGTGCATAACATCCAATCACTAGGTTGAGCCTTCTGGGAAGCTGTCCCATCTGTGTTATTCATTATCTAGGTCACCACTAATCCTAGGAGTACTATCAGTAACAACTATTTGAATAAAATCTTGTGAACAATATATGCAGATGTACACCCTTTAAATGGTATGCTCCATTGTTCCCCCAAATAAAATCACAAAACCAAAGGTGTTTTTTTTTTTTGTTTTTTTTTATAATTGCCTTTTATAATGAGCAGATTCTCCATGAATTGCAATAGTACTTATATCATGATTGACATGAATTCAAATGTGATAGAATTTGCATTAGAATCCTCATTTTATAAATAAATGATTTGTCAGTAATGTAGTTCCAAAACTATATTAAAAAAGTATTAAAACCATTTTATTATAATTTCCCAGTCTAGAAAATTCGTGTCAATTATTTTCCTTCGTATACATAACCTATCTCTAACAAAACTTTATACAATTAAAATTAGTGTAACTACATCAACATACCTTACTATTCCATAAATATATACTGAAGTTGATGAACTGACTGTATTTCTTAACGAGGTTCTTAATCGTATCAGGTTCCAGAAAATCATAGGCCTCTTCTTTCAAATACAAACTGGAAAATTAACATTAATTCAGATTTCATTTTCTTTCTTTAAACCCTCTCAAAACAGTTATATTCATTACCTAATAGTTGTTCCTCGTTTTAATGTATCTCCTCGTGGATCCTCTACTACAGAGAAGGAAGCCGAATCGGATTCCCAAACATGTTGTTTATCATCATTGTGTTTGGAGGTAACAACAACCCGATCAGCAACAAGAAAAGCAGAATAAAACCCCACACCAAACTGAAATATAATAAAACTTTTAGTTTTAAGAAAGGCTACAGTGCAATCTCCAAGTCCCTATGTGGTTCAAATTTTAGGTATAAAGTAAATTAATGAATTGCATGTGGATTTTAATTTATCAATATGGAAGTAACAATTTTTTACTAACATTTTTCTGTGAACATCGATAGCACAGATCAGTAACACTTAGGAGCACGTCTTGTTGCTCTTGAGACCAGCGAATCATGGATACAAATCTCGCTAAGGACATAGCTATTTGTGTTTGGTCCCTTAACTAACAGTTTGGAGACTAAGCTAAGCTGCAACAGGACAATCCCTTACTCAGCTGAATTTCAAATGGATACAAAGATTATTAACAACAATCCTCAACACCAAAAGGTATAAGAGGAAGAGAAAAGATAGGTTTTGAGGTTACTCGCGTCCGCAATTGATTTTCAATTGCAGTACCTGAACCAATGGTTATGATCCGTTATTAATGGCTTTTCACTGCAGAGGGACTTCATGATTGCACTGGACAATTATGTTTACATCTATATAGAAAGACATTGGCCAATGAATTTGAAATGGACATTTGATTTTTATTGAATTCTTTTTAGCCCAGATTACAACATGTAAATTACCTTAAGGCATTTAAGCACTTGTAAATGAATAAAAGATCAGGTGCACTCGAGATCAGCCTTGCAGTGGATATCCTATTTCTCTGTACAAATATTTTTAAATAAAGGCAGGCTCACTGCTTTGGACCACAGTTAACCATGTTAAGACATTGACTGCATTATTTTTGCAATGGTTGAATTATCTGGAACAAACTTCTTTAGAGAATCCAGTCAACAGCTAAGTTAGTTCCCCCACCATGCTTCAATGATATCACCTCAAACTATTTTTCATACTTACTTACTTTTCAATCCTGCTTATCCGTTAGGGTCACGGGGGCAGCAGCCGTATGGAGGATCTACAGCAATTGCAATCTTCCACTAGAATGTCCTCCTTGGTAATAACCAAGCAACTCGAACCCAGATTCTCCATGTAGTCTAGCCAACTGGTTCTAGGCCGACCCCTCACGTCCACCGGCTTGGAAAACAACTGCCTAGGAGACCAGTTTGCAGCATCCGTATTATGTGGCCATACCAGCGCAACTGAGATCTCTCAAAGCAGAGAAGTAGCGGCTCAACACCTAAAGACTCCCTTACTGTGCTGTTGTGCACTCTTATCTAGTAGGGTAACACCTGCCACACCTCTCAGAAATCTCATTTTGGCCGCTTGTATCCACGATCGCACTCCTTTGGCTATTACCCAAGCCTCATGACCATAGTTGAGAATGGGGACAAAGACAGATTTGAAGACAGAGCTTGGGTTTGTTACCCAGCTCTCATTTCGTTACCGCAGATCGCCACAGTTCACCTCTGACACAGCTTGCTGCACCAATCCGAGCATCCAACTCTTTTCCCTGCCTCCCATCACTTGTGAATGCAATCCCAAGATACTTGAACTTCTCCATCTGTCTCAATGGGGTTACCCTAACACGGAGAGCGCACTGAGCAGGCTGTCTTGAAAGGACCAGAACCTCAGTCTTAGTCACATTGGTTCATTCCAACTTTTTCACATTTGGCTGCAAACTGGACTAATGCATGCAGAAGGTTAGTGCAAGAAGACCCAAGGAAGACAAGGTCGTTAGCAAAGAGCAACCCCTCCACCATGCAGTCACCCACACAAGCATGCTCATACCCTCAGCTGCCCCTGTCTATCCAGTCCATAAAGATAATGAACAAGAGGGGCGACAGTACACACTCTTGACGGAGTCCAACACCCATGGTGAACAGCCTTGACTTATGCCATTTAAACATCGCTTGGTTGGCATGGATTCAGAGAACCACTAAGTGCAGACAAGGTGGTGATCAGTTGATAGTTCTGCCCCTCTCCTCACACAAGCATCCAACAGTGATCGGAATAAGTCAGCTGATACGATCACAAAATCAATCACTGACTTCTGGTCCATTGCACCCCTGTACCAGGTGTACTTATGAACATCCCTGTGCTGGATGAAGGTGTTTGTGACGTAAAGTCCATTGTTATAACAGAGATCCAACAAGAACCTCCCATTTAAATCGGGGTCACCATTCCTCCCAATTACGCCTTTCCTTGTCTGGTCATCAGCCCCTACGTGTGCATTGAAGTGGCACACCAGGATGACAGAATCTACACTCCCTCTCCTGCTAAGAGCAGCATCAACTTCCAGAAATAGTGGGTACTCTGCGACTGCATTCAGAGCATATGCAACGAAGAGAGAGAGAGAGAGAGACCAGGAAACGCAGTCTTCCACCTCAGGGGGTCCAAACTACAACAATCTGCCAGCCGGGGACTTGTTACACAGTCAAAATTGTAACAAGTGCTAGTTAGTACTCACAAGTGAGCACATGTCATGATGCTGAATGAGTAACTCGGAAACTTCTTGTTGGAATTCAATCAAATTTTAATGGTATACACACTCTGTGTACCATGTTATTCCCCCAAATTTCATTAATCTAGGCTTTACAGAGCCTGAGTTAACTTGCTGATCTTTGTGGCACCATTTTTATTTCTGTTCATATCTCAGTTATCGTTCAAATTCGGACCCATGTTCATATGAACTTTTTTGCTTAGAATCACCCATACTAACTCCCCTAGAAGTTTGTACAATAAATTCTGAGACACCCTGTATAAACATTCTGGATATTCTTCGTTTCACTTCTCAACCTTTCTCGTAAGGGCTACCCTGAAGTAGCAGTGCTACAACCAGCATAGCTCACAGAATCCCTGAAACACCCAAACCCCTGACCCACTGTAAGAGGACATCCACTCGGGATAAAAACTGATTAAAACCCCTGATTTAAGTTTAAGGGAGCATCCACTATTTTGCATAAAAACTGATTAAAACAAATTTACATACTTTTCACAGAAAATTCATATTAGAAAATTCAGTGGCCAATGTATAAATATTAAGGAAAAAATCATTACCTGTCCAATCATGTCATTTGCTTCCTGTTGGTTCTCAGCTTCTGAAAGTTTACTCAAAAACTCACTTGTCCCTGATTTTGCAATAGTACCCAAGTTGTTTATTAATTCTTGTTTAGTCATTCCAATTCCTGTGTCAGTTATGTGAAGGACATGGTTATCTTTATCAGCCTGTAAGATTTTTTATTTCTTAGTCAAAAACTTTTATGCATTTTTTATTTTTATTATTTATCAATCATTTTTCAGAGAATTTGCATTCAAGAAATTTTAAGGTAACTTAAAAAGTGCATACTTTTATTCTAACAGAGAGTTCCGATGTACTACGTAGAGCATCAGGTTCAGTTAATGACAGCAACCTGATCTTATCTAGTGCATCAGATGCATTGGAAATTAGTTCTCTAAGGAAGATCTGTGGGGAGAAAAAACTTCAGCAATTCTCCTTATGCATAAAATATTAAGAAGGTTTGGGCAAAGTTTTTACCTCCTTATTCCTATACAAGGAATTTATAATTAGCTTCATCATCCTATTGACTTCTGCTTGGAAGGTATGCTTTTCAGCTTTATCTCGCATTTCTTTAATTTGAGCGACATTGAGACCATCAAGCTTAATTGCTTCTTCCTCTCTAACAAAGACAAAAGAAAATAATTCAGCTTTTTATCATTAGAGTAAAACATTTTAATATAATCTGATCTTTGAACAAAAATTTAAAATAAATGACAATACAACCATTCCAATGAACATTTCATGCATGTGAATTAAAAAAGTTTAAGCACTTAAATTCTTACTTATCAACTTAAGGAAAACGCAATTTGTACAAGACTAATATGCCCAAGCCGAATTATTCTAATAAACTAGTAAGCTCAAATTTAATTCAATGAATCTACAACCAGAAAATCTAAAAATCTGTATACAGTCAGGCCTCAGATATTCGCGCTTCGTGATTGCAAATTCACAGATCCGTGAAAATTTCTTTGAAACTGATTTTATTTGCATACGTGATTTTTTCGCATATCCGCATTCATTTACTCATTTTACCTTACTGCGAATGCAAAAGAAACTGCAGCCAATGCCTGTTCTATGAATTAGTAGGGTTAACATCAGTATAGTGTACTGTAAATATGATAGTGTGACAAATGTGCATTGTGCAATACTGTACTCTATTTTTACATCAAACATTTGTTGTGTTTTTTTTTTGTTTTTTTTAAGCGCAATGAATTAAGTTAACTTTTAAATGAAAAAGTGTTTGGGAGCACGAGTAAAGTCATATTTAGGGTTTCAGCTATAGAAATAAGTATATATTAGAGTTCTCACATTGAAAAGTGAAATGGAGGAGTTCACTTTATCGTGCTCAATAGGTAGGGACGTCAGAGATATAATACTTTATAATCTCATGCACGATCTGTGAGCTGCTTTTTTCACTCAAGCCTGTTTGCAACTGCTCGTTGCAGCCTATTGTTTAAGTGCCAGGATTTAGGAAATTAGAGCATTTTAAAAAATTTTTCCCTACCGATCCCTATCTATTGAGCGCGATAAAGTGAATTCTTCCATTTCACCTTATAGTGTGAGAACTCTACTATTTTAGTGACTATACTAAACATCCACGAATCCTCATATGCAACAGGTCTGACTGTATTCCATAATTCTGGAAATAGGAGTTGAGAATCCTTGAGAAGAACGAAAGTGCATAGGAAATTCAGGAAAATTTGGCTTCAATCTTGCACTAACAATGCAGGCCTGGTTATGACTTATAAGAAAACTATTCAAACCTGTATAGGGAACTCTGTGCACAAACATATCTTGGAAGCAAAGGCTTTGTGCATTGGCGGTAGTGAGAAAAAAAAGCATGGCACAAGCTGAAAGCAAAATCGTTAATGGCAGTCATCAAGGAATTGCAGTTGCAGCAGTGTTATTAAGCACAAAACCTTAATACTGCATTTTTCAGTCTCAAAATAATTTATAAGATGAGGTAAGCATCCATGAATATTTATTTTATTTAAAATTCTAAAGCATCAATTCAATTGTCGTCTGCCACTACTTAGCAAAAAATAGTTCCATTGCTTTCATGTGAAGTGGATTGTGCCTACTGTCGAGTGGTGGATGAAAGAAGTTCAGTCAAGCATATTGTCAGTGAAATATATACAAACACAGCTTTAACTATGGCATAACAATGGAGTCTTTGTATGGCTATACGAGTTTAAATTCTTTCGTTTTCACGGTTTAATTTGAAAGAAACAAAATTTTGCAATTTTTCATGTGGAAAGCATCAATATTTAATTTTAGGCGAATAAAATATTTCAATTTGGTGTGAAACAGATACAGGTTTAGATGGTTCCCTTGTTAGACTGCTTACATGAGAATTTTGCCACTGGATATGATGTGCTCAATGGTTTCTTTGGTGATATGGCATTTCGTGCAAGTCCCATTGGTCAAATTCTTGATCAGTTTTCTGTATGTTTTGTCTTAATAACCTGGCCTTGTATGGCAACCATGGTTCCTTAGTTTCTCCAGACTCCCTTCACTCAAACAAAAGCTCGATTTTTTTTTCCAGTGTCTGGCTGATTGAGGTCATAAGGAGGTCTACCAGGAGCCATGATTGCAGGAATGTTGTGCGTTTTGCATGCTTTCAGATTTTTATCAGCCATTCAGATTGCTTACACTGATGATGTGTGCAGTTATAGAGTAAAAGAATTCTTTGAGTGACCGAGTCCATTTGTGATATAGTAGTGTCTCCATATAGCAAACATCGATATAATGTAATTATCTCTATAACGTAAGGATTCTTCAGTTCAGACAATACAGTTTAAGGTACGTTTTAGCTCTTAATTATGAAATTTAGTTCGCGGATTTAGCACGACCCAACAGCTAACAAACAAAATTATCGCAAACAGCCAACAAGCAAAGTTAAAAACAAGTCACAAAATCTGCCCAGTCGGCTGCGGCTATGGCATTGGGCTCATTTTATCGGCAAAATTACATAAGGTTCTCAAGCACAACATTATTACACTAAACAACCCATAATGCACTGCACAGCAAGAATGGCGGCCTACTGATAATTTTTTTAACATGCTCTGCACATTTAAACTTATTTTCTGTGAGAATCAGCACGAGAATTTCTGTAACAGCTGTCGAAACTCTGAAGAAATTTTATATTAAAAACTTTAATATTTCTTCATTACTAATTTATTTTATGTAACGTTTAAGCCCATAAATGTTTTTGTGAAATGCTAATATTACTGAGGCTAACGATAAAACACTCGTCGGCCTTAATATACATGCTTATGAATAAATTTTATCAGTATTTTTCCATAAAATACTTATTGC
>JAHWFO010044046.1:41272-53197 GCA_023313115.1 Rhysida immarginata | reverse complement strand
TTATTATTATTATTATTATTATTATTATTATTATTATTATTATTATTCAGTTCTTTTTAGGTTTTTAATAATTTAATTAAAACATATTTGAAGTATAAAGAAACACGCCAATTTAGATAAAGCCTAATAAAAATATCCTGGCGTAAACAAATAATGGAAATTAGGCCAAACTCTCACAAGCCAATTCTAAAGTTGCGTGTGAGGATGACAAGTAAAAATTATGGCAGTCAATTCAAGTTATTTTACGCAAAGAAGTGCAGAAGTTGCTGCTTCAAGATTTTTTTTATATGAGAAAATATACGAGGTGCAGTAGATTAAATGAAATTCCCGGAGACAGAGAAAAGCGACTCTCAGCGAGCTAAACAAACGGCAAATGACCGAATGATACATAATTTTAAGACACATAGGCAAAATTTCAAAAATATGCATTATGACTTTCGTTTTTTCTGTGCGAATGTAAGTCGCACCGGTTTACTGTAATTTACGGTAATAACGCCGCAGTGTTGGATAAGCCGTATTGATAAAAACGTATTATTTAAAAAAAAACTGTAGTTATGCCGCAGCGATAGTTAAACCGCACTCCCCCTCTCCCTTTATGATAGACAAGTAAAACAAATTGGCTTAATTTAGGAGAAATCTTCAAAATCGGAATGAAAAACAAAAGTCAAACATTCTTCTTCATCTTCTTTATTTTCATCATTATCGTCAGCAACAGTTTTGTATGGTTAACAAGCAGCTCTGTGATGTACAATCAATGGCAACAACGATTTCAGAAAACTAATACTGCAGTTGCATTCCGTCCTGATGAAAATCAAACGAAATTAGCGCATAATATACATTACAGTACCTTAATTTTCCTGCATATACAATGTACAGTTCATTATTACATTTATTCACTTTTCATTTGAATTTCCCGTCGCCACTTTATCACATTGAAACAAAGTTGCCCTTCATGGATTGAGAAGTTACATTCGTATTTTTTTTGGCGACTGGAAATTCAAATGAAAAGTCATGTAATGAACTTCAAACGAATTTAGCGTATAATATGCATCACAGAACTTAATTACCCTGTATTTACAATGTACAGTTCATTATATATTACATTAATTCACTTTTCATTTGAGTTTTCCGTCGCCAATAAAATATGAATGTAACTTCTCAAATATGAAGGCCAACAACATTGTTTCGATGTGATAAAGTGGCATTCTGTTCATATTGAGGAGTTATATATTCGTATTTTTTTTGGGACGTGAAATTCAAATGAAAAGTGAATTAATTTGTTGTATAATGACTAGACACTGTATTTGCTGTATAATTAATCTATAACACACTGTAATTTCGTTGTGAATTTCATCAGGACAGTAGTTCGAAGCAGTTTGGAAACTGAATTCAGCGTTGTGAATTTAAAGTAGCGATCTTTGGGAGGTGTTATTTTTGTATTAGATGTTGGTGACGAGAAATTTAAATAAAAAGTGAATTAATTTATTGTATAATGAATTGGTACTGTATATGCAAAATAATTAATGTATATTACACTGTAATTTCATCGGGACAAAACCCTGTCCAACTTGTGGATGAACAAATTCACTCTTTGGATATTGAATTAATTTTTGTATGTTGTTTTTAAATAAATGTTTTCTTACATCAAACACTGCATATAATAAATAAAAAAGAATAAGCATTATGGATGCAAACAATCCAGGAGAAGAATTTTCTCTGATGGGAGCCGGAGTTTTAGTTCCGGACCCCCCCCCTCCCCTCCCCCACCTAAAATTTCATTACATTCTTAGTTTTTTTTGGCGACGGGAAATTCAAATGAAAAGTGATATAATGTAATATATAATGAACTATACGTTGTAAATACAGGGTAATTAAAGTTCTGTGATGCTAATTTCGTTTGAAGTGCATCAGAACAGAAAATTAACTTTAAAGCAATTCAAATGTTGAGAAGTTACATTCATATTTTTTTTGGCGACGGGAAATTCAAATAAAAAGTCGTATAATGAACTTCAAACGAAATTAGTGTATAATATACATCACAGAACTTTAATTACCCTGTATTTACAATGTATAGTTCATTATACAACAAATTAATTCACTTTTCATTTGAATTTCCCGTCGCCAAAAAAAAAAAAAAATAGGAATATATAACTCCTCAATATGAACATAATGCCACTCTATCACATCAAAACAATGTTGTTTGCCTTCATATTTGAGAAATTACATTCGTATTTTATTGGCGACAGGAAACTCAAATGAAAAGTGAATAAATGCAATAAATAATGAACTGTACATTGTATATACAGGAAAATTAAGGTACTGTAATGTATATTATGCGTTAATTTCATTTGATTTTCATCAGGACTGAATGCAACTGCATCACATCAAAGCAGTATCAGTTTTCTGAAATCGTTGTCAAGCTGTTAGGAAAAAAAAACAGTAGTTACGCCGCAACGATAGGTAAGCCACACAAGCATTTTTTATAACTTTTGTAACCACATGTCATTGATTTTAAAATTTTACACAATGGGTGTCAATGCAACCACAATCAGTTTGATTGGACCACCCCCCCTTTTCTCACAAATCAGAACCAGAATCCAATGGAATGAATTCAAAGACTGCTAGTTCAACAAAAATGCTTAAACAAGATCAATATGCACAATCAAGGACATAGGATTGGTTCTTTTAAAGATAGCAGGCTGTGACTTATTTATTTCAATAAGCAAGGCAAGGGTTGGAATCAATAAAATATCTTTTTATTCAAAGTTAAACAGATCACCAGTGAGATACAAAATTAAATAAAGTCTTAAATCTAAGTAAAAGAAAGTAGATAGATCTTATCGTAAAGAAGAAAGTTAATATTAAATTCCCCAAGTACTTATAACTATGATAACATGCAAAATATAAATAAATATCAATAAAACTCAATTGCTCTGAGGAAAGAGATAGTATCAATTAAAACTCAATTCTAAGAAAGTTCTCTCAAATAGTTCTTTATCACACCTTTTGTCATGACAACCAAAATAAATCTTATGCATTTAGGTTCATTCTACTTACAGTTGCGTAGTTTCAGACACCTGCAGACTTGTGATCACTTTTAATCCAATTTAATGCACAAAAACACCTCTTGTGTTAAACAGGCCATAAAATATATCACTTATCACACTGAAGCACAGAAAACACACCTGAAGATAATCCGGATCGATTAGTGAGTGAGTCCACTGGAGGTCTCAAAGTGTCCCCACTATGTTCAACAGAAGATTTCAAATACGTAGTCCTCTTCCTCTTCTCAATGTCGGGTTCCTAATTATGCCTGTCGCTTGAAGAAAATCGTGTTGCTCGCTTCCATTTGCTCTGAAGAATATCGGGGTTCCAATTTCCAGTTCTTGATTCTAATCATGAATGATGACTCTGAAGAATATCAATTGCATCCAGGTTCCATTTCAAACATTTAGGGATTGATTCTCTTAAGTTCCATTTCAATAATACTTAATCGGGAGTCTTGTCTATATCAACATACTTAATCATGGATTTTCCATATTCCACTACTTAATCGGGAGTCTTGTCTATGATGAGTGATGAGTTCTCACAAGCTTTGATTTCGGAAGGAGAGGCCACCAGATCGCATTGACGGACTACGGAAGTTTCGCAGCCGCCATAGCGCATCTCGCCTGACCCTCCTCCCTCAATCAGCCGAGGCAGAGAGCGCTCAGCTTCCCTCGACCGCCTGCTTGTTCAACCCATAACGACTCATAAGTTTCGTCTTCCCATATATATACTGATGAGCCTGCACAATCCTAAACTGAATGAAGAAACTAGCCCAACTACTTGGCCGACTGTGGAGTTTACACAGCAGCGTTTTTCGCTAATGCTGTTCCTCATCAATTTCCATTAAGCCTTATGTTCCACTCGAGAGGAGAAAGCGCGCAGCCTTCCTCTGCCAGCTCCTCAACAGGACTCGTATAGTTTCGTTTTCTCACGAGCTTTTATTTCATCACACATCCGGTCTCCCTTTCCCTTTCACAACTTATAAGTCCCCAAAGTGAACAAATCACGAAAACTATAATAATTTCAAACACTATACGAAATCCATGACACAAACAAATCATTAAAAAATTCAACATTTCTATTTATCGAGGAATCCAATGACCAATGTCAACAATATTTATTTAAACTCCAAAAGAATGTCTCTTCCTGTCATTGCTCCACCCCTCCTGCTATTTCACAATTGTGTGCCTTCGATTACTATCCAAAATTATAATCCTGAATTATCTCAACTTAATAAATCACTACTTCAAATAAAATTATATTACTTTATTCTCATTAAACAACTGAATAATACCTGCTATTATTCCTGTGACCAAGTTTATCATAAAATGAATACATTACTTAACACGTGATAACGTCACACTTTAATAGATATGCCGCAGTGTTATTACGGTACTAGCAGAGGCACCTGCCAATGCCCGGGATAATTACAGTTGTAGGTTAAACAACCACCTCCTCATTAAGTTAAATAATATAGTCTTCAGTAAATCTACAATTTCCTTCTGTAGACGAAGCTGTTGTTCAAATGTTTCCGACGCCCAATACTCATTCATTACTTTGCTGGCATTTTGATAGATATGAATTACGAGGTGCGTTCAAATTCTAAGGTCTCCTAATTTATTTTTGAAAAACTATTCACCCCTATTAAGCTGAAACTCCCGTGATTTGTCCACATAGTCGACCTGTAACCGTACACGTTTTTCACAACGCTCATGCCACGATTCGATCGCCGCTGCAAATACAAGTGGTCTGTTTTGCCTACTGAAAAGCCGCTCAATGAACAGAAGATTTATTCCCTTCTTGCATAAGCGATTTCCCAGTAGACAAAACTTATTCCTAAAGAAGCATTTGTAGCGGCCTACCAATCATGGCGTCAGCATTGTGAAAAATGTCTACGGGTA
Organism: Rhysida immarginata; assembly: GCA_023313115.1. Classification (NCBI taxonomy): domain Eukaryota; kingdom Metazoa; phylum Arthropoda; class Chilopoda; order Scolopendromorpha; family Scolopendridae; genus Rhysida; species Rhysida immarginata. The sequence goes on along the minus strand of JAHWFO010044046.1, from coordinate 48,248 downwards.
ACGGTTGACTATGTGGACAAATCACAGGAGTTTCAGCTTTCTAAGGTCAATAGTTTTTTCAGCTTGTATTATTATAATCCTTAGAATGATTATTATAAAGAATAATACTGCATCCAGAGTAGAGTATCATGTACGCTTTGTTATCGGTTATTTCGTCAGCTGTCACCCGAGCGAAGGGTCTGCTTGGAAACATCATTCTTAATGAACCTAGTTACATTGCACACCTTTGCCTGATTACCTGGCATTGCCCGGGACTTTATTTAACCTCTTGTTGTCTTGCCTCAGATTAAAGTATTCATCTTCACCACCAGGGAGCATCACTGGATTCTTTAGATCTATCTTTCTTTTGAAGTTTCCCTTGCCCTTGACGTAGAATTTCTTATACCCTCCTTCTCTAGATGAAGCTCCTGTTGTTCAGATGTTTCCAACTCCTGATGCTTCTCATCTTGTTTTGTTGCCAAATTTCAATATTCGTTCTTTCTCTTTTCTTTCCAAACGCACAAATTTTCGCCAGTCGTCTGGACTTTTTTTAGGGAGCTCATGAAAGACGTGTAACTCCTTAGCCTCCGCGATAGACACTGCCTTATCTATGTCCTGTCATTGCATCATTTTATGCTCATTGTTAATAATTCTTGATAACAAACGTTCAATCATCACCACCTCTGTTTCCAAAACAGATTTTAGTCAAAATGTATCGGGAGATTTTTTAGGATATCAGGGTTCGTACGGATCATGGAAAACCTGGAAAGTCCTGGAAAAATCGGAAAAAATTTTTAGGCATGGAAAATCAGTGGTTTCTGATTTAAGTTTTGGAAAAGTTTTGGAAAAGGTGTTTTTTGATCAGATTTAATGTTTTCTTAATAATTATTTATAAATGATATGAATATATTATTCTTAAAAAAATATAAGATTATGGTTTTGGAAAATGTATTGAATTGCCTTGAAAAGTTTTGGAAAAGTCATGGAATTTTATCTTTGATCAAGTGTAAGAACTCTGGATATGTTTGAATTTGCTGTGCAACCAAATCAGTTTGGTAATATCCCCGGTGTTGCTCGGAGTCTTATTTGTTTAAATGTTGCAATAACTGAATGTGAATATACAGTAAGAATGAACACATTAAAACGCTTAGAAATAATATAGTAAAAATTAATCATGAAAATTTGAAAAAAAATTTAGGGTTATTTCACTACTTGGTAATCAGTTGTTGCAATTCGCACTCTGCTCTCGATGTCTTGAAGCAAAACTTGGCCATTCTTAATTTTGTGTAGTTTAGCAGTCGCAGTTTCTTCTGTTGATAAACTTGCATTGTTGAGGGCTGCCTGGGAACTTCGATAATACCATGTACTTAATCACTCACCACTTGCTCAGTTTCTCAATACTCTGCTAACTCTCCATTATCTCCAGTTACTGCTCATTTTTAAAGATTTTCAAGAAAATGTTAAGTTCTAAGAACTATCATTTCTAAGAAAAGCCCGAACAACAGAAAGTTTATGCATTGCTACAAATTGAACCTTATTTATAAAGCACAAACTTTGCTTTGCATTGTTGGTCATGAGATATACTGTGTATTTCAAAAGTTCCCGAAGTGCTCTTTCTGTATGTAGAGAAAGCCTAACCTGTGACAGCAGGAGTAAAGTTCGGCCAACCACTAAAATAAACCATGTGCTGAAATAAATTACACAAAATCAGTATTACATAGCGGCAAAGTTTCTCAAAAATATAATAATTTTTACATTTCCAAAGGAAACGTGTCATTAATTTCCAAAGGAGAACTATCTCTGCTCGTTCTTGCATATTGTATTTCATTTGTTTGTTTTCATGCAATAAACGCTTTTTAAACTGTTACTGTATTGGCATAAGCTTAATACCATGTACTATAGGTTTTATAAATGAAACTTCTAGTATTTTTTACTTTAACATTTTATTTCACTCTCATGTTCGTGTATTTGCATTTATGTAAAAAAAAAAAAAAAAAAAAAAAAAACCAGCAGGGAGCATACATTTATTGAAAAAGGTTGAGAGACAGTGGCCCCTGTCTACTAGCCCTTCAGCATACCAGCACAACAGTATGTTATGCAGGGAAAGTCACCTCCTGAAACACACAGTATATTGGTAAACTTAGAACTAATAAAAGACTCTTTAACCACAACGATAATAGATTGAAAATATACAACCTGATACTGGAAGTATTTTTCGGAAGCAATTGCTTCCATCATTCAGCAGCCCAGGAGCACCTCAAAGAAACTGAGAGAACTGCCTGTGTCTTGAAACAGCTGAGTATTTATAAGGAACAACAACCAATAAAAGAAAAGCATAAAAATCACTTTCTCTGATTGGTTACTTGGGTCAACCAACGAATTAGAGGGGAGTCGCTGATTGGGCCTCTATCTAGGTTAAGTAATAAATTACTATCCGATTGTTGGATAGCAATGCTTTCAAAAGCATCCATCAGGTGTTTCTTGTTTATTGATTTTATCAGATGTACATTGTTGCTAGGAAAATCGTGGCCTGTGTTGATTGAATGTTTTGCTACGGAGGACTGGCTGCTTCTTCCATTCTTCCTGTGTCCCATATGCTCCTTATATCTGGTTTTAATGTTTCGCAACGTTTGCCCTTTGTAAAACATAGGGCATTGGGCACACTTTATAACATAGATTCCTGACCTGAGAAGTGGCGGTATTTTGTCTTTCGGGTTGTGGAAAATGTTCTTGGTTTGGTTAGGGTTACTGTAAGAAATAGAAAGATCAAAAGACTTAAAAACTGTGCTGAGACCTCTGATTAGTTGTTTGTTGAAAGGTAATGAGATGGTTCTTCCCGGTTTTTTCCATGGTGGTGATATCCTGTATGAATTTTTTGTACAGTTTTTTTCTAAGTAGGTCTGTGATCGTGTGTCTGCTGTAACCGTTCATAGTTGCGATGTCCTGATTAAGGGAAATTTCTTGATTGAATCGTTCTTGGTTGAGTGGGATGTTTATGGCTCTGTCCAACATGGAAATGAAAGTGGACATCTTCTGGTTCCAGGGGTGGCTCGAGTCGCTGGTGATGTAATTAAGGCTGTTTGATGGTTTATTTATTGCAGAGTGTTTGTGAATTGCATGTTGATACCATTGTTGATAATTATTACTGCACAAAATTTGGCTTGCATTGTTGGTCATGAGATATTTCTTATTAATATGCCCTGCCATCATTATAGATATCGATTTATCTTTATATATACAGTAAAGCCTCCATAGAGTGAACGCCGATAGCGAAATTCTTTCAATAACGAAAGTTTTCTCTTGTCCTGGCAAAAATCCTATTGATTTAATGCTTTTTCAGTCTCCAAATAGCGAAATCTTTATAGCGTAATTATCCCTATAACGTAAGGATTTTTCGGTCCGGACAATAAATTTTAAGGTATATTTTACCTCTTTATTACGAAATTTGATTCCCACACTTAGCGTGACCTGACAGCCAACGAATGAAATCATTGCGAACGACCAACAAGCAAAGTTAAAAACAAGTTTTTACGTCACAAGCTCTGCCCATTCGGCTGCGGCATAAGGCTTATTTTATCGGCAAAATTACGAAGAGTTCTCGAGAACGTTATTGCACCAAACTACCCATGATGCACTGCCCAGCAATAATGGCGGCCTGCTGAGGAGTTTAAATCTGCAAGCATGTTAAACATTTATTTTCTTTGCAAGTCAGCATGAGAACTACTATAAAAGCTTTCGAAACTCGGAAGATTTTTTATATTAAAATATTTAATATTTGTTCAAATTTATTTTTTTGAAAGTTTACCATAAACTTTTTTGTGAAATGCTAATTTTACCGAGGCTGACGAGAAAAACACTCTATAAGCCTTAATATACACTCTTATGGATATGTTCTATCAGTATTTTTCTGTAAAATACGTACGTATTACACCTATACCTCGTTATAAGTACTGATTGGTTCCAAAAACTTGGTACGTAACTCGAATATCCGTATAAAGAATACGTACTTTTCAGGGTCAGTAGAATCGAGGCAATGAAAAAATGTGCGACGTTTTATTATGTAGCTCTCATCAGAGGTTACTAATGTACTTTTTTAAAAATAAATTTCCTTGATGACGCGTTGACAATACCCATTAATAATTTTGATACAAACATAAACAAATTAAATGGAATCTGTTTCATTTTTTTTTATGAAATAATACAGCACAGTAGTGTATATTTTTTATCGTCTTTAGTTTATTATTTTTATTTCTTCGTAAACATAGTAATATATAACGGAAATAGTCTAATTCATAGGCGCTAACTATGCTTATAATTCAACAATTAATTTCAACAAACAAAGCAAGAACTTAAACTGACTCACTACAGAGTATCGCGTGCGACGCATGCGTCGTGTGCAACGAGATTAATTTATTAGAGTGGAAATAACGACGCCATGTTTTAAGCTAATTGATAGTTGAGTTCATAGTGGTGATGCTGATGATCAGTGTATTTCCATTCTACTCTTTAGTTAATATCATTGGCCGTATCACGAAATATTGGATACATAAAACGAATTAATGCCATAATTTGAAAAGTACGTAGAACGAGCATACGTATAACGAGGTATGGGTGTACAAAATTATTTTCTGCCTGTTCTGCTTTCAAATTTTAATTATTTCAGAAAAAAATAATCGCGATCCAAACAAAATTTTCAGCAATGGCGACCTAGATGACTTTAGATAAGTAGCGATGTCAAGTATCGAAAAAGTTTTGTTCTTAATATTAAGAAGCATTAATAAAAAAATGCTAAAATTTTATATATAAATACTAAATTTAAAATACACATATAATTTATCCATCAAAATTAGGCAAATTTTAACACTATCTCCAAGCAACAAAATATCTATATAACGAAATGATTTTATTGGTCCGTTGTGTTTCGCTATACGGAGGTTCTACTGTATAACGCACTTTCCATCTGTTTGTTTGTTACTCCATAACTTCTGAACCGGGCAGCCCCCGACTTTCATCATTCAGCAGCCAAGGAGCCCCTCAAAAGAACCTGAGAGAACTGACTTGGAATAGAACATGCTGAGTATTTATAACGAACGGAAGCCAATCCAGACAAAAAGATCCAACTGAAATTTATTGATTGGGTAAGTGCATCGCCCATTTGATCAATGGTGATTCGCTAATAGGACCCCTACCTAAGTTGAGTAACAATTTTTTATCTGTTTTTTGAATGGCTAAGCTTTCGAAGGCGTCTAGAAGGTGTTTCTTGTTTATTGACTCAATAAGTTTTACATTGTTTATTAAGAATTCATGCCCGGTATCTAGAGAGTTTGGCTATGGATGACTGATTCCCTCTACCACATCTTGTGTGTCTCATGTGTTCTTCGAATTTTGTTTCAATATTACGGACAGTTTGTCCTTTGTACATCATGGGGCATTGGGAACATCTGGCTTCGTATATTCCTGATTTCTGTAGTGGTGGAATCTGATCCTTTGGATTAGGTAATAAATGCCTGGTCTGGTTGGGATTGCTAAAAGATAACGTAATATTAAAAGATTTAAAAACAGAATTTAGACCTTTGATTAATGATTTATTGTAAGGTAAGGATACGACTCTCCCTCTATTTTTAGTCCGGTTGAGGGTAGTGATTTCGTCCATGAACTTCTTTAACTTCCTCTTCCTGACCAAATCGGTGATGGTACGTGTGCTATAGCCATTTTTAACTGCAGTATTCTGGATTAAGGAAATTTCTTTTTTGAATGAGGATTGACCTAGTGGGAGATTAATAGCTCTGTCAATCATCGAAATGAAAGTAGACATTTTTTGATTCCAAGGGTGGCTGGAATCGCTTGGTATGTAATTCAAACCGTTCGTAGGCTTTCGGTATACCTCAAATGATAGTGAATCATGGTTTCTGATGACTAGGATGTCAAGAAACTGCAACCTTTGATTGGTTTCCAACTCAAAAGTGAATTGAACGGACGGAAAATAACTATTAATATGTTGGACAAAAATGTTGACATCTCAAGCATTGGTGTCAAAAATTGTGAAGATATCGTCCACGTATCTGAACCAACAATCGGGAAAGTAAAAACCGGAATTCTTCAGGATATCCTCGAAACTTTTAAAAAATATTTCGGCCATAATAGGGCTAAGGCAAGAGCCCATCGGTGTACCGCCCACCATTTTGTAAACTTTCCCATTGTATTTAAAAATATTATTATTGGTACATAACCTTATTAGACTTAAACATTCGTTGCATATGTTTTCAGGAACTTTGTTCTTATTCAAAATATTAGTTAAAAAGTTTATACTTTCAGGTATAGGGATTCTAGGGAACAAGGAGACAATATCGAAGGATACCAAAATTTCCCCATTCTTAATGACCTTATTTTTCAGTTTTTTCACTAAGTCAATACTATTACTAACTGAATTACTCATTCTATATCGGTTATTAGCAACTTTAGAATAACTCCGTCTGTAATAATGAATGATACTTTTTTTTTTTAAATAAGGGCATTTACCATAAACATTTCAAATTATTATATCTTCTCTTCCCATGGGCCGACTGTGGTAAAACAAAACCTACATGGTGCCACAAGCTCTTTCATACTCAAGTATGTGGCGAGCGAAATAGGAGAACGACAACCATAGCCAGGGCTGAAGAAACGTCAGATCAAAGTGTTGTTTTATTTTCATTCTATTCCTTCTTCTTTCGAAACCACGTGCATTATTCTACACGTGTAGAAGTCTGATAGAATCTTAGATTTAAGAAAACATAGAGAAAATGTGTTTTCTTTAATCTGAGGTAGAACTGCTAGAAGGCCATAGTTAGAGAGCGCCATGTAATGGGAGCATTTTAAAAGAATTCTTTTCGGTTTTTCAGTATGATTTTTACTGTATTACCGTAAATATTCTACTATAATGCGAAAAAATTTGACTTGAAAAACCACCTAAAATTGTGGGATCGCATTATACAAGAGGGAAAAATTAGCGCTACAA
>JAHWFO010044046.1:16477-28113 GCA_023313115.1 Rhysida immarginata | reverse complement strand
GTTGGCGGTCCGAGCCAGAGGTTCCTGGTTCGATTCCGGGCTGCGGATATTTTCTTTCCTATTTTTCATTATTAATTCGAACAGCTGAGGTGGCCGTACCATTACAAATCCTCACAGAACAACTAATGATTTTTCTTTATTTATTTATTAAAGTGTAATATACAATATCCGACCAGCGCCAGTATGGCTGAAGGCCGACGAGTTAGGTCCCTGGCTGGAAAACTTATAGCGAAGTAATACATAACAAAAATATGTATAATTATATAAAAAAATAAATACAGTTGGAAAACGAAATGCTAGATTTAGAGGGGTAGGGGGAAGAGTTAGAAAAATACTTTAGTCTGGACGAGAATAATACTGTAAATGTTTTTTAAACAGACGAAAGTATTTTACCAACTGTAAATAAGCCGGTAGAGAAGCCCAGCATTTTAACCAATATGTGACAAACAACGATGCTGGTAAGTATGTTTAGTTAACGGCGAAATAATGAAACAGTGCAGGGTTTGACTTAAGCGGTATCGCATCGCAAGTTTAAAAAAATGCTATGCATTGTCCACGTTTGGGATGCAAATCTGCTATTCACACTTCCCCATCTGAAAATTGCATATTACCTACCTAAAAATACAGGGTTGGGACAAATACCGGAGAGTTTTTAAAATTTTCTAATCGTATGTGGATAGTGGACGCCAACATCCCACTGCCACCAGTTTACAGATGTCTTTCTGTTTAATCACTTCCTTTTGGTCAAAGTTTTGAAATGTTGGTGTGCGTTAAATACCCTTTTCAACCAACGAAATTTCAAGGTCATATTTGATGAACTGCAATTACAGTAGTAAAGCCTGGTACTTACATACGGCAAACATCGACGGAAATAATGTCATTTTTGCCGTCGAGTACGATGGAAACATGATGAATTGGAAGATCAAATACCTGTCTTTAACAGAATCGCAAGGGACAAGAAAAAAAATTTCGTTCAAGACAGTTTCCGTTTAATGAGTCTTATAAGAAACTGTTAGCTTGAGAAAGCATTAAATACAAAAAAGTTTTTGAACAGTTATGTTAATCAACACGTGTTTTTATTAGGTGAATATAAGTTTATTTAAAAATTTAGTGTGGTGGGTGTGGCAGGTGTTACCCTACTAGATAGAGTGTACAGCAGCACAATAAGGGAATCTTTAGGTGTTGAGCCGCTACTTCTCCGCATTGAGAGATCTCAGTTGCGCTGGTATGGCCACGTGATACGGATGCCGCAAACTAGTCTTCCTAGGCAGTTGTTATTTTCCAAGCCGGTGGGTAAGAGACCAAGGGGTCGGCCTAGAACCAGGTGGCTAGACTACATGGAGAATCTGGGTTCGAGTCGCTTGGATATTACCAGGGATGACATGCGCCTGATGGCGGAAGATCGCGATCGCTGGAGATCCTCCATAGGGCTGCTGCCCCCGCGACCCTAACGGATAAGCGGGTTTGAAAAGTAAGTAAGTAAGTAAGTAAGTAAAAAATTAGAAAAGAGCTGTATTTATTATTTATGCATAAAATATAATACAGGCAATTCAAATCAACAATATAAATTCATAATGTTAGAACAGACAGGTTTCATTCCAAACTCCTAACATTCCGAAAAAAGAGATTCCCTCTCATCACACTTGGTTAGCATACTTCTGATATTTCCTGTATCAAATGCTGCTGTTGAAAGATATGTTTCTACCGGGTGTTCAATTTTTCTGAAGACATTGAAATATCTCGAGAACCACACATCGGATCAAAAAAGTGTGGAATAAAAAATGTTCGTCTCGAAGGGGGACATCTAATGATACCAAACTTGACCCCCCCACCCCTGGAGGTGGAGGAGGGAGGAGTTAAAAAATTTAAATGGGAACTCCATTTTTTATTGCAGATTTGGATTCTCCAGAAAAAATTACCCCAATTTGACGTATGATTCGAGTCATTTCGGTCACAGATGGCGTTGTAATCGACAAAAATCAAAATGGGTAAAAAAACGTTGAAAAATGGCGATATCTCAAGAAATAGGTATCAGATCAGCAAAATTAAATTAAATGTTTTTGATATTCTTACAAATGCTACTTAATGACACCATAATTGTCCACCCTATTTCTTGGAGAATAATTTTCTTGGATAAAAACGCAAACGAGAGATGACTCCTAACCTTCTTTACAATTTGACTATTAACTGGTCAACGTGAAGGTTCCACGAAATGTCGCTTATCGTCATTCCCAAGTAAGTAAATGCCAAGACCATGCCAAGCCTATGGTTATTAAAATACAAAGGGAGATCATTAGGGACACCCATTTTATTGCGTTGATAAAATATCATTGCCTTGGTTTTATCAATATTAACAAAAAGATGGTTATTAACAGACCAGATATGTAAATCAGTTGGAGCAGGATTTAAAAGTAATATCAAATCATATAACTCAGAACATGAACCAATAAAAGTGACATCTGCGTAAAGTAATAGCTTAAAGGAAGTGCGAGGTTGAATATGGTAAACTAAATCGTTAACAAATAAAGAAAATAGTAATGCCGAAAGAATCGAACCCTGAGGGACCTCTACAGTACAGGGATTGAATATTGAATATTGAATATTGAATCGAAGTGGAAGATACAGGGTGAATACAAAAGTCTGAACCCCCCTTTTATTTTTTGAACCGAAGCAGGTATGTCAATTTTGATGAATCCAATGAATAGGAAGTTGTGGGTGGCCTATCCCATGGTTCACTTTTCATCATCCCAAATATGCAAATTAGGACACATTCAAAATTTATCTCAAAAACCGTAAGGGATAGAGAAAAAAAAACCCAATTGCAAACTTGTTCAGCATAAAAAAACAAACAAAACAAAAAAAAAATCATCTAAATCGGACCAACCAATCACCCACAATCACGTGGTGAACTGTTTGTAGCTTACAAGCAGTCACAGTATACAAACAAGTTACTTCAAACAGTTTTAAAAAAAAAAGTTAATCAACAAAATGCTCGATGTGACGACCATGGGCACCATAACACAATTGGGCACGGAACCTAACTGACGCCAAAACATCGGCAAACATGACTGGTATCACTCCTCGGCACGCTTCCTGGATTCGTTGAACCAGATCCTCCAGTGAGGTGGGCTGCGTAGCATAAACCTTGTCCTTCAGGTATCCCCATAAGAAAAAGTCAAATGGTGTAAAATCAGGGGAGCGGGGTGGCCAACAAACTGGTCCTCCTCGGCCAATCCATTGTTGTCCAAACATCTCACTTAGATGCTCGCGAACGACCAACCCGTAATGTGGAGGAGCTCCATCATGCTGAAACCACGTGCGCTGATACGAGGCCAATGGTAAATTGTCAATGATTTCTGTGACTACCACGTTGAGAATTTCAGCCCGGTAGCGTTCTGCAGTCAGTGTGTTCCATCGTAAAAATACGGTCCAACCACAGTGTCATTGTACAATCCACACCACATATTGATTCTCCAGCTCACTTGATGAGTTGCTTCTCGCAGACATCGTGGGTTTTCGTCTGCCTAATGACGATGGTTGTGCCTGTTGATAACTCCATCCCTGGTGAACTGGGCTTCATCTGTCCACAACACTTAATGAATGAAGTTTGGATTGTCATCCAGGCTGGTAAGTAACCAGTTGCAGAAGGCGGCCCTAGCAACATAATCCAATGGCAGTAACTCCTGGTGACAGTCTATATGGTATGGGTGAAAATGACGTGCGTGGAGAATGTTGAGAACAGTTCTCTGATGGCACCCAACATCTGCAGCAATTGCTCCGCTGCTTGTGTGGGGATTTGCAGCAACTGCAGCCAGAACTAATGTTGTTATATCCTCGTCGCCTTGTGCCCTTGGTCGTCCTCATTCTGCATTGACATTCCCTGTAGCGTCGAATCTTTGAATAATGTGACGTATTGTTTGACGAGATGGATGGCGTTCGTTAGGGCATCTGTCTCGACACAACCTAACTGCAGCTTGTAGGTTTCTCCTTGCTTCTGAAGCAGATCATCATGTTGACCATTTCCGGAACAGTGTAGCTTGCCATCCTGGAATTGTTCTGTCTTCTGTATGCTGAAACATGCCTTTTATTTGCTTTTCTGCATGAAAGTGAATGTGAGTATGCTAATTTGTTAAATTTTTGATTTGCATGCTTTACATGGTGGAAATATCAACATTCAGTTTTCCTTGTGCAGTGTGACTATTTGTAAGCTACAAACAGTTCACCATGTGATTGCGGGTGATTGGTTGGTCCGATTTGGATGATTTTTTTTTTGTTTTGTTTGTTTTTTTATGCTGAACAAGTTTGCAATTGGGTTTTTTTTCTCTATCCCTTACGGTTTTTGAGATAAATTTTGAATTTGTCCTAATTTGCATATTTGGGATGATGAAAAGTGCACCATGGGATAGGCCACCCACAACTTCCTATTCATTGGATTCATCAAAATTGACATATCTGCTTCGGTTCAAAAAATAAAAGGGGGGTTCAGACTTTTGTATTCACCCTTTATAATAAACAATTTTAAAAAGTAAACCCGTTCAGTCTAAAGAGATCTCAACCATAACAAAGGAGGTACACTTATACCATATTGCTGACCTAATTTGCCAATTAATCTTTCAACTAGGACTAGATCAAAAGCCTTGGAGAAATCAATAAAAACAGAGGCAACATAGCTATTACAAGCCATATTAGTAGAAATATATTCCATAGCTAGCAGTGGTTGTTTTTATGTGGTGTAAATCCATGTTGGCACGAGGTGATGAGCCCATTTGAAAATATATAGAGGGACAGATGATTAGAAAAGTCTTTCAAAAATCTTTGCAAAAAAAAAAAAAAAAAAAAGTAAAGAAGTCACAGGCCCATAATTAGCAAAAGAAAGGGAATCGCCCTTCTTAAATATAGGTGTTACCTTGGCACGCTTCAATGCCTTAGGAAAGACACCAGTGGATATAGAGCAATTAAAAAGGAGAGCTAATGGATAAGCAAGCAAAGGAATAAACTGGCTTGGAATATTTTGGAAGGTAAGCCTAGAGGGTCAAGTGACATAGTCGATTTTAACTTTTTGGAGATCAAGCCACCTCATCAGACGTTGTGGGAGTAACAAAAAAACTGAACGAGTTATCAGAAAATTGGACTGAATCAACTACAATAATTGTATCAGGAAAATAGTCTGATGGTGATGCAAAAGTGAACGAAGAAATTGTGTTAATTTAGCAGTGTTAACTTCCTCTAAATTTTTGAAAGGAAAATGGCAAGAATCCTTACCTGCAGTCTGCTCCCTCAAAACCGCCCATCTATCGCAATTTTTTCTTATTTTGGTAAACAGTCCTTTAAAGTATGCACACTTGATTTTGCTGCGTAGTTTATTAGAGAATTCTTGAAACGTTCAATAGTAGCACATGTTGGATGACGTCGACACTGCAGATACAGTTCAATTTTGAAATTGATATCTCATAAAAGAGTAGGTAATCCTGGGTTTCTTGGGTTGATCGTGATGGGTAAACTCTGTGATACGGAAGATAACGATCAAAACCCAAATAAACTTGACATAAAAATATATTGAACATCTCGTTTACATCCTGAATATTAGATAACAAGCACAAACAATCTGTCAATAAGTAGAAAGACTAAAGCACAGCTAACCATTGGTCAAAAGTCACACGCTTTGTGAAGTTAACAAAGGTCGATCGAAATGTGAATGGTGAGTTCAAGTTAAAAACTAAAAGAAACTGAAAATGATCAGATACATGCATATTTAAAGCATTGCTATATAAAGGTAGCAATGAAGTTAAACAAGTATCTTTAGCCGTGTATTTACAATGAAAGGAAGAATAGTACGTAAAAGAGCATTTAGACTGATAAACCCGAGCAAGTAATAGGATCTAAAATGTAGGAAATATTTGAAGGAGGCGCGCTAAAATTAATGTTGAAATCTCCAGCCAATATTTGATAACCCGAATAATAATAGCGAAGTAAATGTTCAGACAGATAAAGACCAAATTTCTTCGAGGAGCCTGCGGGAGAACGATATACTACTATTATTAACCACTTTGATTTAATTAAAACAGATAAAATTTCAAAATCTGGTGTTACAATTGAACTCTGATTGGGCACAGTGAACCCCAATTTTAAAGAAATATAAATACTGATCCCACCTTTTCTACGACCAGACGGGGAGATAGAAATTGATTTATAACCGTCAAAAATAGGTGTCTCAACTGGGTCATGAAGCCAGGTTTCAACAAATAACAAAACATTAGGGGTGATGTTTAACAACTCGAAATTTAATTTTAGACAGTCTAAGTTGGAAAATATACTACGCACATTCAAAACTAATAAAGAAAGAGTTAATTTATAGGTTTTTAAATTCGATATGTCAGCATTAATCTCTTCATCTGGAATTGGATTGATAAACATGATCGATAAATAATAAAAGGTTAAAAAGAAAGTAAAACTTTAACAGAAAATTAAAATAAATACATAGAGAAGGAAAAAATAAAACAAAATAAAATAAAAGAAGATGGTAAGATAAAAAAAAAAAAAATAAAGAGAAATCACAACTTAAGCATGAACTGTACCTCAAAGTTATGTAGTAATCATAAAATTCATGCACATAGTTTGATTCTAGAAGCTCTAAATTATAAGTGATGAAATGTATTATAACATATCCCATTTCTGGGATGCAATAATTATAAATAATAATAAATAATAATAATAAAACAAACTAAAACAAGTAAATAGGCAAACCATAAACCAAAATAAATAAATAAATAAATAAAAATAAGCTCCAAATAGAAAAAAACAAACAAAAACAGACATTAGTTATAAACTAAATAAGTAAGATAAGACAGAAAATGATTAAATAGTTATACTTGAATTCGTCGAGATCTGCGGCCCTTATAATATGTTTGACCTTACCGTTGGAGTCCTTAACGAATATGGAGCCACTAAAGCTCCATGCACTTGATAGTCCAAACCGAGACTTCGCTTCACGAAGAAGCTTATAGCGAACGGCCGTGAGATCTTCCATTACCGCAGTACGGGGACGAGATTTCAGTTTCTTCCGATTCTTTATAATAAAGTCGTGAAGCAGATACGAGGACAAGCCGCCCGAGATCCAAGACGATGTGCGGCCACGATGTCTGTCGGGTTGATTGAGACATCTAGATTATCGTGTAGAAAAGAAGGGAGTATATCGGTAAGCACCTCAGCCGGACTTTCTTTTAGACCATAATTTCTTACATTAGCTTGTCAAGAGTGTTGCTCAAGGGTATCCAGTTCTTCAGAGAGCTGATCCAACCTAGGACAATCATCATGAAGCTCACTGTTCAACTTATTTATATTTTCACGTAATGATGCATAACTGGCATCAAAACCCTCCCAACTGTGAGGCCAAACAATTGTGACTGTGATCGGTGACTTCTCTTAAGTTGTTACTAACATTTGATAGTTTATTATCGAACAGTTCGAATATCTTATCAGCGAATTTGCTGGCAAATGGTTCCCAAAATTTAGGGCATTCAGAGATCGTTAGAAGAGTTGCCTCAAAGGTGGTGAGAGAAGAATCATCATCCGATGACTTTGAGGGCGTACCACTGTTAGTAGCACGGGTGGTGGTGGAGGAGGCCTCAAGGTCGACCCGTTAACTTTCGGCATAATTCACAAAATATTCACGTGATTACGAGGAATAATAGAAATAATCATATTGTGCCCTGAGCGCATGGGTGGGGGTGCCATAAGGTACCCACAACGAAAATTCACACCCACGTGCGACAGGAGCGGGTTTTTCTAGACTTGCACGGGTAGGTGTTACAGGAACAAGGAGTAGAGATGAGTAACGTGAAACGTATTCATTTTAATCCTTAGCAAACGGATCAGAATATATGTAATTAGCAAGAATAACCTGGGGCCCCAAGAAAACATAAACCATAAACGTTAACCTTAAAACAAATTGATTTCTAACCTGACGTTTAACATTCTAAAAAAAAACAGTAAACAGCTTAATAGTCCATTCCGATGCTCCGTTAGTTGCGTGCACTGGCACATGGGCTGTCATAGGTGGGCAAATATCTAAGCACGATCAGCCAATAGACACACCACTTGGTCTAGCCTCACAGACAGCAGACCAAACAGGGCCAGGAAAAACCACAGGAAGGCGTCATGATCTCCTTTTGATGTTCCCACCTCAGTGTTTTGCAACCATGCAGCACTGGTAGATTGGAAAATTAGGGGAGAGAGCAGTAACTCCTGTCATTGAAACACCTAACACTTTACTGTCACACCATTAAACGACACAACTTTTCCCCCTATTCGCCTCCATGTGTCAAAACTAGTACACACTTTAATGTCAGCCGTCATTAATTGGACTGATCATGCACAAAGAGCAACAATGATTCTGATATATTCTAAATGGGGCGCTCTACAGACAGACTCATGTGCTCAGCTCCGCTTACAAAACCCCCGGCAATTGGCCGGGAAGCTTTGGAAAACGTTCGCGAACAAGCACCAGCTTAAGATTTTAGCATAATGAATGTCAAAACAAAAGAGATAACATACAAATACGTTGGGCTTTCAAACTGTGCTCGGACAGCAAAATAAGTGGAATACTTAAACTATCAGTTGCTTAACATTTGTTCAATTCACAAGAGCACTAATAAATGTATTCCTGCATACATAGTCGGTATTCAAAGGAGACTGACAACAACGGGCAGATAAAAAAAAAATCTGTTCCGTTTTATCTTGAATCTCGTTTATTCGTAATCATACTGATTACTCCCAAATGAAAATAAATCGTATAAAGGAACGATCTCACCGTTCTTCGTGTCAAATACCGCCGTATTCTCAACTTGGACGAATAATTTCGCTTGACTCGTCAGATGCCAACAGAAACACGAACGCAGCGTTCCACTCACAAAGGTTGCCAACTTTTGCTTGCCTGCACGACAACAACAAAACATCATTCATTTATAACAACAGCTCTCACCCTCTGGCTTTGTTGTAGTCTCACCTAGAAAAGCTGCACACAAACAATTGTTGCAGCCTCCCAAGGATATAAAAAAAAAAAAAATCTCCAAACAATCTGACAAAATATAAAAAGTTTTTTCAAAACAAAACAAGCGATTTTAAAATTAGACAACACCAATCATTAACAAACAATCGCAAATAAACTCTATCATCCGACTGCAAATGATCACACTCACGCCACACTCAGAACATTTACTCACAAATAAACCTAAAAAAAAACAATTAGCATAAATGACACTCAAAAACTGCAGAAAAACATAAAATTCTCAGCACACTCAAAACGCACACTGACACCAGTCACAATATAATGGCAATTATAATTAAAGAAATCAAAGTCCACAGGCCAATAAACAGAGAAAAATAAATCTCATATAAATAACGGTCATACCAGTGTGAATGGTGCCGTCCATTAAATGAATAAATTTGACCAGTCAACATAAAAAGCACAAAGAATGGATCATGTTAATTACAATTCCCCACCTAAAGGATAAACAAATAGTTCCAGTACAAAATGGAGCACAAATATCAATTTAAACAGGCATGGTTTGCTTACATCACTCAAATTAAGAAGAGTGCATGAAAAGCACGTCTGACTCGGACGAGTCCATTATATTTTAATTAATTATGTTGTTTGAATTGATCAGAAGTATATTGTTCACTAATTTTTATTTTTTTTTCCTTTATGAAATTTTTGCAGCATCATTTGGATCCAGTTCACCATTCACACAAAGTAAGAATTTTTTTACCTAGGGTTTGAGAATAGTTTATTGTAACATCTTTTGTGGTACAGTGCTCCCCCTATATAAGGGCAGCACATAATGCCAAATTTTAACTGCAAGTCCATAAAGGCATTAATTATTATACAGTGCTCCCACTAGAATTGATAGAGGGCAGGGTCACAATTGCAGCAAGAGGGCATCATGCAGTGTCAAGGCATCTCACGGGGAAGGAAGGCGAGAGGCAGGGGCAAGGCTCAAAGTGGAATTAGATTATATATATATAGACCCATTATATTAGGAAATCATTGCTTTATTCCTTAATAAACATAAATACAAAATATGAGGCAATTCTTCTATGTTTAATTTTAAACCATTCTTTTACTGCAAATAGTAAAATTTCATTAAATAAATCTATATCACGGTTTAATTTAATGCATAAAATATGTTTGAGTGTTTCCTCTTTCACTGCTTTCTGTGGGTTGTTTTTATTAATTTAATTTGAGATATAAAACTCTTTCCACTGCCGCAGTACTTAATGGAATGACAGTAACAATAGCATATATTTTTGCTAAACTAGGAAAGATTTATTAATCCTGATTCACATGTTTAGATCCATAAAATAGATCTGACGATCGCTTTTAACGATCTGTCTTCCATTTTTAAGTTTTGTATTATGGTTAGAAAACTTGCCACTCGTTTAGGAGCCGTTCTTCATCTTCTGCAAAGTGTTTCGCTATTGCTTGTATATCAGACGTCCCGTAAATGAACGGGATATTTTCAAGATCAGCCAAATCCAAAAGTGAAAGATGTTCAATAATGCCCACATTTATATATCTAGAAAAATATGTTTGAAAACTATTTAACCATTATAAATAAACTATCTACTTAAATGGGTAAATAATTTAGCTAAAGCAATGTTTTTGGGAACGAGCGCACTACTGTCGTAGCAGGGCGCAGCGCTCTCCTAAAATAGGCTAATGGTAGCACTGTATAAAATTTTATATGGCCAATTCTTTCGTAAACTACATGTCAGGAAGAATATTCAGGGAAAAAAATTGTCTGCCTACATTTTTTCATTTAAAAACTGCAGCCAATTTTCAAATTTTCACAATTTTCTTTGAAGTAATAAATGCATCAACCTTTCTGCAATTACAACCAAGAGAACGTATATAGAGCAATGAAAATGTTGGGAGGGATGTGGTCATGAAGATCGTGGTCATCCATGCTTGTGTGCTGTGGGCTTAGAAGGAAAGTCACGGCAGAAACTAAATTACACATATTATTGTCAATTTTTATGCAATGAGGAAAGAATTGCTTTTAGCAATAGAAGAGAAATTGTCATTCCTGAGAATGAGAAACGATTTGAGAATGGTTATTGACTATTTAGGACTTGGAGCAGAGTCCTGTTAGAATACATATGGCATACCATGTGCTACAGCAGTAATCCAGGGCTGGACAATGGGGAAGTTGCATGGGATTTCTTTTTTTAAAAGAAGGCCTGTTTTATATAGATTTCGGTACGCTGAATATGAAAATCGCCATTAAAAATCTTAAAAGTATTAAAAAACTATCAAATTTAACTTTAAAAATGCAAAACCACGCCCCCAAACTAAAACGATGTGTGACGTCACACGCCGTTGAAACACACGCCTTTGTAGATCAGCTCTGCCACTGCGCATGCGCGGAAAGGGAATAGCTCCTAAATGGCATCTTGTTTAGCGATACCGCTATTTCTTCGCGTATTTTAATGCATAATTAAACCATCCAGTAACAAATTGATACTACACAAGTCAAACAGGTTGTTTAAAAGCTCCTCGAACTAATAAAATCGATCATTTCAGATATAAGATAAAATAAATAAAAGACTCTTTGACCACAAAAAAACGGAAAAAAAAA
>JAHWFO010044046.1:0-16377 GCA_023313115.1 Rhysida immarginata | reverse complement strand
GAAAAACGAGTCCTTCTATTACTTATTTTCATGTCTATATTTCTCCTTGTGGAATTCAGGATTATAGTTGATAATCACCGAAACAAAGATAAGATGTATACGTCCATGAGCAAATAATACACTTGAACAAGTGATCAAAACCGGGCGAAATTTAAAGTTTAATCGGATCAAAGTTTTGCTACGTCTGAAGAATCAGACGAAAAGACTAATTGTATCCCATGTGCTTTTGTCCATTCCTTCTTCGGCTAGCTCAAAATCAAAGAATAACATACGAGTACGAGGTCAATGAAACCGACGTTAATTTCGCACCGAGTATCGCTCCTCAGTATTTTCATCTATTTTTATTTCTTCTCTCGTGATGTTTTGGTGCTCTTATGAATGCTTTATTAAGTTTTATTATACTTAGTGCTTGTACACATGGGAATGAAATAATAATAATTGTAAGCATACATGTTTATTACAGACAGATCATAGATAAAGATGTTAGGCATCTAACGTCTATCTCTATGCAGACAGATCATGAAAAGCAGCATAAGAGATAGGCATGGTTTCTGGTTTCATGGCGCGTGACGTCACATCACTCTTGAGCTATGACGTAGCGTTTTTTGGTGGTGTCAACTTTAATAATTTTTTTAAAAAGAACTACGCACAATTATAAAAAAAGAATACCCATACCGGTATATTAGTGATCTAAACTATCGAAAAAAAATTTAAAAAAATTTCATGCAACTTCCCCATTCTTGCCAACACATCGGTGTAAGCAGCAGCGTTGACCCCGAGACCTTGACGGAAAAAATGCGAAGGCATCAGGTCGCCTTCACTCCTCACGATTCCCAGAACCATCAATGTGGCTGAAAATTTTGAATGCATGACGGTTGGAACTTCCTGGGGGGGTTTGACACAGCCATCGATCATTTCGGCGGTTCACCTTCTGGTCTTCCATGAAGTATTTCTCCTCTGAGAAGAACTACAGCATTCCTGGTTCCTCTGGATGCTTCAGCTTGTTGAGAAAGCACTGGCCCTGTCCAGTCGATTCTTGTTGTATCTCAAACATGAACTGTCCCCTCCGCAACACATACAACTTGTAATGGAGGCTTTCATGCACCATATGTCGAATATTCGCCTCATTATCCTGCAGCTCTCTCCCGAGTGCCCTTATGGACTTACCAGGGTCCTCATCGATTTCAGCTTGGATAGAGCAGATGAATTCCGGCATCCTGATATGGTCCAAGCGCGGACAATGTCATTTCCTCTGTGAAATCTTTGGCACATCACCATTGGCAGCGTCAAGTTCTCCACGAACTTTGAAGATGAACGAACAGGCTACTTTCAGGAATGCAGCAATCTCGGAGTCAGAGTGTCGTGCAGCCAAGGAGACGATGACAGCATGTGGCTTCATTTGCTGGGTTATCTTAGATCTGCCATGTTTATCTGCTTCATTTCGAAATTGTTAAATAGTATGACGTATTGACTATTACGTCATACTCACGTGTTCTCAAATACCTGCATAGCCCTGTACAAGATGTTGCATGACTCGTGCATATCAATTTTCTTCACTTTTAGTTTCTGAATGATTATTTGCATTTTTATTTTACTCCCTGAATAAGTTATAACATATTTAAAGAAACATCATTTGCAAACAGTAGGATAAAAGTTCATTCCCAGTGCTCTCTTTTTGCTGAAAGTTTTTAGCATTTTGCATGTGGTTCTTCAAGCTGAAGCTATCTTAAACACAGAGTTGATATCTGCTAATTGCATGAAATGAGTAGATTTTCAAGCTGCTTTCTGCTTCAAGCAGATATCTACCGTATGGGCTCTAATATAAGCTGACCTTTTTGTCCCAAAAATGAAGTCGCAAAACCAACCCCTCTGTTTATATTCAAGACCGACTCAAATAACATACCCCCCCCCCTCCCCTCAAACCCAACGCTGTTATAAACAGTCTCATCCAGCTACCTCTTACTTAACCCACCATTGTAAAATTCAATGACATATCTTTTCAAAACTATAATCAATCAAATTATGTTAATTTAAGATATAAAGTAAAAAGTAACTTTAGGGAGAGCAGTTCTGACAGAACTTTTTTCACGAACTTTTTTTTTTTTTTTTTAACGGATAAATCGCAGCATGCATAGGCCTGAGTATGCATGAAGAATTTGACTAAAGTTAATTTTTAAAGCTAACTTTTACTTTAGGTTTCATGCACGTTTCCTAAATCATTTTTCACTTAAGGGACGCGATATTTTATTACTGTGAGAGATGCGCATGAAACTTTTGGGACTATGTTGTATTAAGGATATGCAAAAAATCGAGATTATCGGTAAATGATCAGAAATTGTAATGATTGAAATATAAAAATCTTGCAAGATATCCTAAATCTTTCCTAAACTGAATAAAAGCATGGAAGAGATTAATTTCATCGATAAATTTTGAGAGTTGTTCCCTAACTTTCCGGGAGAAACTGTTACCTCCCTGTTGCGGTATTGCGTTCTCTTCTTGTTATATTTACATATATTTTAGATAATTATGTGAGTCATAGATTTTATTGTAACAATAAAAATGAGTTTAGTTCAGCTTTTAATCTAAGAAGCTATGTTCATGTACGGATTTACCGTCTATTTGGCAGAAGTTAGAATTATTTTAACGAACAATTGCAACTTTTATTATACTTTTATGCATCACTAGAAGTTATTCTCATTACGTTTTCATCAGTTTTCAACGTTTAACCAATTACATTCCTGAGCTATCAGTTATATATGAAGATAATAGTCTTTAGTAAACATAAGAAGCATTTAGAATTTATTATAATAAAATCAATTGCCAGTGAAGGAATGGTTTTCCTTTCATCGTAATGAGAAACTGAGAAATCAGCGACAGGATGTTGTTGGAGTGCGGGACAGGAGGCTACGTTGGGAGCGGCTTGGCTTCTCCTCCAGAGCCCAAAGTCCAAAAGCTGATTTTGGCTGTCAACTGAAATGATTGACATCTGTGAAAGAGTGCTTTCTCTCATCTCAACCAATCTCGATATTAAAATTATTCCAGAAAACCCATACGTCATCAATACGTAATTAAGAATAGCAATTTGGGACGTTCTGAAGTGAAAAATATTTATCAGAAGAAAAGGTCAGTTGCCCAACAGATGTTGAGAAGAGTAGTGGTCAATTGCCTGCCAGATGCAGAGAGACGAGTAGAGTTGCGATCCAGATGTAGAAATGAATGAAAGAGTTGCCCGTTCAATTGATGATGAATAGTCGCCTTACTAATCAGTTAGAAAAGTACAGACTATATGCTGAACGAGTTGTTCCTGAACAGTGTTCAGATGAGAATGAGCAGAATGCCAGTTCAAAGTATTGCTAGTTTCGAAGCCGCCACGAGTCCGAGTGCCTGATGAGCCGCATTTGTTGTTCCATGAATAAGGAGAAGAACCGAGCGCAACCCGAAGCCGCTGCCGTCAAAGAAAGCCATTCCAAGGGTCGTGTCTGGATCAACGCCAGGACCAGACGAGAGCCACCGCCACTTGCTTAACCATCGTCCGCAGACGTCGTCACGAAGTGGGTCATACTACCAGCTTTAGAGAAGGTCCAAAGGGTAATCGTGTGGCAATCCTTTCTATTTCTCACGGCCATCAATTATTATTGTACATGTATTATTTAAATGATGTTTAATGTTTAAAGTGTTTTCAATCCCATAAATAGAAGAGTTAAAGCAATGCGAGAGTTAATGGGGAATAAGTTTATTTTCTTAAAGGGAAAAGAGGTCTAATTATAAGTGTGGAGCGTCGGGCTGATTAGAGTTGCTGAACCCCCATTCTGTCTAGACAACAAATTTTATAACTTGGTATTTAAGCCATGATTAATTGTCATTTCCAATTGAGACCCACAATTATAAAAAACACTCTGGCGCATGATTAAGAGCAAATATAGTTTTATTTATTAAGAAAATCACAATGGAAAAAAAGTCACGAAAGCCTGTGTGGTGAAGATTGGCAACAGGCGGCTGTGACTAACGTTCACTGACGCCACCTTTCGTAATCTTTCTGTGTGAATATAAATTCTCAAACTATGGAAAACAATTTATTCATTATGTAGAGATGATCAGTAATAAATTCAGATCCTGAATGCAACCGAAGATGGACAAACCATTAATATAAAAAAAAAGAAGAAAAAAAAAGGAATCAAATGAAAGTTTAGTCACAATAGTTAAACTGAACGTGTTTTTTTAATATTTGTATTTTATACTTTTGGTAAATATTTAAAATAATACAATTTTTGTATAAGTAATGTTCACCTTATTTTTTTTTTTCCAAAACAAAATGTTTTATTGAATTAATTATTTGTGGAGTTTTATTAAATTTTTTTAATAACTAAACTTGTTTTCACATAAAAAAAAATTTTTTCCTCCAAACTGCTGTGAAAATTTAAGGATAGGCTTAGATTTGAGCCAATACGGTAGGTTAGTTTGATTTAAAACAACTTTGCTGTTTGAAAATTAACAAGGCGCATGTACACTAGATGCCTTTTAATGATATCTGCATTGGCAGCCATAATGAAAGCTGTAAGACATTTAGAAAGACATTAAGAGATAGAAATGAAAGAGAAATTTGTAGGTGTAATCGAAAAGATGTTATGGGATTAAAAAAAAAAAAAAAAAAAAAAAACCCCTACAAAAATTGCCAAGTGAGCCAGCAGTGAAGTTGGAATAAACTTTCAGCAGTTGCGAATTGGAATGGTTTTGTGTATCCAAATCGTCCTTTGAGTCCATAGACAAACACTTTGAAGATTAATTACCAATAGCATTCTCAGAATTAGACTTCTCCGCAACAACAAACATGTTTTTGTATTCATAGGTGCCATATTTTTATGAATTCCCGCACGTGATTTGTCACGAGATGCAGTAGTTAAAAACTGTGAACTCGAATTTGCACATGTAATACACAGGTTGGAACCCACAAGTGCAGTGCATCAACAAAATGGCATCAGTTCAGGAAAAGTTTGTGTTGGTAAAAGCCAGACATTATTGCAGTGCAGCATGCATTAAGAGGAGAATACATGTACAAAAATAAAGCCACTCTGTAAACAAAGCATTCTGCAGCAGTATCGGCAGTTCAAAGACACTAGTCATCTGATTAAACGGAAATGTACAGATAGATTGTGTGTCAACTAAAACAGGGACAGTGAGGGAGCTGAACATGTGTTGTGTTAAAAAAAAACAAACAAAAAACTATTTTTTTTTCTTTTTTTCCCCTAACAACCCTGCTCAAATTGGGACAGCCCATAGCTTGTATGACCAGGGCTTAGAAATCTACAGGAATATTTCATGTATTGCATATCATGAAAGCAGCATGTCTACTGTAATTTTATGGGTCTTTATTGACACATTCATTTTTATTATACAAATGGCAAAAAGATTAAAATTAAAAACTAAGAGTCTGTTGTCATGGAAGTTATCAGGGTCGTGCTTCTGGAACCACTTGGATGCTTAATGACCCCTTGATAATTTTGGCATAATAATAAATGAAAAAAAAATCTTCAACTTGAAAACCACAAGTTAATGTGTCCGTACTCTATCTTATTAATTGTCTCTAAACCAATAAGTGAAATCAAAAATTCATGAACATTAGATTGAACCAGGGACTATTAAGAACCTAAAATATTTCTATCTCATGGGATGACTATTGCGTCATACCAGTTACCAGTACATCATGTCTGCAATCTCCCACCAGTGTGGTGAAGGAGGAAGTGTAATTCATTGGAAAATGGCACATTTTTCTAACTGGGCAATAATCTAGTGCAGGTTAATATCAGCCCGTTGCGGTTGTAATCTTACGCTGATAAAATCTAATCCTTGTATATCCTCTATTACCTATATCAGAAATGGGACTTACTTTGACACACAATGCATTCTACAATTGCCCACTTCCTGTTATATTGTACAGAATCTCATGAATTGTACCCTGTTTATAGGCACATGTGGTTATGTTCAAGTTACATTAATCATTGAGGTGTTGTCTGCCATTGGACCCTTTGGCTGGCTTGACAAATTTCAGGAGTGGAACAATTTTTGATACAGATGAGAAACTAGTAAATAAGATAAGCTCGATATGTTGGCAGAAAGGATGGATTTATAGCGCAACTTACTATTATGCTGCTTCGAATCTCTCCAAATGATCAGGTGCTAAAATTGTCCAATAAAATTTTTATCCATCTTGCTCAGCTAACATATGCCTTATACTGAAAGCTAATTCGTATGTTTGCTAATAGCTTTTTACCCTGTTGGGGGGGGGGGGGGGGCGCAAAATGGCTATTTAGAACAAGAATCTTGTTCATGTTTATAATTAAGTTATTAAAATAAAATGCTCATGTTAATTTGCAGATACATCAGCATTTGGAACGAACAAAACTTTAGGAACAGGATTTGGAACGCCTTCTTTTGGTACAGCACCTCCCAATAACACGATATTTAGTACTTCTGGTACATCTGGTGGAAGCATTTTCGGTGCAGGGACATCAAATTTTGGACAACCATCAACTTCTAGTACTGGATTTGGTAAATATCGTCTGTCTTCTTCTTCTTTTTTTTTTTTTAAATTGGCTTTACGAAGGAAAAGCAATTAAGCTGGCTTAGAATATAGGTGTGCCTTTCTGCATAGTCATGACAATAATAGACTCAATAAACCATCAAGAAATTTCCTGCCTCTACAGTACAGATGCTTATTGAGTACATATCCACATGGATAAGGCATCAAGCCACAACTTGCATTTTTCATGTAAGTTTTTTAGTTTTCAAGTAAAATACATAACAAAGGCGTCAGATTGAATGCAAAACATTTCAATTTTAATGAATTAAAACAAATAAGGAAAACGAGGTAAATTACATTGAATAATAGTTATTTTTATTGCCACAAATTATCAGGAATATTTTCGAAAAATACAGTCATTACCATGTTTTCTGGTTTAACTCTATTTTTTTTTTCTGTGAGTATTTGGCCAGTCTTTGAAAAAAGCCGCTCACACGGAACTGAAGTTCCCACAACACATAAATATTTTTCTGCTATCTGAAATAAATCAGGAAATACTTCTTTGTATCTTTTCCAGATCTCCATGGGTTCTGTTCGTCTGTCTTTTACAGAAGGTACATTTAAATATTGACGAAGAGTGAAACTTTATGTTGAAATTATGTTGAAATTTTGAATTTAGAAAACTGGGTTCTAACTTTAAAAGTTGAATATACCATTAAAAATAGGGGTTCCTATTTAAGATTTCAAAGTTATCTCCTAGTAACAATTTGGAATCATTTTGAGGCTGCTGCTGAAAGATGTCCTAAGACTACAAATTGTTGTGAAGGTTTTCACAACACCTTAAAGCCACAAAAAAAGAAGTACGAGACCCTGAGTATTAGAGTAGCAAGAATTGTGCAAGAATATCATGCTGAAGAAGACAAATTAATATTTTTACGTCGAATGGTCAATCTGCAGTGATTACTTTTTTGTATTTTGTCATAGTCCATATTTTCATGATTAAATTCGTTTAATGATAAAATTCAAAGTATTTCACAATTAATACCATACATATGAATAAATTTACGTTCTGTTTCGTCACAGTTCTGGATTGTGACAGTTCTGATTAATCAGAGTTAAACCAGAAAACATGGCAATGACTGTATTTTTAGCAAATATTCCCGATAATTTGTGGCATTAAAAATAACTATTATTCAATGTTTTCCTTATTTGTTTTAATTCATTAAAATTGAAATGTTTTGCATTCAATCTGACGCCTTTGTTATGTATTTTACTTGAAAACTAATTAGAATAATGTTATTAAACAAGGTTCTGATTAGTCATAGTTCTTAATTGTGACAGTTCTGATTAATCATTGTTCTGTTTTATCTATGTTCTGATATGTCATTGTTCTGAATTGTAACAGTTCTGATTTATCAGCGTTCTGAATTGTCATGTTCTGAACTGTCATGGAACCAGCTTTAACAGCACTTCGTGGCGTCATCAAGCGTTATTCCATTTCACTGAATCAACTGGTCAAGGAGAGAAAAACCATGACGCGTCAAGTTTCTAATGGTGATGCAATTAAGCGAAATACATCAAACTTTAGCGTGGTGTTTAGACCTTTAAAAAATGGGTTTTCGATATTTTTGCATGAGGAACTTTTTATTTACTTTGATGTGAAGAATCATGTTAGGTATTTATTATCTGTCATTTTATAAATACCCTGTATTGTAAATACTCTACAATATGCTCTGAGGTATATTAAATATTATACCCTCTTTCATCCACCGTTTTATGCTGGTTTCGTTTAAAGCCCCCCCCCCTCCCCCCCCAGTCTGCTTCGTACTTTCCAGATTATAATACCGGGTGATCATTTGTTGATTATTGTACACAATTTTTTATAATACATGTTTGAGATTTTTTTTTTAGTTTCTATTTTGGGTTATAGACAATGTGTCGCCAATATTATTTGCCACTGAGTGGCTCTATCTCTGCTGCACTATCTGCCATTGCAGTCATTTGACTCAATAGCCACGTCAGTGCAAGGTTGTAGATTTTGAGAGCTTATAAGTTTTGTTTTCTGCTCAAATGCCTTTTCAGAAGAGTACAGATTATGTCGAGCTTCCAAGATATACAGACTAACCTACAGGATATGTATAAAAAGTATCGGGAACAATTTTTCTCCTAGCGTGACGGTAGTTCGCAACATGCTCGATAGTGTGGGGTCTAACTTTCAAAACGCACCAAGTGGCAGTCGCCTGTGAGTGTTTGCTCAGGCTAGATCGAAGTTTTAGTGGACCCCTGTCGAGTGACTCTGTGCAAGCTCAAAATGCAGTGAATGATTGAACAGTGGTCCACCATCAAATTTTGTGTTGGACTTGGGAAATCGGGTATGGAGATGTTGGGCATGATTCGTCAAGTGTTCAAGGATGAAAGCATGTCACAAACTGCAGCTTTTAAGTGCACAAACTCTTCAAAGAACGGACAACAATGTGCAATGTGTGCGTGAATTGCTGAACTCAGACAGTCGGTTAAGTGCGCGCTTGATCGCAGATCGAATTGGCATTGATAAGATGACAGTGCACACCATTAGCACTGAAAAATTTGGCGATGTGGAAGATCTGTGCCAAACTTGTCCCAAAGGTGACAGACTACCTGACGAAGAACAGCGTCGTGACGATTCCCCAACCTCTTTAACAGTCCCGACTTGGCCCCAGCAGGCTTTTTCCTATTCCCAAAAGTGAAATCCTTCATCAAAGAAGCTTGCACTTGTACCCTTCAGGATCTTGCAGAATTCTCCTACCAGGGAGCCTTCGAGTTGTGGAAAAGCCGCTGGCAAAAGTACGTCGACGCTCAAGGGATGTACTTAGAAGAATTTTAAGGTTTTGTAGCAATATCTGAAATAAATCTATTTTTTTGAAACTTTTCCCGATACTTTTTAAACTCGTCATGTATATCATAAAAAAACCATTGTTAAACAGGCAACAAATATGGCGACAATAAAAAGGCAAAATTTCAGGGTAACCATTGCCATTTCGGGTCATAAAACCAAAGCAGGCATTAGCTCCCAGATTTTTACATGTGATATAAGCACAAAGCTTTGATTAAACCCATTAAAATCTTGCTTGAACGAGAATTAAACATGTTTATTGCATTGATAATTTTTAGAATTCAAGTTAATATGTTCCTGATTTGTTTAGAAGATGGTGGATATTTTGGTTTTATGACAACAGATGGCACTAGTTACCCTTAAATTTTGCCACTTTTCGCCATCTTTATTGTCGCCACTTAATTCATGGTGAGGGCAGCCTGTATATTCTCGGAAGTCTCGGTTATGTATGTGCGATAGCAGGTTGTCCAAATGGTTATTGCACTCTAGGTATGGAAAATTAGAGAATCCACTGAACAACTAGGGTTAAGACAGTGCCCTTCCTTGCTTATTCTATTTCGAGCTTCTTAAATTTTCGATGTGAATAAAAAAATATTTAATTTGCTAACATTTTATTTAGGTTTTAAAATATTTATTATTCATATTTAAAATTGCTTAATTAAAATCTGATACAATACATTGTAACATTTAAAATAAAAGTGCCTTAAATGACTAGCATGATTTTCAAGGTACTCATTATCATAGCGTATAAGGACAGTTTTCATTTCGTTATTTGTCCACTCAAAAAATTAATGAAAAGCTCTCTTTCGTGCAGTAAAGCTGTACAGTAAAATCCCATTGGGGGCCGTCCTTAAATTACGTCACACGTTAAGAGGGAGGGGGTCAACAAAATGTGGCATTCACTACGTTTACATGCACGTTTCGATCCGGATTGACTTGAGTTAATCCAAAATTGCCTCGCGTTTACATGCATCTAACTCGATCCGGATCGAGTCCAATAAGATGCCCTGTGGGTAAAGCTCTAGATTAGGAAAGTACGCCTGACTTTGTCATCTGCTACAAAATCCGCCATTGTTGGCTCAGTCGGTCTTATCATTTGAATTACGCTTCCTCTAAAATACGGCTGAAATTCAATTTTTTAAAATTTTCTCATTATTATCGCCTGGAAATATAATTGACAATCAATACATTTTGTAATTATTGATTTTTTCTTTAAATTTTGTTTTCAATTTAAATTTTCTATATATAAATAATAAGGTTGAGGTTATTTATAATGTTAACTATAATGTTATTTATATGTCAAGTTTTTGATTTATTTACCTCAATATAATAATCCTTAATAACTTTTAAAATGCATTTGCATGTTTAAGTTTTTTATACTTATTTTTATCAAAATATAATTTTATACATTCTTATCAAAACATAATTTTAATAGATTTTATCAAATTAATTTTTAGATTTATATCAAAAACTTCAATTTAATTGTTTATTTAATTGTATTAAATAATAAAAATTATAAAATTACAATTATAATTATTATAAATAATTATCAAATTATAATTTAATAAAATAGAAATTGTTAAATTGAAATTTTTGATATAAATATAATATTTAATTTGATAATTATAATTTGATAAAAAAATTATTAAATTAAATTTTGATAAAAATATATATATAAAACTCCAATTTGATTGACAATTTGCACATTTTTAATTAGAAAAAATGACATTTTGGTAAAAAAGTTTACAAAAAAAAAAATTTAAACATGCAATGTATTTTAAAATTTATTCATTTAGTTATTTATAGATATTTATTGTGTTGAGGTATAAATCAACCAAGAACTTATTTTAGTTAAAATTTTCTATATTTTTTCTTTCAACCAAACAGCAAATTTAAACTCGATCCGGATATTATTATTGGGTTGACCTCTTTCCTGAGGCATGCTTCCCTGGTTTCAAACCACCTCTTTCGACGGGATTGAACTCGATCCGGATCGGGGTGTTGAAGCCTGTTTACATGCCACTTTTTGCAGGATTGACTTGAAACTTGTCTTTCGATCCGGATCGAAAGTGTGCATGTAAACGCAGCGATTGTGTGACAAAGGGGGGGGGTACGAGTCATCAGCTTTGTGACGTCACATGTATATATCTCACGTATTAAAACTCTAACGAAAAACTTAAAAATATTACCTACTCTATCAATATAATAATACGAGGGTGAATCAGAAAGTAAATTACACTCTCAAACAGTAAAAACAGATGTAAGTTAATATCCCATATGCACATTCTGAGGAAAATTGCACCATTTATTTCACTTTTCTATACAGGGTGATTCAAATCGTGTAAAACAATTTAAGGGGATATTATAGAGGTCAAGGTAAACACAAAAAGTCCTATGAACATGGGTCCGAATTTGAACGATAACTGAGATATGAACAGAAATAAAAATGCCGCCACCAAGATCAACAAGTTAATAACTCTGTAAAGGCCAGATTAATGAAATTTGGAGGAATAACAGGGTACATAAAACTGTGTGTACCGTTAAAATTTGATCGAATTCCAACAAGAAGTTTCTGAGTTACTTATTCAACATTATAACATGTGTTCAGTTGCGATTACTAACCAGCACTTGTTACAATTTTGACTGCGTAACTCTGAAATATCTCGTTGGAATTCGATAAAATTTTAAAGGTATACACAGTCTAATGTACCCTGTTATTCCTCCAAATTTCATTAATCTAGGCTTTACAGAACCTGAGTTTTGTAATCTAGAGCTAATAATCTAGGCTTATTAACTTGTTGATCTTGGTGGCGGCATTTTTCTGTTCATATCTCAGTTATAGTTCAAATTCGGACCCATGTTCATAGGACTTTTTGTGTTTACCTTGACCTCTGTTAAATTAATTTTACTAATTTAAAACAATTTAAAATTTAAAAATTGACTTTTTGTCTTTGCCTTGACATACCCCCTTAAATTGTTTTACAGACGATTTGAATCACCCTGTATAATCATCCAACAATTGTAAACACTTGTCTGAACGTCAAATTAACTTTTCCATGTTGCTGCGGTAAAAATCCGCTCCAGTGTTCCTCAACCAAGTCAGTACACTCCATAAGAAATGCTAAGCGTTCTGGTGATTTCCTTAATTCTGATTCGTTGATTGTCCAGAATCATCTCATAATCAGGCAATTTGCTCGGGAGTGTTGGACGTGGTTGGTCTTCCTGCGCGGTATTCGTCCATCAAATCTGAGTGTCCATTTTCAAACTGCTGGCACCACTTCACAATTGCAGAATGAGAAATAACATTATCTCCATAGACACTGTAAATTTCTTTATGGATTTCAGTGCAATTTAAGCCTTTCGCCCACAAAAAAATGGATTATTCCTGAATCTCCAACTTAAAGTGTACAACCAGTTGCTGCGCCATGATGACAATAAACACGTTGCAATTATAGATATACAGGCAACATCCTTAAAAACTGCGAATGTTGTCGGTGCTCTTCGACCATAGATGATGGTGGTGAGTGTATCTTACTTTTTGATTCATCCTCACTAGGTATAAATTTGTTTGTATCACTTTTTACCTTTAGTTCAGCGCGTCGGCCGCCTTTGGTACATGCCAGGGAAGTTCTTTGTTTGATAAACGATGACGAAGCTGTATGTTTGGATGAAGAAAATATTGACACATCGAATATTCCTAACGTTATCTAAATTGAGAACGAGAAAACTGCTATGCCAGTCATAAATAATATAAAGGAATGGGTTCAAAGTCCATGGGCGCAAGATGATTAAATTTTGATCGTTCATTTGATTGGTCATGTTGTGTAAATTTTCTAAAATGTTTGATTTATTGTTGAGTTTATGAAAAAAGATTTTAAATAGAAATATATAAATAATTTTGGAAGTGTGTGTATGTATGTATGTATGTACGTACGTGCGTGTGTGTGTGTGTGTGTGTGTGTGTGTGTGTGTGTGTGTGTGTGTGTGTGTGTGTGTGTTTGTTTGGAAGTGTTGTTTTAATTTAATAGTTTCTAAATTTAAAATTGCAAAATATGTGATGTGACTCCAGGGGAGGGGAGGGGGGGTCACACAAATGGGACCATCTGTGACAAGGACGGGGGAGGGGTCCAAAAATCATGAAATTCGTGTGACGTGATTTATGGATGGCCCCTTAAAACGTAACTCCCTTTAACGTACATTTCAAAATAACATTCATATCTAAAATCCCCAGCATAAATCATATTCTTTTAAAGTTAAAAAGTTTCATTTTAACACCCGTTTCAGATTAGCGTTCTAATTTAACGTTCCTTAAGTAAGCTATCCCCTCATTGCAGCAATCATAGGTTAGCAGCTTTGAACTGATTGATCAACACCTGTAAGCCTTGTTGTTTCAAACATAGTTATAGACCATGGCGTTGTTTCCTTACCATGTGTGTACAAGATCAATGCCAAGGTATGGATGCTAAGAGGAATCTTCCAGGAATACTACTAAAATACAATGCAGATATTGGCAGAGAAAAGAGAAAAATAATGTTGTGGATAGACAATTGCTCAGTGCATTTTGTTAACATTGTTTAAGCAATATCCGATAAGAGCTCCACTGAATTGTGCATCTACATTACAAACGCTGAACCAAGGTATCATAAAAACATAAAAGACCATTTTCGGAAATTTTAGTGCAGTAAATTTTGCTTAATGAACAGCTGCGAATTACAGAAACAAACGTTAGCAATGCAATTGAAATGCTTGCAAGTGCCTGAAATTGTGTCCAATCAACAGTGATAGTGAACTGTATTCATATTGTATAAAATAGTCTTTTATTCTGTACATTTTTTGTGATTAAAATATATATCATTCTAAACCTTTAGACAGTATGTTTTCTGGAGTCTTTTGTGTACATACTCTATATGTATGGTGCACAAGCAGTACTGTACTGTATTAGGTAGCTTGCATTCCCCCCTCCCCCTCATTTTCAAATTAATGTTAAAATGAGGTTTCATGGCAATTGATATTGCAAGCAGTAACCGTGGAGGTTCATTTTTGATTAGTAAGTACGGTATGCATAAAAAACCCCTCACATAAAAGTACAGTAATACTGTCAAAAGTACTGTCAGATTTGTATTTTAGAAGTTTGGTATGGTTCACTTCAGGTGAGAGCCTTGTATTATTTTTTACACTGAAAAGAAACTGCAGACATATTTCTTATGGTAAATAGAAAACTTTATTCTTAAAAACCAATTCCAAAAATTAAAGATTTAATAATGGAAAATAAAAGCTAGATATGCATTTAGAGAAATGAAAGGAATTTTTTTTTTTTTTTTTTCCATTATTCATTTCCATACAAATGCTATTTCTTTAACTGCAATAACTAAAGCTTTCTTCCTTGTTCCCAAATAATAATTGGTAAAATTATATTCAGTTCTGTTAGGAAATTTTGTCTATTTCTTTTCTTTCTTGTTAGGCAATATTGCTAAAAGCTACTTAAAAGTGTGATATAAGACTCAAAATTGTTCAAAACTCAAATGTTAAGGGTCTAAACATCACGCGAAGTTTGCTGAAAACCTGTCGAAAACAAACAATTGTAATAATTGTAATAATTAAATGGCAATTGTCATTTAATCTCAACAATTGCCACCGATTTAATTGTAATCGCCCATTTGAATTTAATAAACTGCTGGTGCAGAAAGTTCATAAGTGACGTAACGATGCAATTTAAATTTTGAATTTTCGACATTTTCGATAAGGAACTAAGTTTGTAATCATACAAAGGATCACGCTAGGTACTTCATGACCATCGAACCTAATACACACTGTATATTTATAAGAGACAATTGGTCTCTCTTAAATAGTTTCTAATCTATCTATCTATCTATATATATAAAGAAGGATGTTTGTGGGTGGGTCTGTCTGTACGTTTTTTATACAAATCTACAGTTTTATTCCGATCTTGATAAAATTTCGCATACATGACCTTCAAAGCATGAGGAAGGTCACTGTCTACCTCAGATTTCGGAAAAATAATAAATATCGATAAAAAATCGATATTCATGGTTATGGCAAGGCATATTAATGAGAAATATCTCATGACCAACAATGCAAGGCAAAGTTTGTACAACAGTAGGTATCAACAACGGTATCAACACGCAATTCACAAACGCTCTGCATGAACCAACAATCAATATCTCATGACTAACAATGAAAGGAAAAGTTTGTAATTATCCCGGGCAACGCCGGGTACCTCTTCTAGTTAATGATAAAGTAGATAAAAAGTCTTATCAATGTTCAATAGGCTAATTTATATGCAGTCTTAATAATCTAATTATGCACGGATTATTTGTCTGATCACATGGGCCCAAAAATGAATAATTGTTACGGTACTTATCTTTGTACTTTTTTTGAAGGTTCGCTTTTGACGCACTATGCTTCAATGATGTTTCTGTTCATATGCAGATAGTTTAGAAAACAGTTTTTCATCGGTGTTCTTTCCACACAGTCGTTGCCTCCTGCCGATATCATCCTTCCGCTAAGGTGCCTGTCGGTCCTGCTGATCTACCTGCAGACACAGACTCCTTCTCCGCCTTCTCACTTTAAGCACGCTCGACGCCGTCAATGATGCCGTAGGGTTAGGTCAGAGCCACCACTTTTGATTTCAATGTAACAAGATATAAAAATGTAAACAGCAAACAATTACTGAGGTTTGATCATTGACATAAAAATTCAATTAAAAGAGAAAACAACAGTAAATTGTTTCGTCATTTAATTACTTGTAGTGAGTGGAGGAATAAAAATTAAGAAATAATGTGGTAAAAGGAACTACACAGACATGATTATAATAATCATGCTTGATCTGTACGTTTATCTAGGTGTACAGCCCTCCATCCACCTTTTGGATAATAATTAAAACTGATTAACTCTTTCATATTCGGTTTTCAACAATATTTTAATCAAGGTCTTAGCACAGCTGTATCAACTTTTAAGGCTTTTTCAT
>JAHWFO010044044.1:32467-51624 GCA_023313115.1 Rhysida immarginata | reverse complement strand
TTAAAGTGTTTTTTTTCAAATTGCTGTAAATTTAAGTGATTTAATGTTTTATTGCTGCAATTTAAATCGGCAGCAAATGATAGAAATCGGTCAGGATAGGCTTTTCTGCATTTAAGGTATAATTTGTGCTTCCTATTGGCGACATCTAGAGAGCATTTAGAGTATTAACATTTTATATATGACATTTGCGGCATTTATTAAATGTATTTTTATTTTTTTAAATCGAATTACGATTGGAATAAAATAATACGTAAAAGAAATAAATTCCAAAATCTGTTTATTAGTATTGTTGATTGTTGTTTTTATAAATATACGATACCTATTATAAATTTATTTAGCGTATTTTTATTTCTCTTTGTTTTTTATTTTTATTCTCTTAAAACTTTGTGAGCATTCAAATTGTCAGAATAATGTAAATGAATTTTTATAGGTTGTCAGAATTTTTATATGTTTTATAGAAAAATTAAAATTAAAATCTATAGTGCTGGATGTTCACCAATGAAAATTTCTATGCCAGAAAACAACGCCCTTGTTTATTTTGCTGGTTATATTTCCCAAAAAAGTAATTTCACGTCATGATTGCTTAAATTGCAGAAAGATATTTCTAAAGGATAATAAAGAACTATATCATGATATGGGCCTTTCAAGTATTACGTAACGCAGTTTGGGTGGAGAGGGGTCTTGTAAAACGTTACAGTGCGTTACAGGGAAGGGAGGGAGGTCAATCAACGCGTTATGTAACATTTATTTATTTATTTATTTATTTACGGATTACACCAGTTTTACATAAAGGAAAAGTGGCAGACATTTATAATGAAAGAAAGGTAAAATTATTGAAAATATAGTAAGAATCCGTATACAAATAATGTGAATCTAAAATTAGCAATGCAGCCTAAAGTTGTAAAAAAGTTCTCTTCAGATGTTCTGTGGAATCGAAAAAGAAATCGTGGTGAGGGTAAACAATATTTCCCACCCTATGAAGACGAGGAAGAGGGCCATTCATTTCGTAATTAGTAGTGAGCACCTGTTCAAGGGAGCGTGTATGTGAAGGTACTCTAAGCTGGCAGCAACTCAAAAGGCCAGAACACTCGATGTTGGCATTAAGAATCGTTTTTAAGAAGATCGCGTCGTGGAGTTCTCTTCTTTTTATCACGGGAATAAGTCCCAGGAAATCCGCAACGGAGTCAATGGGCACACAAGCATATTCGAACCCAAGTTTAATTCCTGCACTGCGTATAAGTCGATCCTGAATTTTCTGGAGCCATTGAGAATGTCCATTCTGATGGGGAGCCCAGGCTACACTGCAGTATTCAAGAATATGTCTGACTAGTGCCACAAACAATATTCTTAGAGCATCCACACTGAGTCCATGTCTGGAAGTTCTAATAATAAAACCGAGTGCTCTGCAGGCTTTGCGGCAAATATCGTTGATGTGAGAACCGGGGCTTAGGTTAGAAGACAAGGATACTCCAAGATCACGTATGACGGTTCTTCTTGGCACCAAAGTAGTAGTAATCTGCAGTTATGGGACTAGCAGAACGGAAGAAAGTTACAAATGCACATTTCCCGACGTTTAGCTTCATTGAATTCTTAGAACACCATTCTACGACCTTCTCTATACAGTTTTGTATCTTGGTATAATCTGAGATTTTGGATACCGTGCTAAAAATCTTGATGTCACAGCAAACAATAGGCAACGGACATCGATGCTACTAACAATGTCATTAATAAACACATTGAACAGAAAGGGACCAAGGTGGGAGCCTTGCGGGATGCCTGAATGCATTAAAAACGGGTTAGAAGTAACTAGGCACTGAGGCACTGAGGCATTACCCATTTCCCTCGCAAAGCTCCAGAATGACGGTAAGTTTAAAGGGATCGTGGAATTAATGTGAGTGATGTAAGAAGAGTAACACTGCGAGGTCACCTCCTTGCAGATGGAACATAACCACTTGAACTCATCAAGATCGGCTTTGCTGCCCGATAACTTGTAATTCTTATGTGTTGCCTTTTCATGAAGACCAGCTGCTTCAGATATCCAGAGAACCAGGAGGGGAAGGTCGACTGTCCGATTTTCTTTCTAGGTGTATGCTGCAATACAACTTCACGAATAGTATGAAGAAAACTATCAAATGCTTCATTGATGTTCGTGAAATGAAACTGAATTGGCTCCAAAACATAATAAAGATTTTGTTGAATGTCCGTAATATTGCATCTTCTAAAGTCTGGGACGGTTGACGTGACTTTAGGCTTATAGTCAGAAATAGAAATCTCAGAGGAAAGAGCGGGATGGGCGTCTTCTTCAGGCAGAATTGGATCAGATGCAGGGATAACTACACTGTTGTGATCAGAAGTAAAGTAAAGATCAAGAAGTACTCCGCGCTGGTTAAGAGTAAAGTTCTTCTGCATCAGTTGGTAAGAATCAGCCTTGTCGATAAGATGTTGCGAGGACTGGCTGTGAGGAGCTAAGATAGTCTCAGTCCAGTTTGTTTCCAGAGGTTGAAGTCTCCAACCAAAACTATCTGGTGAAAAGTGGAATTTGTAGACAATATTTCGTCTAGCCCATTGCGAAGACTGGCATAGACCTGTGGTGGTTGCTGGGGTGGAAAATATATTCTGCAACGAGAATAGGAGGAGATCTACCAGCTTTAAAAGATAAGAAGATGCATTCACTGCAGTGAGTTGGTAAATTGACTACTTGGACCTTCAGCTGAGATTTCGTCTGAACTGGGACACCGCCGCTGCTAGACTTGTTGCTTGAATCCCGAGATCGGTTTTTCTGGAAAATGTTGAAACCACTGAGCTCAAGTTCAGCTTTTAGTTGTCGGTTATAATGTTATAATGCGTCTGCAGACACGGGTTTTCTTCTTTTGCCAGCACGAACTGACAATGATCCCGTTTCTTCACATTTCGTTATCATTTTTCGAAGGTTTTTTACATTCATGGAATCATTTCACATCCCCTTCAAAGTCCAAAATTTCCGTAAAGCAGCTACTGCGGAATTACTGTTTTGGTAAAATAATATTTTAACTCAACAGCGCGCGATCTCCTAAACTTAACATCACTGTGAGTGGCATACACATTGAACACAGGATCTCCGCGAATGTTCTTGGGTTTTATACAGTAGGTAACATCTGCTGAGTGACAGCACATAAATTTACATTTGAACTACAGGTATTCAACGTAAAACGCCTTCTAGTGGCGAAATTCGTAACTGATTTTTTTATTTTCGCTGACACAAATTCCCATTCCTTCATTAGTCCTCTAAAAAATTTCACACTTTTCTGATGGTTGGTTTCGCCTGCAGGCAGCTTTGCAATTGGGTCCTTTAATTACGGACATCCTGTATACGTACTCCTCTGGAAGGCTGATTTTAACCAGAGTTTTGGATTTTGTGAGTAGATTTTGACTACTCTCTCTTACTCTTACTTCAGATACATTTAATCTCTATTTTAATAATATTACATTATAATTAACATAAAATAAATATACAGTTTAATAAATAATATGTGTGATCGTATTTTATAGAGCAATATGAATAGATAAAATAAATTGGAATAGTGGAATGGAACATTCACACAGGCCTACCACGAGCTCATGCTAAGGATTCAAAAACGAAAAATGTTTTTTTTCAAAAAGAGGAAGTTCTAAAAAACTATATTCGTTTCTTCTATATTAAGAGAATTCCCATAAATAAAACTAAAGTGATCAGCATATGAAAACGGACGCTAACTCCAAGCCAAATAGATCCTTTATTAATTTTCCGTTTTCAAGTAAAGAGACGAAAAAAAAGGATCAAATGTGGAAAACAGGGTTCAAACAGCAATAGATAGTTAACTCCTGCTACTGAATGCAGAGCGAATACTAACAATGGAGCAGTTTAACCGTCGCTCAGGCAAAATTGGGCATCAGATGATCTGAAAGTGAAGGTCTGTCTTCATAAAACAGAGTAGTTCCCAAATCCCAATTTTACATGGAATTGAAAAAAAAATCTTAGAGTTATAGCAAAAAAAAATATGGATTTTAGAATTAAGAAAGTAAAATCACAAAAAATAAGAGTCAGTAAACAGTAGATTAGCTCTATTAATGATCGAGGTTGTAGTCCCCGGATCTTGATATGCAGAGTGAAGACAAATCGCAACTGAAGGCAATTGGAAGCTTAGGTTAACGTTGGTGCATGAATTCTTCGCACGAGCCGTTGACGTAACGAACCAAAGTCTGACAAGCAATCTGAGCAAGGATATCACCAAGGGGGAATAATCCACAGGTTAGAACAAAAATACAGGAAATAATAAAAAAAAAAATACTAATAAAGCAAAAGATTACAAAAAATACAAAGTAAAAGTACTGGATAAATTAACACAGGAATCTTACCCCTTCAGGACTAAAGACAACGAAAGACGGAGCAAAGCGCACACGCAAGACAACACCAAAACAAACATTGAAAAAAATACATACACATCCACAAGCAACAGTTGGGCGGGAAAGGAATCATTCGATAAGCCTTCTGGACAGGGGCACACGTGAAGTGGGTAAAATATTTACGTGAAAACAAAAGAAAATAAAAGAAAAACAAAGAAAAATTCTTAGATTAGCAAGAAGTATAAATAAAGAGAAAAAAAATAAATTAAGCAAGGTACTGTAGGAAAAGGAAACAAAACTGAGCGCTTAATCGTTAATCGCAAGTAACAGATTGAAAAAAGGAGCACTAAGGGATAGCATGACTGAACCATACAACTAATCAGAAGAAATGTGCTGGGAGAATAGAACAATTTGAAGATTTTAATTCCATGAGATCCAAAGGAACAAAGACTGAAGTCAGGGTGGATATCTTAGATGAAACAGAAGAATCGTTGAAAAAGTTCAAGACAATTCAGCACCCGACAAACCGCGGGGTAAATGGAATCTTGAAGTCGACGAGGAATTAACTTATCTTTGGATGCAATCAACAAATGAGGCTGCTGAGAACGTGCAGGTTATTTTCTTATGGACTGACAGGAACTCATATAGCAAATTCATAGTCACCTGTTACGATGGGTGGTCGATTCCCAACAATCTGGACTTCTAACATAATCGAAGTTCGTGATCAACTTACCGGTCGTACGGCGTTCCATTGATGGCTACCTCTTGACGAAACTTTGACAAATAATACCGTTGGGTCGCAACAGACGATCATTCTTCAGCTGCAAAAGATTAACTCACGACGTACGCAGATGGGGAATAACAATAAACCAAAGGCATGGTGTGACAGAAGACCAGCCATAAACACAAACATCTATTCCGCTACCACGATAACTGCTAGCATAGCTTGACGTGGACTGTTGTTAACGAACCTTTGTCGTCTCTGTGGAATTCGAACCACAACTGCCCAATTTCAAGCTTAAGAAAAAACTCTTAAAATTTTACACGCGCAAAACAAGAAACGCGAATGTTCTAAGATCACAAGACCTCGACAAGATGTAACCTATAACGCGGAAGATCCTCAAAAAAACAAACCAACCATTCGGCTGTGTATTGTGTCTCGCAACAACACTTGACGCCTAAGAATGCGTCGTGTGAACCCTTTTTATTTAAGTTATGTGGGAGGGGGACACAGTAATCTCCCTAAAAAAATTCTTTTTGTTGCCGAAAAAGAGTTGAGACTAAGTGCAACAGAGAAGAAGGCGGGACAGAAAAGTAACGGCTAATAATTAAAAACCGACTATGAAAACGAGGGGAATAGAATGGGCGGAGGTCTCCAACAGACAAGAACCTCAGCAAAACGCGTTACCCAAACGCGGAAAACTTGTCAGAAAGCAAGGTAAGACGACATTATAGCCACGACCGTAAACGCACACAAACTGATTAAATGTGACGGCAAAAACCAAATAAAAACTTTTTTAAACGGTACTCACAAAAGGACCCCCCCCCTTATATAAAAAAAAATACCATTGGTGTCTACATGGAATCCAGACCGCAACTGCCCAATTTCAAGTTTAACAAAAACTTTTAAAATTTTACACGCGCAAAACAAGAAACGCGAATGTTCTAAGATCACAAGACCTCGAGAAGAAATAATTAGGAGCTAAGGAACAACAAAGGAAAAATTACAACAAGTCAACAATGCATTTTAAATAAATTTTTTTTTTTAACGGCGAGAATAATAATATTCAAGATTAATGATAGAAAGGGAATTTTCTTACACCCCCTTTTGATATAAAAAAAAATTCTCAATTTCCCTTTTTTTTTTAAAAAAAAAATTTTTTTTTCAATACTTACTACTGTTTTTTCCTTTATTGGAGGAAAATTCCTCACGACACTTTGCAGTCCTCCATAAAACGTTTCACATTTGCGACAGACGCGCCAAATACGGGTGTCCATTTTGTTTTGAGGTCTTAAACGGAGGGTATTGGAGTCGAAATACCCTAACACCGTGAATGGTCCTTGATACAATGGCTCAAATGAGCCTTGATTTCTCATCCTGGCTGGACATACTGATGTGCGCACTAGCACTTTGTCACGTACAGAAAAAGGGCGTTCCAATTTCTTTTTGCCTGTATCTGTTTTGAGATAATATCGGTTGACATACGCTCTACGGATAAGTCTTTCACGTTGTTCTGCAGTGTCGTCATATGGTTTGATACCCCAATGGTCAAAATTTAGCATCAACTGCTCCGGGCTAAATTTTGTTTTTCCATGGGGTAGTGTACCTAGTGCAAACACACACCGCTCTAACTGTTTATCCCATGCTACCTGTGGTTCGTCTAATAAACTAAGTCTGATTTTCTCCTTTAAGGCACGAACATAACGCTCAGTCGGATTTGTCTGAGGTGTATAAGGTAGACTATACGACATTTGAATCTGATTTTTTTCAAAATATTTTTTCAACTTTTGTCCACAAAAGTACGTGGCCTTATCTTGGAGGATTTTTTTGGTTTGCCGAATTTGAGCATCGTCTCATTCAATATCCTATTACTTCCGTTTGACTTAAGCGTCTAATAGCGCGGGTTTCAATCCACCCGGTAAATGCGTCAACTAGCAGTAATATATAACGATTACCACTTGGGGTACGTCCAAAGATCATTCGGATTGGCGGTCAACCTTGATATGGTATGCCTGGGGTTGCGAAAATTGGTCGCTTTACAGCGTTGACATGTCGGGCAGTTTCTCACAAAATGCCGTACACTTTCTTTTAAATGAGGCCACCAGTACATATTTCGTACGACATAACGCATTTTACTCACCCCGGGATGCACTAAAGAACCCAGCTTATGCCAGTAGTTCAAAAGCATGTTCCTTAAGTGCATTGGTACAACTAGTCGAGGTGTTTTCTCATTACGGAACAACATTCCGTCTTCCACACTCCAACGTTTGTCGTTTGAAACTAATTTCCTTTTTCCTTCACCCAGTCATCGTTTAATTGTTCAAGTTCCCACTGAACGGGAAGTTCATTCCAATGCGTCGTTAAACACCTAGATGAGGCGTCGGGTACATGATTAAGGTGTCCGAGTTTGTGTTTCACCGTGAATGTAAAACATTGCAATTTCAACGCCCAGCGCGTGATTCGGCTATTTTGGTCGCGGAAATGGTGCAGCCAAGTCAATGCCTGGGCGTCACAGTGAATCACAAACTCGGTGCCTTCCAAATAAGGGCGGAAATGCTAAATAGTTGAAACCACAGCCAAACATTCCCACTCGAGCGCAGCATAACGCGATTCACACTCGGTTAGAGCCCTACTATAATACCCTATGACCCGCTGTTTATCCTCTACCCGCTGTACCAGCATTCCCAAAACCGCCCTTCCGCTCGCATCAGTGTTTGACTTCAAACGGACGCGTGAAATCCGGTTGTCAGAGGATGGGAGGACTGGTCAGGCGCCGTTTGATCTCGTTGAAAGTCTCCTGGCAGGCCTCGTCCCACACCCAAGGATGGTTTTTATGGGTGAGTTACCTTAAGGGTTGGTTTATGTGGTTTAGCTCTGGGAGAAAATCCTTATAGAATTGGATCATCCCCACAAATCGTTTGAGTTGTTTAGGATTTGTGGGGACCGGCAAGGACAACATCGGCTCCACGTTTTTTGAGGTTGGCCTCAATCCGTCCTGGTCAACTTGGAAGCCCAAACATTCAACCCGATTGACGGCGAACTTGGACTTTAGAAAGTTAACTTTCAGATTGCATGAGGCCAACCTCTGTAGCACTAGGCGTACGACGCGCAGGACGCGCAGGTGGGAGCTCAAATCTGGAGTTCCCACTATTATGTCATCCATATAGTGGAAACTACAGGGCTCGATTGAAGGATCTAACGCTGAGTCCATGATCGATTGAAACACCTGCACGCCATTTTTGATGCCGAAAGGCACTACCGTGAAACAGAATGTGCCCATCCCGGGGATCTAAAGGAAGTTTTCTCCTGGGACGTCGGGTCTAGGGCAATTTGTCAGTAGGCGGCTTTCAAGTCCAACACCGAAAATACACGGGTGTGATGCAATTTCCGGACGATTTGGTCAATGGGGAGAGGATAATATGTCATTGGTTTGGTCACACGGTTTAAGGGTCAGGCATCCAGCGCGAATCTATATTCCTGTCCCCTCTCTTGTCAATCAGAAAGTAAGGCAGGGAGCAAGCGGATTCAGTACGTTTGACTACACCTAAGCGCTCCATATCCGCAACCGCTTCGCATAAGATAGGCAATTTGGCATGAGGTTGGGGATATGGCCGCACTTTAACGGGTAGACTATCCCCGGTGTTGATCACGTGTTGATAGCCCGGTTAACGCACTTTTATTTTCTCCATCTTAGTCTTGAAATATATGATCAGCTCATTTAGCCTCTTCGACGTTATCTGCCTTATCCCATCTATTTGTTAAATCAGAGATTTGATTTAGGGGGAATGGAAGGTGAATTACCAGTCTTGCATCTGGTTTACGCAGTGTGTCTATTCCTAGCAGGCCTGCGCACGGAAGATCGGGCATTATCCACATATCCGAATCTACCTGACCACATTTTATGCCGTTTATTTTTGTTATATTTATTTGGAGCCTGTCTCGCTAATGCATAGTACTCCCATCAGCAATTTCGATAGCTTTTCCCTGATCGTCCTTATAGGGTACTAAACCTTATTAATTGACTACTCGTTCGTTAATCAACGTGACATTGGACGTTGAGTCTACCACGAACCGGAAGAGTTTACGTTTTTGCTCGAGCTCAAGCTCCCAGAAACCTCTGGGGGGTAAGCAGAAACTCACGATTGCACCTCTGCCAATTACTTGGTCTGGAAGCATCTCAAACTTTGCTTCCGGCGCTTTTTTGTCAGTAAGGATCTCGCTTCGGAGGGGTCGCATAATGCCCAAACAACAT
The DNA here is from genome assembly GCA_023313115.1 of Rhysida immarginata. Taxonomy (NCBI): domain Eukaryota; kingdom Metazoa; phylum Arthropoda; class Chilopoda; order Scolopendromorpha; family Scolopendridae; genus Rhysida; species Rhysida immarginata. Next base: position 42,289 of record JAHWFO010044044.1, on the reverse strand, counting down.
GTTCGCTGTGTCTGACCTACGTTAGCCCAAATGGAAACTTTTACCTTGCTCCTTTTCCCTCGGCGATTTTTATTGGAGTCTCGGTTGATCGTAGAAGATTCTGTTTCGTGGTAAAACTCGTGAGGTCTCCTTTCACATTCAGCGGCCATTTGCAGAGTTTGCTGCAAATTCTCAGGATTCCATAAATGCAGATTCTTTTTTACTGTGGGTAAGGCATTTGTGATTGCAAGCTGGAGCAACTTCAGTGGGGTTTCTACACCTCCTAACGCTTCAATTTGTTCATAGATTTTGCACCAATGTTCCAAAAAAGGCTCTTTTTCCTTTTGGGTCCGTTTGTATAATCTGGATTCCATTTATACTCTCCATTGAGGGGAGGCAAACCATAGTAACAATTTTTCTCGGAACTGTGGCCAAGTGCCAGCATCTCGACTAATTAAGATCATCCAGGGACCAAGATTTTCCTCAACCAAGCGCGGCCAAAGCCTTAAATATTCAATTTCTTATACTCCTTTTATCCTCCCTTGTTTTTCTAATTGCCATAGATATGCAAGTAGATCCATTTCTACGCGGAAGACTGGTAGTTCTATGATTGGGCTGTCCTCAGGTACTTTGAACCGCGGCATTCTTGGTAACCCTGATTAAAGGGTAATAAATCCCTTGTATGCCAAAGGGAGGACCTAAATTTCAGCGAACCGAACGCAAGAATGATGATACTACCCACTATGGTCTACTAAGCGACAACATATTTCTCCACGGCGGGTTGATCGATCCCTAAAAAAGAAAGAAAAAGAGCAAGATGGGACAAAATCTATAAATCAATAATTAAGTTTTTTTTTGGGGGGGGGGGTTAAGGTATACGATTAATAGACCGACCCAATAAAAGAGTAATCCTGCCCACAAACCACCATAAGTTAAAACACGAGTATTTATTTTGCTTGGAAAAAACTAAGAAAAAAGATCTGTTACGTGCCAAATGACGGCACGTGTAATCTTCTAATGATCCGTGGGATAGGAAGGGTTAAGATTGATAAAACTTAATTAAGGATTTACCAACTAACAAGCTCGTTTACGATAAGGATTTCTTTAAACACCATCCCAAAGATTTTTAAAACTTTTATTTCCGAACCCTACAATAAAAAACAACTGTTCTTTATTTAAAGTTCTAAAAAACTATATTCGTTTCTTCTATATTAAGAGAATTCCCATAAATAAAACTAAAGTGATCAGCATATGAAAACGGACGCTAACTCCAAGCAAAATAGATCCTTTATTACATTTTCCGTTTTTAAGTAAAGAGACGAAAAAAAGGAACAAATGTGGAAAACAGGGTTCAAACAGCAATAGATAGTTAACTCCTGCTACTGAATGCAGAGCGAATACTAACAATGGAGCAGTTTAACCGTCGCTCAGGTAAAATTGGGCATCAGATGATCTGAAAGTGAAGGTCTGTCTTCATAAAACGGAGTAGTTCCCAAATCGCAATTTTACTTGGAATTGAAAAAAAAAATCTTATAGTTATAGCAAAAATATTATGGATTTTAGAATTAAGAAAGTAAAATCATAAAAAATAAGAGTCAGTAAACAGTAGATTAGCTCTATTAATGATCGAGGTTGTAGTCCTCGGATCTTGATATGCAGAGTGAAGACAGCACCCAACTGAAGGCAATTGTAAGCTTAGGTTAATGCTGGTGCACAAGTTCTTCGCACAAACCGTTGACGTAACAAACCAAATGTCTGACAAGCAATCTGAGCAAGGATACCACCAAGGGGGAATAATCCACAGGTTAGAACAAAAATACAGGAAATCATAAAAAATACTAATAAAGCAAAAGATTACAAAAAAATACAAAGTAAAAGTACTGGATAAATTAACACGGGAATCTTACCCCTTCAGGACTAAAGACAACGAAAGACGGAGCAAAGCGCACACACGCGACAACACCAAAACAAACATTGAAAAAACTACATACACATCCACAAACCAACAGTTCGGCGGGAAATGAATCATTCGATAAGCCTTCTGGACAGGTGCACATGTGAAGGGGGTAAAAGATTTACGTGAAAACAAAAGAAAATAAAAGAAAAACAAAGAAAAATTTTTAGATTAGCAAGAAGTATAAATAAAGAGAAAAAAAATAAATTAAGCAAGGTACTGTAGTAAAAGGAAACAAAACCGAGCGATTAATCTTTAATCGCAAGTAACAGATTGAAAAAAGGAGCACTAAGGGAAAGCATGACTGAACCATGCAACTAATCAGAAGAAATGTGCTGGGAGAATAGAACAATTTGAAGATTTTACTTCCATGAGATCCAAAGAAACAAAGACTGGAGTAAGGGTGGATATCTTAGATGAAAGAGAAGAATCGTTGAAAAAGGTCAAGACAATTCAGCGCCCGACAACCGCAGGGTAAATGGAATCATGAACTCGACGAGGAATTAACTTATCCTTGGATGCAATCAACAAATTCATAGTCACCTGTTACGATGAGTGGTCGATTCCCAACAAGCTGGACTTCTAACATAGTCGAAGTTCGTGATCAACCTACCAGTCGTACGACGTTCCATTGATGGCTACCTCTTGACGAAACTTTGACAAATAACGTTGGGTCGCAATAGACCATCGTTCTTCAGATGCAAAAGATTAACTCACGACGTACGCAGATGGGGAATAACAATAAACCAAATGTATGGTGTAACACATAAATAGCCATAAACACAAACATCTATTCCGGTTCCACGATAACTGCTAGCATACCAACAAAGGAAAAATTACAACAAGTCAACAATGCATTTTAAATAAATACTTTCTTTTAACGGCGAGAATAATAATATTCAAGATTAATGATAGAAAGGGAATTTTCTTATATATACTCGAAACGCACAAATGAAGTAATTAAGTTAAACTACTTCAAATATTAAAAAAAAAATCATTAAATCCCTGGTTAATTTCTCTATACAAGAGTCTGTAGGACCAAAAAAAAAAGGCTTTATTTCGCTATGTTTTACAAAAATTAACAGATAAGAATTACCCGAGGATCAGAGTAAAATAATAATGAAGGAACAGAAATAAACTATTAACGCCACGTCCGAATCAATCTTCCATTAGTGAGGAACGCGAGCGTATTTCTCTGATACACTATTGAACTACTTCTTCAACACTTATACTCCAAAAGTAAACTCTATGCTTCGGCGAAAAGAGGAAATACTAAAATGTTTACGATAACCATACTTACCACAAACCATGTAATTGGTTACAAATAAATTTATTGTGCAGAAGTTAGTCTGACCAGACTATAACGAGGAAGATCCTCAAAAACAAACCAACCATTCGGCTGTGTATGGTGTCTCGTGAACGCGTCGTGTGAACCCTTTTTATTTACGTTATGTGGGAGGGGGACACAGTAACCTCCCTAAAAAAAATTCTTTTCGTTGCCGAAAAAGAGTTGAGACTAAGTGCAACAGAGAAGAAGGCGGGATAGAAAAGTAACGGTTAATAATTAAAAAACGGACTATGAAAACGAGGGGAATAGAATGGGCGGAGGTTTCCAACAGACAAGAACCTCCAACTGTGATTTTACCCAAACACGGAAAACTCGTCTGAAAGCAAGGTAAGACGACATTATAGCCACGACAGTAAACACACACAAATTGTGATTAAATGCGACGGCAAAAACAAAAAAAAAGCTCTTTTAAAAGGTAATCACCAAAAGACGGTAATAATATCTACGCACGGATATTTTTTCTTTCAAAATATCAACATATATTTTCGAATGATGAGTTTTTAAGTCGAATTCAGCAAAACGCCATCTTGGGTTTCTGAAACAAACACATACGCCTTCATTTTTAGTGAATGGTAGGCCAATAAATAAACTGGAATGGCGGAATGGTACATTCTCACAGGCCTACCACGAGATAATGATACGGATTCAAAAAAGAAAATTGTATTTTTCAAGAAGAGGAAGCTCGTATATTGTGTTTGGGGAGATGAAATGAATGCTACTGCCATTTCTTCTTTTTTAGAAAAAAAAATATTAGTTTCTCTAAAAAGGCTTAGCCCATTTTCAAAAACAAAATGAAAACGAATATTTTAAGGACCCGCACAAAAAATTAAAAAATTAAAAAAAATGTTTTTGAAGGGGGGGGGGTTAGTTAATAACTCCAAAACGGCTCATCACAGCCAAACAAGTCATTTACAAAAAAAATCGCCATATTGAGAAGAGTCCGCACATGTTAAGTGTATTGAGTTTGGTTCGCTGGTTTAAATGAATTAACATTTTTCTTAATTTTAGTAATTGGGGCTTGATGTTTTTTGTGGAGCAGACTTTATGAATTCTGGGTAAAAAATTATTAATACACTTCGTTCATATGCTGAAGCACATTCGATGTCGTAATAATAATATTTTCCCCGATGAATGAAACATGTATATTTACAAATATTCGATCTACAGCCATTTTTTAGTTTTTGGAAAAAAATTAATATCGCTAGAAAAGCTTATCCAATTGACATAAAAATTACGCTAAGGCACAATTTAAGGTACCCTCTAAGCATGTATTAGCCTACCACTCTCTCAGAGTGAAGGCCTTTGTGTTCGTTTCAGTAACTCAAATTTTTTTTTTGGTGAAGTCGACTTAAAAACTCATGATTCGAAGAGATATGTTGAAATTTTGAAAAAGAAAATTTCTTTTGTATGTATGTATGTATGTATGTATGTATGTATGTATGTGACCAATATTGTGCAGCTAACTCCTCTGAAACGGCAAATAGCAGAATCAAATAAAAATAAATTGGTATGGTGGAATGGTACTTTCGCACAGGTCTACCACGAGGTAATGATACCTAACCAAAAAAATTTTACAGTGCTATGTTGGGACACGGCCGCTAGTTAAATCGTAGAATACGTCTTGAGGCCACATGGCCAATAAGAAAGAACGTGTGCAACGCAATTTAAAAAATATAATTTCGGATATAAAATGTTCAAACAAAAAATGTACTCGCAATTTATCATAGATTTTCAACCAAACCTTTATGGCATTCTCAACTTACAAGTCACTGGTCAATGATAAGAGAATTATGCTAGAAATGCCAACAGACAAGAATCAACATTTCGTGCAAACATCAAATTTAAAGTACTGCTACCCAATGTAACAGGTGATTCGATGGGTTTGTAATCTACATTAAAATGTTTCTTCATAAAGCTAAGAGCGTATAAATTTAACGTAGCATCTGCATTGATAATGCTAACTGTCATAATTGCAATATCAGTATCCACTTCCATGTTGTCACTGACTGGTCTAGTTGTTGGTGAATATTTCATTATCGCACTGAACAACAACATTTCCATATCAGATATCGACATTTTAAAATGAATATACACTGAGTGGCCAGATTATTATGACCACGCCATCAGTACTCCACGAGATGTTGAAAGATGATGCAAGGAATCTGACATCAAGAATGCTGTTGTCTTGTGCTTTCTGGCCACAATCCACTTTAAACCCCTTCTGTCTCTATCAGAGAGCTTCGACTTTCGGCCAATGTTGTGCTTAGCAGTTGATGTCTTTCCCTGCTTCTTATAGGCTGTCATAACAGTCTTTGCCTGATGAATAGCACTGTCCTGTTGTGGGAAATTTGTTTGTTTTGGAACCACCTGTCTGATGGCTCTTTCAACTTTCTCCCACAAATGCTCAATTGGATTGAGATTTGGTCATTATGGGGGCTACCTAAGCCGGGTTCGTCGTCGTTCGTGGCGAACGCAACAATCTCGCCTTACTATCATTTTCAATTGTCGAATCAACATAGGGGTTAAAGCATGCATTCAGTAGCAAAAACAATTTTTTTGAAGCAAACAACGCACAGGAATTGTTTGTTCTTGACACTATTCTTGCAAAATGCGAGTAGCGTGGTATAGCACATTGTCACGTTAGAAGAAGCCATCTCCATTGGGATACACCATCAACATGATTGCATGAACTTGATCAGCAAAGATATTCAGGTATCTTCTGATATTCAGACGTTTTCTACACAAATTAAAGGACCCATATCATGCCAGGAAAACATGCCCCAAACAATAACTGCCCCCATGAGCTTGAAGGATTGTACTCATGCATGTGGGGTCCATGCTTTCATGCAGTTTCCGTCAAATTCTCATTCTGTTATCTGCATGATCCAACTGAAAACGTGATTCATCAGACCATATGACTTTATTCCGATGCTCACCTGTCCAATCCTTGTGTTCCTGTGCGAATTGGAGACGTTTTATCTTGTTAACTGCAGATAGCAAAGGTGATCGAACTGGCTTTCGGCTGCCATATTCCATACAATGCAGTGTATGGCGAACAGTGCGTTCAGAGATCATTTCAGCGGATCCCTGATAAAGATCTGCAGTAATCTGATGCGCTGTTTCCCTTCTGTTGTCATGCCACTATCCTTTCTGTCCGAACATTGACTAGTCATTGATGGTCACAACTGGCACGTTCAGACCCAATTTTCAGGCAGACAGTCCGGTATGTAACAATTTAACAGCAGCTGCTCTTGAACATTTAAAGAATGCAGCCGTTTTGCTGTTATTAGCTCCCTGGCTCCGAGCGCCAACAATCATCAAAGGCTGCTAAACCGCGTCGTCTATCTATAACCTTCTAAAACAAATCACTTCCAATGTCGTGGTAAACAACTATTTACACTAGTCCGGATTTTTAGCAGCTTCAGCGCGAAATCATAGCTAATTTGCCTACTCTCAGAAAAAAAGTTGTATTAGGGTTGTAAATTTACAACCTCAGAGGTTGTATGTATTTACTTTTACAATCCTGCCTTTGGGTTGTTAATTAACAATGCTGCCCTAACGTTGTAAATTTACAACACTATACTTTTCAATTGAAAATTTACAATTCTTCTTTTAGGTTGTTAATATACAACTTTTACTGGGAGAGTTATACATTTACAATGTCAGCTTATATTAGTATTGCAATTACAATCTCTGGGATGCAAATTTCAAGTAAAATCTATCTGCTTAGTGATGATCATGCAATGGGATACACTCAGAAAAAAAAGTTGTATAAGGATTGTAAATTTACAACCTCAGAGGTTGGAAGTATTTGCCACAAATACAACTATCCCATTACAATCCCAAACATTGTCAATTTACAATCATGTCCAGAGGTTGTAAATTTACAATCATGTCTTGGGGTTGTAAATTTACAATCATGTTTTGAGGTTGTACTTTTACAATCCTGCCTTTGGGTTGTTAATTAACAGTGCTGCCTTAACGTGGTAAATTTACAATACTATACTTTTCAATTGTAAATTTACAATTCTTCTTTTAGGTTGTTAATATACATTTCCAATGTCAGCTTGTATTAGGATTGTAATTACAATCTCTGGGATGCAAATTTCAAGCAAAATCTATCTGATTAGTGATGATCTTGAATATTCTATTCTCATTCTTTAAATCTGAAATTGCAAAGATATTCTTAATGGACTGTCAACAAATTTTATAACATTGAAAATACACGTGTTTAAGCAAAAACTTGCCATAGAATTTCATAAATGTAATATTTATTAAAAGTGCTATATTCATTTTAATATTTTATCTAAAAATGGAAAGAGGTGCACATTAAATGAATAAAATCAAAGTTCCAAATTTAATTAAAATGTTATTCAGAATCGTTTGTTTCTATTTGCTTATTTTTATTTCATGACTTTAATTGGACATTTGCTTACTTTTAATTTATGCATAAAATATTCCATGAAACAAAATGTGTTTTTAAAATTGTTTGAATATTTTTAATTTAAGATCCAGAATGATAAAACAATACAACTGTTGTTCTTATGAATTCATAAACAACGAAAATGCAATGATTTTCTACTAATAATTCGAATCGCTCACATTCCTCTAATGAGATAGAATATAGAATAAATGGTGTCACCGGTATTCCCTCCTATTGAAATACAGTAGGCATGATTTTATGGTTTTCCCTTCACCGGAAGCCAGACACATCTGAGTGATTAACTTGTGTGATGTAGAGTCACGCCATCTATAGAGAAGATTCTAAGAGTGGGCGAGTTGTTTTGAAGAGGATTGAGAAAAACAGGGGCCTGGTTTTTTAAGGGGGTTCATTCTAAAGTGTGGGTGGTCTGTTGTGTGGATGGTGTGGGGGCGGGTCTGAAAAGTAAATTTTTTTTGGTTGTGTTTTTTTTTCCTGTTGGCCTTCTGTCTCTCTTTCCTCTTGCTCTTTCCCAGAACCTCTCCGATTTACGCCCTGTCTGTGACTCTTAACAGTTACTTACCATTTTTATTCTTTTTTTTTTCCTAAGTATATTTCTGCGGCTCCAAGAGTCGATCCAGGGATGGTTGGATGTCTTGTTTCAGAGACCAGTGTCTTTACCAACTGAGCTATTGGGTTGTTGGAAGGTGACATGATTAATGAATCTTAAGAACGTTTCAATACTGAAATTGCGAGTTTTGTCGAGAGTGGGCGCAGGTAGTCTTCCGTCTTTTACTCTTGGGTTGGGGCAGCACACTTGGGGCAAGGATGATAAAATAACAAGGATTGCTTATGCGATGCTACCATCTAGCGAGGAAATTTGCAAACAAAGTAACTGTGACGTCACTCCTAGACCCGACGATCAGGCAGCGCAGGAGAAATGCTTGGAATACGCTGTTCTGCTGCCGCGTATAATATAATTTAGTAACTACTAAGAAAAACCAAAACTCGCAACGCTTAAGATATTCGCAGAGGATATGTACACGGCGCCGTTTATGCTTTATTTTCAAGTCGACGGGTGGCGCCATGTATGGGCAGAATGCGTCTACAGTAACGTTGGGCGTAGCCTCCGCATCAGTGTGACCAGATTTAGTTCTTCGGGAACTAAATTGGTCCTTTTTGTCTTAAAAAACCTACTTAGTCCTCTTTTTTGGTCCTTTAAGAAATTTGGTTCTATTTTAGTTCTTTACAGTAGAAAACGGTAATTTTTAGTTCTCTCTTGAGGTTTCTATCACACACCAAAAGTGAAACCGATCAATCAAACAACCAGCATGGTCTATTTTTACTGATTTCTACCCAGTGAGCTCTATATGTTCTTATAGAACTCACTGTTTCTACCAGACCATGATGTAACTGAACCTGAATAAATTACCCGTTGTTCCTTTATAAAATTTACTGTGTTTTATACAGGGTGGTCGATAAGTCTGTCCTCCCCTTTTATTTTTTGAACCGAAGCAGATATGTCAATTTTGATGAATCCAATGAATAGGAAGTTGTGGGTGGCCTATCCCATAGTGCACTTTTCATCATCCCAAATATGGAAATTAGGACACATTCAAAATTTATCTCAAAAACCGTAAGGGATAGAGAAAAAAACCCAATTGCAAACTTGTTCAACATAAAAAAACAAACAAAACAAAAAAAACCATCCAAATCGGACCAACGGTTCCCAAAAAAGTGAATTGCAAATGCTAATTGGCACTCACATTGCATTTGCATGTTCCTGTCCCTCCCCCTGTTGGGTTTTATCCACTAGCCCTTTAAATGCTGAAGCTTTTTGATGAATGGGGAAGAAACTGCCAATCAGGTCTGAAAAATGGCAGAATACAGTAGAGAAGAAATGGTTGGTATGGTTTTATGTTTTGGATTTGCACATAATTACAAAGGTGCAGCCAGGGAATACCAAGTTAGATATCCCAATGCTAGAGTTCCCACTTCTAAGACAATTCGCCAGGTTGTTCAACGATTTCAGCAAGTGTCAATCAGCAGACCCGGCAAGGTAGACCAACAACTGTCAGAGGACTCCAGCACAGCCATTTTAGCTGCTGTTTATGCTAATCC
>JAHWFO010044044.1:0-22467 GCA_023313115.1 Rhysida immarginata | reverse complement strand
TTATTCTATTGGCCATTATATTTCAAAATTCTGTGCTTTTTCTATTTATCCTGTTGGCCATTGTTTCCTCTTTAATTCTTTTGTATCCTATTGGTTCATGTATATGCATAATTTGTACCACTGTTCTGTATATAAAGGCTTGCATGCCTCTTGCTGTATATATCCTTGACAAAGCCAGGAATAAATGGCGAAACTAGTTGGAACTCCTGATGTCCCTCTGTTATACTGTAAGGCCACCACCTGTTTAATTATTATCTTAAAGTCGTTATGGGCGACTTTAACGCCCGTGTCGGAGAAAAAAAGAAAGGAGAAAATTTTCTTGGTAGTCATGGTTATGGCACAAGAAATGAAAGAGGAAACAAACTGGTGGAATTTGCAGAGTACGAACAACTGTACGTCATGAATTCTTTTTTCAAGCAGAAACTCCAGCGTAAATGGACTTGGAAAAGCCCAAATGGAGCAACTAGTGAAATAGATTACATTCTGGCAAATAGGAAGCACTTGATCCAAGACTGCACTGTTCTCAACAACTTCAACACAGGAAGCGACCACAGACTGGTAAGATGCAAGCTTGTTCTAAACACGAAAACAGAAAGACGAAAGCTTTTCAGGAACACAAAGAAGATCATCAACATTGCACGCCTGCAAGAACGCAGAAAGGAATTCCAGGTAGAACTGCGAAATCGCTTTGAAATCTTACAGAGCGGCATCCAGGAACATGACATCACAGATATTAACAGGACACTAACTAAACACTTAAAAGAAGCTGGCGAACAAGTTTCCAAACCACAGACGAAACTCACGGAAGAAACGAGGAAATTAATGAAGAAACGAAGCGAAATGAAGACAAAAAGAGGAGATAAAAGATCAGTAATAGAATATGCGGAGCTTTGCAAGACAGTACGGAAACACATCACAGAAGATGTTCGGAAGTTCAACTGCAATCTTGTCAAAAAGGTAGTTGAAGATAACAAGAGTTTGAAAACTGCGAAGAGAAAGCTCTGCATTGGAAGAAGAGGAATGTTTGCTACTCAAGAGAGCAAATGGCACAATCACGAAGAATGGAAGTGAAATCATCGAAATTGTGGAGGACTTCTACAATAAACTTTACAAATGTGAAGATGATAATGAAGTAAGAAGAGCAGACCAACTGAAAGGAAAAGATGAAGTGCCACCGGTTATGGAAGGCGAAGTTGACAAGGCTATTAAATCCATGAAGAAAGGAAAATCCCCTGGAGAAGATGGAATTATAATTGACCTGATTAAGGAAGCAGGAAAAGAATTCAGCAAGTTACTGGCAAGTTTTTTCACGAAATGCCTTGAGATGTCAGACGTACCAGATGATTGGAATAATGCAATGATGATTCTATTTTTCAAAAAAGGAGACCGAGATGATATCCAGAACTATCGCCCTATCAGCCTTTTGTCAGTTGTTTATAAGATCTTTAGTAAAGTCCTAACAAATAGACTTGATTCAGCATTAGAATCAGCACAACCAAGAGAACAAGCGGACTTTCGAAGTGGATATAGTACGATCGACCACATTCAAGTTATTAGAGAATTTATCGAACGCTACAACGAATATGAAGTGCCACTTTGCTTTGCCTTCATCGACTTTGAGAAAGCTTTCGACTCGGTATTCACACATGCCGTAGTGAAAGCTCTGGAAAGAATGGGAATAGCCGGAAGCTATATTAGTATTCTTCAGAAGATATTTAGTAAAGCGACTGCTACCATTCGTTTGGATAAAGGAAAATGAGAACATTCGTCTGCATTATGTAATTGAATTTAATGCGAAAACTTAAAAGATCTGTGCACTTTATTTTTATAAGTAGGCTTCGGATTTGCAAATAATATATATTTTTTTCCCGAACAAGTAATTCGCTCAAATGATGTTTTTAAGCACTTTTAGCCCCTTCTGGGCCTTCTAGCTTAAGTTTTATTGTACATAAAAATGCATATTTCTGATCTTAGTGCAAATTTTTAAAGGGATGTTGCTTACAACTACAGTTCGTTTTTATCCAAGTATTTGCTGCTGAACAGGTAAGTTTTTACTGCATATTTTGGCTGGGTTTTTTTTTTTTTAGCGCATATACCATATTTGCGTATACTTTTGCACTTTTTAGTGCATTTAAATCCGAACCATAATTGCAAATAAAATGCAATAACCTGCTACTAGTTTATCTATGGTTCAGTTGATTTTTCCGAATAGATTGGCATTTATTTTCCAGTAATGTGTTAAATTTAAAAGAATCACTGGAGAAAATGTATCATCATAACATTATATTTCATGAATTTATGTTTTTGGATCAACATTTTATTAAGAGTCGTGTCAGTATTTTTCCATTTTTTAAGCATATTTATGTAGGTCCTGCTCCTTTTTTTTCTTTCCAGTATTGACATATTCAAGTATTCAATTAAAAACATCATTTGAGGGAATTACTAGTTCGGGAAAAAAAATGCTTTACATGCAAATCCGAAGCCCACTTGTAAAAAATAAAGTGCACAGATCCTTTAAGTTTTTGCATTACAATAAAAACGACATTTTCAGTTTATGAATTAAGTTAATTTTTAATTAATAAAAAGGGTACGAAAAAAATATAAATAACTTATTAATATATCAGATCAAACATATATATAATTACATGTAATATTCTGCAATAATATATAATAATTTTATCAAAAATTTCAAATAAATAAAAAGAATATGTTAATTATTGCTGTGTTCATATGCTTTTCCTTTGAAGCAAGGTCTAAGAGTGACGTCTTCTGCACCAGCCAATCACGTCAATTTACCCGCATAAGCAATCCTTGTTATTTTATTATCCTTGGGTTGGGGGGTCGGGTTTTTGCACTTGCAGGCCCCCATCCTTCAACTTGGGGTCGTTTTAGGGGAGGCCGAACCCAAAAAAGGCGCCTTTAAATAAAGAGTAGTAAGAGTTTCCTAATTTTGCACGTAAAATTTCTTTAGACAACCTCATACGAAACGGTTGTCGTGAATGGATTGTTTATGCATTTGAACATCGCGTCTTCGAGGGATGCTTCACTGCAGCGCTCGCAGTTCAGTTGGGTCAGCTTTGCCAAATTTTTTATTATTTCGAATTTATTTTTCATTTCCAGGGACACTCTAAATGGGATTCTTTTGATATTAAATTTACAATTTCACGATTTTTTACAATTGGGATTATTTTTTTTTTTTTATCAACGAACTGCTCTTTGGCCATTCCGTTTCATATTGCTTCTCATTGATGTTCGTTATGGGTAAAACTTTCTATCGAGATGGCTGTGTTTCTGCCATAACAGGAACAATGTCACAGGTCTTTTGATGACGCCTTAAATAAGTCAGTGAGGCATGTTAGGTGCCACACATATTAAAAATTCTTGTTTGATTTTTCATTGATGGAAATTCGATGTCGTATGGCAGGTTTACCCCACTTTGGCCCCGTGAAGTTGGCCCCTTCCACTTTCGCTCCTTCCACTTTGGCCCCGTCCACTATCACTCCTTCCACTTTCACCCCTTCCACACTCGCCCCCTGCAAAAATACTTTTAGGACCCACTTTCATAAAAAAAGACCCTGCAGAGAGGTTAACAAGTCAAATAGAAAACTAAGAATTCAGTTATTTAGAATACTTACCTAACCTAACCCACGAAATTCTCCTTTTAATTAAGAACGATTTAAATTAAAGCTTTCCTAAAATCTAAATTGTTTTAAAAGAAATAATAGGGTTTAGAAAATAAAAAAAAACCGCAAACAATCTTTCAAAAACAAGAAAAAGATGATTTATTAACACATTTTCCCTAAACGTCTGTTATGTTTAACAAATGACTCGCTGCATCAATATATTCAATGAGGCTTTTTGTCCCATTGATGAATTGATTCCTAATATTTTGATGTCTTGTTTCAATGGCTCTGTACTTTTTCTTTTGCACTGGCGGATTTTGCCCAGCATTGGCCAACAACAAAAAACCTTAAATAAAATATTAATAAAAGGTTAAAAAAAGCATACAGTTTAGTTTTCTTATTGATGTTTGTTGCTGTGCTATTAATCCTTAATGTAATTTTAATAATAATAATAATTTAATGATTGACCCGGCATGAAGACGTCATTTACAATAAAAAACGAAATGATTTTTTTTTTTTTTTTTTAAATGTGTTAACTATATTTCGTTCTTCTTATTAATTTTTAATTATGAACCCATAGGATCACAAACCAGATTGTTACAATACAATACATCAGTACACTAAAACAATTACATCGATGGTTCTATTATTTTTTTATCTTATTATTATTTCCCTGATTTTTCCCGGTATTTTAGTAGTAATTTAATATTTTTGTTATTTTTAGTATAATTTGCATCATAATTATTACACAAAACTTAAGTACATTAACACATAATATATAATATTTATTAAATCATTTATGTTTCATTCATTTAAAATTCCGTGGTTTGCACAGTAGTCGTTAGCCTGATCATTATAGGCCCACGGTTTTCAAAAATTTTTGAACAAGTACCACCCCACAAGGACAGCAAACTGAAGTTTAATACCAAATAATCAGTCAATCTAACTTTTTTTATCTGCTTCACAATACATCGTTATAATATTTCTGGTTTGTTTGTTATTAAAAAAAATTCATGAATGGCTTCTTCTATGTGTTTATTTTGCCACTCTTTTAACAATGGAAATAAATTACAATAAACAGATTTAATTTTAATATTTTTTAAAATAGATTCAATTTTTCACAATAATCGATTCCAGGGATCGATTAATCGTTACTATCAAAAATAAATTGCATAAAAATTAATTGATTATTAAACGATTCAATTTTTCAGGGAATCGCCTACCACTAAAAACCACTTAAAACAATTGGGTGATTATTCGTGAAAAACATTGCTTGAAGTACCATCACAGTTTGAAACCCTGGCTACGTTGTATTCAAGTTACTTGCATATAGCCTTGAATTGAATTGAATTGAATTTAAAAGGGGTGGTTACAAAGAAACCAAGCACCGCGACCTCAGGTCTATTGTACTATCCCCAAAACCTTTATAAATCTCGTCTCGCAAGTAGACCAGATGCATCTGCAAATCTTAAGATCTGCCTGGCAGTAACATTTTGAATTTCTGCCGGTTGGAGTATGAAGCTCCCTAAATGTTTAAATCTAAGAAATGATAGATTTAAGCAACTACAGAGAACATGAGTAGAACTCTCCTCTGCTTCATGACATTTTCTGCATGTAGCGTCAGTTGCAACACCTATTAAGGTCATATGTCTGTTAAGATGACAATGACCTGTAAGGAGTTCAACGACTTTTTTAATTTCAGTTCTTGTGAGTTTTAACAACTCACTTTTCCTCGAAACAGGATATTTTGGATTGAGTACCTTGGCTTGTCTTTGGCCATACTCTTTAATCCACGAATCAAAATGCTGTCTGTCCTTAGCCTTAGCCACTCCTCAGGGCCTCGATAAAATATATTGGCGATAAAATTACCATATAATGGCGCCGGGGCGAAAGTGGACTTCGGGGGCGAAAGTGGAACGGGCAAAAATTTAAGGGGCGAAAGTGGAGGGGGCGAGAGTGGAGGGGGCGAAAGTGGAGGACACCATTGGCACTCCCCTGCATGCAACAACCAGGCGGCATGTACGTATGTATCTAGGGTGCGTGAGCGCTCTCGGAAACAATGATTTATCGTCCACAGTAATTTACCGCCCATAGTTATTTACCGCCCACAGTGATTTACCGCCCACAGTGATTTACCACCCACAGATAATAGAAAAACGAATTAGTCTTGCCACAGCTCAGTATTAGTCTGAATACTGTTGGCACCCCCTTGCATGCAACAACAAGGGATATGTATGTCTCTAGGAAACAGAGATTTACCGCACACAGTAATTTATCGCCAAGAGTAATTTGCCACTGACAGTGATTTACCACCTGCACATAGTAGAAAAACGCAAAACGAACAGCTTGCGGTTTTGGTCAGATGGTAGTGATTTTTCTCCATAGTTATGCTAGCCGTGGTATAATTGCGCTCCATGTCAGGTAATCTCTCTTGTATTTTCTCTGCCAAAGGTATTGGGCGAAGTGGCCTGCCAAGCACTGCTCCCTCTTCCTTGAGTTGGATGTATATGTGTGTGTGGGTGCTTTGCAGGCTGTGTTTGACCTGCCGCCTCGTGCTCTTGATGTGCTGAGTGTAAGCACCAGATCTTTGTTCGGAGGGAAAAAGAAAAGATGGTTTTTATAAACTTCTTGGATTGCGAATAGATAGTTAGCATCTGTGGTGATTTTAAAAGCAGTGTAATTTTATGAAATACTGACGAAGTTCTCAGAATGGATGACAGTCTGATGCTTCCAGCCTGCGTTTTTAGTCCATCATAGCCATTCCACTAGTTGGTGATGCTGGTTGTTTCCAGCGCAACGTGCTCTTGGACTAATTTGTGTAGATTTGGGAAACTCCTGTCGTTATCGGGGATCGGGACGAGAAATATGTCGCCCGTCTCCCGACAACAACCACATGATAACTCTCGCCTCTTGCAAGAAATAGCGTTACGCGATGTAGGACGAGTTGGCCCCACAGTGGCATGAAATCCCAATGTTTGTTTTCGTTGAGTGATGACTGGAATCCCAATGTTTGTTTTCGTTTGTTTTGTGTATGATGATGCTGTAATGATATAATAAACACTTGCTTTTGTGCGTTGAATGACTGGAACTATGTTTTTCTTGAAGAGTTTTTGTTCATTCTTGGTGTTTCCCTCAGTTAATATATCTAGAACTTAACAGCTAACTTCATGGAAACCCCTGCACTATTTAAATCAGTTAAAAAATAATAATTCCAAAACCTTTTTCCACCATTTTTAAAAAAAAGTGCTCCAAACCCAGTCCCATATTAAAATTGAAATGTGTCATTAAAATGAAAAGAGAAAATAAATGAAAGAAAAGCATTTTTTCCTATAAAAACAATCATAAAATGTAAATTCAATTTTTTTTAATGAAATAGCAAGTTTTCAGTTGCTTCAAAAGCATCTGTGATTCTATAATCATGTAAAAGATATAAAAGGGGTTGTGAGCGCAATCATGTTGGCCACCAGCGAGTGACACATTTTAGCATTGGAAGTGGTGCAAGAGGCGATTTCATTGTTGTTTTTCCATGATGAAACCCAGCATTGTAGAAGGCAACAACGGAGCAGACGGCAGTAAACCCAACAACAGGCGGCGTTAGCGTACTGGCACAATAATCGCTTAATGGCTTCCGGTGAAGGGAAAATGGTAAATTTTTCCAGTTCATAATTAAAAATATGATAAATAAAGAATACGATAATAAAAGAACTATCTAGCAATAATAAAATCAGATGAGATTTGTGGCTTGACAATATGACAGTTATAAAATTCTCAACAAATTTTACGAAATAAAACTTACCTGATAAATATTTTCTTGTTCCATTACCGCCATTATATCATTTCTTCCTTTAATGGCATTGTTATGATCTTCCATGTTAGTTCCATTAACGTTAATTTTAAATTTATTTTGCCCTATTATAATTAAACATATGATGGACATTTTGACGAATGGATCCTTGCAGCCTCGAGCAGGCACCACGCCGACCACGCGAGTGGCAATACTTCCGGTACTAAGTTTATTGACCGTTTCGATGGCTAAGGTCAAAAACCCTCACAGGTGAGAGAATGATGACGTAATTTCTCACTGGGCTAAGAGTTAGCGTTTGGTCGGTCAGAAATCCCGGTCAGAAAACTGTGACGTCATTTTAACGCGGTCAGAAATGCCAGTTAGTGCTGCTATGCCTAACCGGTTGGTCTCACCGTCCTCACCGAGAAAAAGACGGTTAGCCCAGTGAGAAATTACGTCATCATTCTCTCACCGGTGAGGGTTTTTGACCTTAGCCATTAACAAAACAACGCGTCACAGGAAATCACATGACCGATCCTACGAAAGCCCTTACTAATTTCCGTTTCAGACAGCATCAAAGGATTTAGTGCAGTGTAACACAGTGTAGTTTAAATTACAAGTGTTTATACAATTATTAGGCGATTTTTCTGTCAAGTACATATTTTAAAAGTTTGAACGGCGTAGCCAGCGAACGATATAAACAGAAATTAATGTTTGAAAGGCACGGTTTGCCAGATCCCAAGGACGATATTTTAGAAACGTTTTTCAAGAACGACGTGAATTCGTGGCCTACAGTAACACCACTTGATCTGTACGATTTCTTTGTCAAACGAATATATTTCTACGCCAAAATACAAATGAAGTATTATTCTTCATTAGATGATTATAATTATCTTGTAAGTGGGAAAGTAAAAGAAATCATCGTGTATCATGTCAAGGAGCTACAGGTGAGTGAACGATTTAAGCCTATTGATTTATCGTGCTAACTTTAATACTGTTTTTACAAATTGGGTTCATACAGTTTTACATGAATTCCATACATTTCTTAATAGATTTAATACAATTTTAAATGAATTGAATAGGATAGAATGAATTATATTTTAAGAAATTTATGCGAGAAAAAAATAACGTAAGTTCCGTGAAGATGTACGTTGAATGATGGGCGGCCAGGCCGACATGAATGACCGTCCGTTAGCTGAAGTTCATCATCACGGAACTTTCGTGATTTCTTTTCTCGGATAAATTTCTTAAAATATAATTCATTTAATCCTATTAAATTCCTTTAAAATTGTATTAAATCTATTTAGAATTGTATGAAATTTATGTAAAACTGTATGAACCCAATTTGTAAAAACTGTATTAAAGTTAGCACGATAATTCGATAGGCTTAAACCGTTCACTTCCTGTAGCTCCTTGATACGATACACGAGGATTTCTTTTATTTTGCCATTTACAAGGTTGAATGATGAGCGGCCAGACCAACATGAATGAGGCCCGTTAACTGAAGTTCATCGTCACGAAACTTTCGTGATTCTTTCCTTCATAAATTTCTTAAAATATAATTTCGATAATATGATAAATCATTTACATATTAATTAGGTATGTTTCAATAATAAATTCAGGGCATATACGCGATGTGGCTGATCGATGTCAGCCGAGAAAATTAGGGGACGCTACACGGGACTTTTGCCGATGTTAAATAAATATAATGCGTGTTTTAATTCAGTGTAAACGGAGTTTAATTATTAAATTAAGTAAAAAAAAAAATATTTTTATTGTAACCTTGTTTTAGTCAATTTACCGTAAAATTATTTTTATTTTAATTCAGTTATAGAAAACAAGCTTGTAACATAAACAAATAACGAACGCAACAAGAGTAACACTTAACCGCTGTGTAATTAAACTAAAATAAATACAGTAATACTTAAAGTATTTATTCTTCCGGATTTCTTTACTGAGAGGGTAAAATTGTATTAAATTCATTTAAAAAAGGTATTAAATCTATTTGATACAACAATTCACAGTACTGTTTAGCATGGAAAAATGGCGATGCCGGAAGTGTGGCTGGGCTCCAGAGGCCAATGGATGTCGCTGCCGCCACCTGCATAGAGCTTTCCTCGAATGTTCTTATCATAGCTTACAATGATCATAATAGGCTATGGTTCTTATGTCCAATGCAGCTATAATAATTAACCCTTTAACACCTAAATGTTTATGTTTGGAGGTAAAAAAAAAATTTAAAGCAAACTATCATTATGCATTTTTATATGGAAACATTATAAATATAAGAAAAAAAATTTTCCTTGCATTTTCATTATTGAGCACGGTTTATAGCAAATTCGCAAAAACAGACAACTAAATTTACTATGGTACATAACAACAATGATAGAAAGATAATGAATTATAATAGAAAAAATTATGTTTTCGTTATATACGTAAAATAAATGAATAGTATAAACAATTTTATTATCATTTTTATTAATTTTTTCAAGTTTTCTTTGAAATAATTTCAAATAAATTATTTTAGAAGTTTGAATTTTTATAAAAATTTAGAAAAAATAGTATAACTGACTTTTTTTCTAACAAAAACAATATTTCGATACCTATTCAAAACCAAAGTAGAGATTTTCAAACTATTAAACAAATAAAATTGTAAAAAGTATTCAATGTAGAAAATCGGTTTTATTTCTTTATTTTATTTTGTTTTATTTTTTTATGTTTGTGACGTCACGTTTTAAGTCATCTCCCCTTTACTGTCACACTATTGTCACGCCCATATTGCGTACATATTTTTTGGTCAGCACTTTATATAGTTTTTAATCTCAGCAATATTTACAACAGAAAATATAAAAATTAAACCTCAAAGCAAGCATGCTACAACCTTACAACAATCTAAAACCATTGCCGTTTCATCGTATGTTGTTACAGGTTTGTACAATATTAACTTATAACCTTATTACAATTTGACAATCCTTTCCCAACTTTATTAATTCATATAATGTTAAAGAGTTGTAAAGGGATTGTAGTCATTTTTGTAAGGATTTGAAAAAATAAAAATACAACTTCCTCGCAACTTGTAAGCAATCTGCAATCTCGGCAATGCCAAAAGAAATTTGAAAAATTAAATCATTATCAACAAAGAACCTTGTTACAACCTCGCAACAATTCTGTTTCATTGTATGTTGTTTCAGGGTTGTACAATATTAACTTACAACCTTATTACAATATTTTATAATCCTTTCACAACCTTACTAATTCAAACATTAGTAAAGAGTTGTAAAGAGGTTGTAGAAATTTCCGTCATGATTTGAAAAATAAAAATACAACTTCCAGTCTGCGATGTGGGCAATGTACCAAAAAAGACTTGAAAAATTAAATTATTATTTTGAAACAACCTTATTACAACCTTGCAACAATCCAACAACAATGCTTTTGCATTGCATATTGTTTTAGAGTTGTAATATAATTGTAAAACGTTGATTTACAACCATAATACAACGCTTAACAATCTTTTCACAACCTTATTACAACTTTTTTTCTGTGAGTGCAAAGTGAATGCGCCAATAACTTCCACTGCTCAGTTCGACGCAAATAACATATCTGATGATATAAACGTATCAACGCCGAGTGATAAAATCCAACCCATGGAGGTCTACAATGAGCCATAACCGTCCACATTAGCAGCATCTTCATCAAATGCGATTTATGTACGAAGCCATATATATGCGACAATTTGGGACACGGAATTCATATTTCTTTCTATATTCATAAACAATGAATTTGGATATTCGTTTAATGTTTGTGATAGATTTTGTTTTGAGAAGGGCTTGAATCACCCACGTAACCAGTGTGATATCATAGCTTCATCACTTTCATCAGTCCTGTGTGAAAGTTTTCATGCTGTGTAATCATTGTAGAACAAATGTAAAACTATTCAAAAATGTTATAAGTTATAGGATAGCAGGCGTTTTTTGCAATTTTTTTAAAGGTTAACTCTTTAACGAATGTGAATCTATACTGACAGACAGGTCTAACTATAGACGCCGATTGACGCTGATATCAATGATATTTGTATTGTTAAAGCGTTGTACAATGGTGTAGTGAGATCTATACAAGGAAGTGTTTACTCTGAGTGGTTAGATTATTATGACCACCTGATGTTTGTACACTTACAGAAAATATGTTGTAATAAGGTTGTGAAAAGATTGTTAAGCGTTTTATTAGGGTTGTTAATCAACGTTTTACAATTGTATTATAACTCTAAAACAATATGCAATAAAAAAGCATTGTTGTTGGATTGTTACAAGGTTGTAATAAGGTTGTTTCAAGATAATAATTTCATTTTTCAAGTCTTTTTCGGCACATTGCCCACATCGCAGAATGTTTATAGGTTGTGAGGAAGTTGTATTTTTTATTTTTCAAATCATGACGGAAATTTCTACAACTTCTTTAAAACTCTTTAATAATGTTTGAATTAGTAAGGTTGTGAAAGGATTGTAAAATATTGTAATAAGGTTGTAAGTTAATATTGTACAGCCCTGAAACAACATACAATGAAACAGAATTGTTGCGAGGTTGTAACAAGGTGCTTTGTTGATAATGATTTAATTTTTCAAATTTCTTTTGGCATTGCCGAGATTGCAGATTGCTTACAAGTTGCGAGGAAGTTGTATTTTTATTTTTTCAAATCCTTACAAAAATGACTACAATCCTTTTACAACTCTTTAACATTATATGAATTAATAAAGTTGGGAAAGGATTGTCAAATTGTAATAAGGTTATAAGTTAATATTGTACAAACCTGTAACAACATACGATGAAACGGCAATGTTTTTAGATTGTTGTAAGGTTGTAGCATGCTTGCTTTGAGGTTTAATTTTTATATTTTCTGTTGTAAATATTGCTGAGATTAAAAACTATATAAAGTGCTGACCAAAAAATATGTACGCAATATGGGCGTGACAATAATGTGACAGTAAAGGGGAGATGACTTAAAACGTGACGTCACAAACATAAAAAAATAAAATTGCAGATTGCAGATTGTTCACAGGTTGTGAGAAAGTTGTATTTTTATTTTTTCAAATCCTTACAAAAATGACTACAATTCCTTTCCAACTCTTTAACATTATATGTATTAATAAGGATGTGATAGGATTGTCAAATGTTGTAATAGGTTGTAAGTTTATATTGTACAACCCTGTAACAACATACGATGAAACGGCAATGGTTTTGGATTGTTGCAAGGTTGTAGCATGCTTGTTTTGAGATTTAATTTTTGAGGTTGTAGCAGCTCTTCTTAATCCGGTGACAGCAACAACAGAGGCACATGAGGTGCACCTTGGAGTGGAGAATAGTCACGGTAGTATCACTGAAACAGAAGTCAGATGGGCAATTAAGTCCCTGAAGACTGGCAAAGCTGCAGGTGATGATGAAATCCGGTCCGAGATGTTAAAGGTCTCAAATCAGGATGGTATCCTGTGGCTGACTCGAGTGTGTCAGGTTGCTTGGATATCTGGACAGGCCCCTAAGCAATAGCAGACAGGAATTGTGATCCCTATCTTCAAAAAGGGAGATCAGAGAGATTGCAACAACTATAGAGGCATCTCTTTGCTCAGCATTCCTGGGAAAGTGTCTGGACAAGAGAAGTCGGGAAATAGTCGACTCCAAACTGTCGGGGAGCAGTGTGGTGTCCGACCTGGCCGAAGCACGACGGATCACATCTTTGCTCTAAGGCAAATCTTTGAGAAATCCTGGGAGTATGCAAAATAGGTCTACGCTTGCTTTGTGGACCTCGAAAAAGCATATGACAGAGTTCCTCGGGAGAAGCTCTGGCAAGTGTTGCAAGAGTATGGAGTGGATGGGCAATTACTGGTTGATATCATGTCTCTGTACGAAAGCTCTGAGATGTGTGTCTGGATGAATGGCATTAAGTCACGACCGTTCACCGTGGGTTTTGGACTCCGCCAAGGGTGTGTACTGTCGCCCCTCTTGTTCATTATCTTTATGGACTGGATAGACAGGGGCAGCCGAGGCGATGAGCGTGTTTGTGTGGGCGACTGCCTGGTGGAGAGGTTGGTCTTTGCTGACGACCTTGTCCTCCTTGGGTCTTCTCGCACGAACCTTCAGCATGCACTAGACCGGTTTGCAGCAAAATGTGAAGAAGCTGGGATGAAGATCAGTGTGGCTAAAACCGAGGTTCTGGTCTTTTCAAGACAGCTTGCTCAGTGCGCTCTCCATGTTAGGGGAGCCTCATTGAGAGAGGTGGAGAAATTCAAGTACCTCGGGATTGCATTCACGAGTGATGGACGACAGGAGAAAGAATTGGATGCTCGGATTGGTTCAGCAAGCTATGTCAGACATGAACTATGACATCCGTGGTAACGAAACGCGAGCTGGGAACAAAGCTAAGCTCTCCGTCTTCAAATCTATCTTTGTCCCCATTCTCACCTATGGTCATGAGGCTTGGGTATTGACCGAAAGAGTGCGATCGTGGGTACAAGTGGCCGAAATGAGATTTCTGAGAAGTGTGGCAGGTGTTACCCTATTACATAGAATGCACAGCAGCACAATAAGGGAGTCTTTAGGTGTTGAGCCGCTACTTCTCCGCATTGAGAGATATCAGTTGCGCTGGTATGGCCACGTGATACGGATACCGCAAACTGGTCTTCCTAGGCAGTTGTTATTTTCCAAGCAGACTAAGGTAAGAGACTAAGGGGTCGGTCTAGAACCAGGTGGCTAGACAACATTGAGAATCTGGGTTTGAGTCGCTTGGATATTACCTGGGAGGACATGCGCCTGATAGCAGAAGATCGCGATTGCTGGAGTTCCTCCATAGGGCTGATGCCCCCACGACCCTAACGGATAAGCGGGTTTGAAAAGTAAGTAAGTAATCCTGGAAATATTTATTGTTATATATCTTCAATATTTCTTTTTTTTCAAAACAGATATTTTTCTTTAAATATATTTAATCATTTATTGTTCATGTTAAAAATAAAAGTGTCAGTAGTATAATACAATTCTCAACTATAAATTAATATTTATTATTTTTCATAAACCTTTTTAACATCAATTTCATTTGAATTAAATTTTCAAATGATATTAAAAGATCATTTATATAAATTCATTTATGCTACGCATCTACTGCCAAAAATATCCTAGTTATTTAAGTTCTAGAACTTAAAGATTCAGGTTTTTTAAAAGGCAGTGGCTATCTTCACGTCGAACGTGAAGGCCGTTGGATTCACGTCTAAATTCTGATTGGCTCGAGAAATCACGTGACTTTGCATGAATTTTCTGGTTATATTGCGTAAATCAATATGTATTAAATTGAACTATCTGACCACGGTGCTTTGCTTTTTTTTTATTGGTCACAGAAATGGCTGCCAGAAGTTACGGAAGCTCATTTGGCAACGCAGCTTCAGTTAACCCAACCTCAGTTAACCTAAACCAACACCAGAATGCACAAAGAAACGCTGACTTACCTTTAAAAGATGTTTCCTTTCGACAATGGCTGATTATCCAGAAAGCAGAAAAAAGAAAATCAGAAATCCGCAAATAGCTCGAAATCACCGCGATATGCTAATAGTGTGTGTTTGCGATGGCAACAGCTACTGCACGACGGGAACAAACGGCAAATACACGCCCTCCAGAAACAAGACACTTCACAACGAATAACAATAAAAGTCCGCCACCAGAAACACCAAATATGTGATATCACTTCGCGACCAACATAAGAAATAGAGAGATGAAAATTCCCCACCAAATAGTATTCTCCAGTTCTAATAGAGATGAAATTCCTCGCCAACTCTCATGTTTTCTTTCCAACTAGCTTTCCCGCGGCTAACCGCAAAGTCACGTGATTTCTCGAGCCAAGCAGAATTTGGACGTGAATCCACCGGCCTTCACGTCCGAGGTGAAGATAGCCACTGCGTTTTTAAAAACTCAAACCTTTTGTGGTGTCCACTGCAGAGGAAAAGAACTAGCTTATTACGACGATGTTTTTAATGTTTTCACGTCAGCCCGTGGCCACCGAGAAGGCGGTGGCCACGGTCATCCCAAGGAGTTCGTCATACGGAAAAATCTCGTACACTGTCCCACAAATCTCACAAATCTGTAAAAAATCTCAAAGATTATCACAGATTTTAAAAGTCTGAAATCTGACATTCGATCTCTGCGCCATCCAATGATCCGCAAAAAATAAGCAAAAAACTCGGCAAAAATATTTTCCTCATCTTCAGATCTAACAAAAACCCGCAGAAATCAGAAAATCTATGTTTCGTCATTGTGTATCGCTCTCGTTTGCTAAAGTGATCTCTCGAATTTCTCGCGAATTCTCATTTTGTTTCAGGTTTTCACTATTGCATATTTTGTTCCAGCTTTTCTCGGTCGGCCCTCATAACGTTTACGTTTAATATTATAAAAGTTTTTCTAAATATTCAGTACCAACCTATTTAAATCAGGAATCATGTTTTTAATATGTTAAATATCCTGTAATGTTAAAAACAATAGTACAAACAGTACATTATGCAAGTATAAGAAAAGTAAAATATACAGGGTGAGTCTGAATTCCTGTCACAAACTTTTAGAGGTAGTATGGATGATTCCAAGCAAAAAAGTTCATATGAACATGGGTTCGAATTTTAATGATAACCGAGATATGAACAGAAATAAAAATGCCGCCACTAAGATCAAGAAGTGAATAACTCAGTTTCTATTACACCTAGGACAATGAAATTTGGGGGAATGATAGCGTACATACAATTTGATCGAATTCCAACGAGTAGTTTCCGAGTTACGTAGTCTAATCTTACAGATTTATGAAATCTCTCCCAAATCTTTAGAAATCTCACAAACTTCAAAATCTTAGAATCATCATTTCTTTTTTAATCTCGTACATCATTTCTTTGAATGTCGGACCCTTCGGGTCAGCCTCATCATATTGTCCATTTTGTGACGTCATGGCACCTTTGATCGAAGTGGGCCGTCGGCCGTGGCTTACGATGCTTTCAATAGCGATAAAACTAAGAAAAATAGATGTTTACAAAAGACAAATGTCTTCGGCCCGTAATATGCAAGCAGCCCGGCAATGAATTTATGATTTCTTTCACTATATTTATTTCTAAACACACAACAAAATAGGGTCCTAGAAAATTTTGTTTGTAGGCAGAACGAGGGAATCTGCTGCCATTTTAAACGAAGATGAAAATATCACGGTTATGACCAACAATAGGAAATGAGTAGATTGCTTATGTGGCTGCCATCTTTGGGGCAATTTGAAGGCGGCAAAAAGTGGAACTAATCTCTATTGTTAGTGTAGGCGCCATTACTGTGGTTGGCAGAACAACATCGCCAGCCAAAGTGCCATTACTATATATCTGCTTTCTCGCCAGCTGAGAAAGCATCCTCGCCCCCACCAACTTCGTGCTTGTAGTCTGAAATTTCTTAAGCGACCTCTCCAAAATTTAGATGCTTTTTAATAAATGCGGTATATCTATATATATAATTTCGTTGTATGTCCGGATGTATGTATGTCCAATTCTCTTTCCAGAGCTTTCTGAAGCCGTCTGATATTGCAGAAAGCTGAAATTTGGCATAGTTAAAGTATTTTTGCTCCGTTGGGGCAGGACGGAGCCAGATTTTTGATTTTCGGTTTGTGGGCGGTGGGCGTGGCTTTGGAATTTTGTTCAATCAGGACTAAAATTTAGGTCGATTTGATACATTTTTAGGGTCAATTATGACAAAAAACGTCGTAGGATACTTTGTAATATTTCATATTTAAAAGTGTCGCAATGTCCATGGACTTTTAAAAATGACATTATGTTGCTTTTTGGGGTGACTTAAGGTCCATGCCTCCAATTTAAAATCCTGGATATTTCGTCAGTTATAATTTTGTTAAATATTATTTTAAATAAATGATGTTTCAGCCATAGAGTAGGACATAAGGGAAAGAATCAGCTGTTTTTCCCCATTTTCTCACATAAACAGGCTTAGAAAACCTGTATGTGTAAGAAAAAAATAGTAATACTGTGAAAGAGATACGTTTTTTTGACAGCAGAGTTAGGTTATTTTGACGTTCTATCGTGTTTATATGGTCAGTGGTTTAAGCTATATCAATCAGATTTAAATGTTACATCTTAGGTTTTGTTAAAATTTCCAAAAAAAGTGAAAACTTATAAAATTAAATATTTTTTTACTCAAAGTAATGTTTTTTTTTTTGTTTTTTTTTCTTCTTCTTTTGTTAATGCTAAAACATTTGCTTCTAATATTTGGTCGAATATACGGACCGGTGCTTTGGGCATATATGTAATGTAATGTATAAATTTTTTAAAACATATTTTTTGCCTGGCAGGGACAGGCTTTGTGACTAGTAATTTCATAAATACCTATAAACAATCATTCTGGTATCACTGAAACGATGGTAACATGCTTAAATATCGACATCTTTTATGTGCCAACAACCACGATATAAAAGATGACCAGGATTTTTACATGAGAAAAACATTCTAAGAAGCAGAAAGATAAAAAAAACACCTGTGAAAGGCCAGTGGTGAACCTTTAATATATCTATTACTACAATTAAATGCTGGACAAGAAATCGGCATTGAGTTTTACTGTGTTTGTCTATGCAAACTTCAAACGTAAACATACGATGAAGGCCATTTT
Organism: Rhysida immarginata; assembly: GCA_023313115.1. Taxonomy (NCBI): domain Eukaryota; kingdom Metazoa; phylum Arthropoda; class Chilopoda; order Scolopendromorpha; family Scolopendridae; genus Rhysida; species Rhysida immarginata. The sequence goes on along the minus strand of JAHWFO010044044.1, from coordinate 4,398 downwards.
TGCCAACCAAAGCAATGGCCGACAGGCTTTCAAATGAAGAGGCGTTGGTCGCTGAAAGCAGCTTATAAGCGATCTACTCATTTCATATCGTTTGTTATGACCAACGAGATTATTATTAGAGTGGAAATAACAACGCCATGTTTGAAGCTAATTGATATATGAGAATAAGAAAATAAACATTCGGTTTATTACAATCATATTCATCATGGTGCTCATGCAGGAAATAAATTTAGTCGAAACTTGGCTTATATTATTAATATCAAGAACTCATAAGGATTTCTGGTCCCATGAACTTGAATTTAACATCCAACGAAGCAACGATTTCTGACTCAGTGACAGATAATATGAAGCAAAAAAAAGTAAGCAAAATTTGTAAATTTTGTTTCATTAGAAATAAATAAAGAGTTTGCTTCTTCCTACTCATCTAGCACGTATTAGCGACCTTCAGCAGAGACGTTTTGAACTGCACTTGAAAAGCGACGCGATCGCCACGCCATATGCGTTAAAATAGTCACCTATTTTTAGTTTCAGCGCCCTTGAGTGGCAGAATGTAAAGCACCCCATCCAGATCCACTAGACTATAGATGCCTGTCCATTCAATGCTTTTCAGCATCTAAAATGGGAGGAAAATAGGTTTCTTATTTTTACCACAGTCGTGCTAAACTTGTCCCCATGCAATTTAAATTAGTCTAATATTCTTCTGTGTCTAATTGTAGGTTTTAATAATTCTTTTTATAATTTATTATTTTAATTAAAATATCTATAATAATTTTTAATCTTTTTATTTATTAATGTATGACGTTTCAGTGCACAGACGTTCTTTCTAGGTGGTGTTGATTCAATACGCTTTGTTCTTTCTTTAATTATTGTCATGATTTTCGTTAACATCTTATTGTCATTAACAAAACGAAAATGCGTGCGATAGGTTTGGTTAAACACGGTCTATAGATATTCATATTCATCGAGCTTCAGCCATTTTCCATTGTTTCGAGAAGCTAAGGAAAACAGATCGCGCCAGGTGGCGCATAGATCGCACTATTCCCGACCGTAACCTGCGATAGAGATTTTCATTGAAACTGAATACAAAAGTAAAGTTTCTGTCTGCCGATAGGGTGGCGCTGCAGGCGGAGTTGGGCAGATTGTACATGTAGCGCCACTTTTCACTAGAGTTCCCGCCCTACCGGGAGCTAGAAACTTCAGCTTCATTTTAACAATGGAGCTCGATGACCATGAATATCTATAGAACATGGTTAAATGAAACTGAAGCTTTGGCTAGTTTGACGAATACGAAAGGTTAAAAAACAAAAAATGATATGATAATACTGCTTTCGCCATTATGCATCAAAATTTTCGGAAAACTCATCATTATATAATAAAAAGAATTTAAATAAGCAGTAAAATAACTGTGATACAGATTGAATAATTAAATAATTACAGGCAGATTGATAACACTGGCCAACAAAATTTAAGATTTTTCTTGTAACCAAATTCAAGTGGGTGATTTTTGGCAGTATTTTTTCTGCTTATTACGAATATAATTTTGAAATTTCTCTAGCACGCACAGATTTCTCTTTAGCACATTTTCTATATATAGAAATGTACTTATGTGATCGGTTTGTCCAGCTATCCGTCCGTCCGTCCGTCTGTCAGTAGACACAATTCCCACAATTCATTGCGTTGCAATAGAAAGAGTGCATGTATTGAATTGATGGAAGACAAGAATTATCCTCGCATTCGGGAAAACGCGTGTTGAGAACATACATGTGTTCGGCAGTGCGCATGCTCTAAACGTTAATGAGATGGTGCGCGTGCAGGATGCACGTGTTTGACGATTATTGTAAGGGCAGTTCGGTCTCTAAATCAAAAGAATTTTTTTATTCCCAGGGAGCTTAGTATTTATTACGATAACTTGAAAACGAATTAACTTTTTCAAAGTCTGTTTTCACCAATCCATTAATACGGGACAGAGCACGAACAAGTACGAACGTGAGATAGTCGGAAAAAGTACGTACTATAATGGCACGTGCTTTAATAGTACAATTATGATACCCCCTTAAAAATTTCCTGTAACCACATATATGGCATGTAATATATCAAGCAAATCGTCATAACATGTCATGAACGAATATATAAGAGTAACTATTGATAACAGGAATTGGTCTAATGGCACGTGTACGTGCAAGGATGTCTCATGAATGAATATAACGCGTAAATTATGTTGATGTGAAATGTTTAGTAGTGCGTGTTTTAATGGTACCAAATGGAACTTTCAATGCTAAGATATGGCATGTAATATATCAAACAACTCGTAACAACGTGCCATTTGTTTAGTAGCATGTGCCCTAATGGTGCAATATGATGCCATATGGTACTATTGGAACATTCAATTCTAATATATGGCATGTAATATATCTAACAACCGTTAAAATCTTGTAATGACTGAATATAAGAAGTAAATAATGATAATAGTTATTGGCTTATTAGCACGTGGCCTACTGGTGCCATGTGGTACCATATGGTACTATTGGAACTTTCAATTCTAATATATGGCATGTAATATATCAAACAACTCGTAACTACGTGCCATTTGTTTAGTAGCACGTGCCCTAATGGTGCCATATGATACCACATGGTGCCATATGAACTTTCAATTCTAATATATGGTATGTAAGATATCAAATAACTTGTAATAACGTTCCATGAGGGAATATAACGAGTAAATAATGATAATGGTTATGGTTTAGTAGCACGTGCCCTAATGTTGCCATATGATGCCATATTGTACCATTGGAACTTTCAATGCTAAGATATGGTTTGTAATGTATCAAACAACGCGTAACCACATATAATGAGTGAATATAACGATTAAATAATGGTATTGGTTTTTGTTTAGTAGCATGTGCCCTAATGGTATGTAATATATCAAACAACCCGTAACAACGTGCTATGAGTGAATATAACGAGTAAATAATGATAATGGTCATTGGATTAGTAGCACGAGCTCTAATGGTGCCATATGATACCATATGGTGCCATTTGAACTTTCAATTCTAATATATGGCATGTAAGATATCAAATAACTTGTGATAACGTGCCATGAGTGAATATAACGAAGAAATAATGATAATGGTTATTGTTTAGTAGCACGTCCCCTAATGGTGCCATATGATGATATATTGTACCATTGGAACTTTCAATGCTAAGATATGGCATGTAATATATCAAACAAATCGTAACAACGTGCCATGAGTGAATATAACGTGTAAATAATGGTATTGGTTTTTGTTCAGTAGCATGTGCCCTAATAGTGCCATATGATGCCATATGGTTATTGGTTTAGTAGCCCGTGCCCTAATGATGCCATGTGGTACCATATAGTATCATTAAAACTTTCAATTATCAAATAATGATAATGGTTATTTTAGTATTACTTACAAATATTGTGTCATATAATACCATATGGTACCAATGGAACTTTCAATGCTAAGATGTGGCATGTAATATATCAACGTGCTATGAGTAAATATAACGAATACATAATGATGATGGTTATTGTTTAGTTGCATGTGCCTTTATGGAGTCATATGATACCATATGGTACCATTGGAAATTTCAATGCTATGTAATGGCATTTAATATATCAAACAACTCGTATTAACGTGCAATGAGTGCATATAAAGAGTAAATAATGATATTGGTTTTTGTTTAGTAGCATGTGCCCTAATGGTGCCATGTGATGCCATATGGTACTATTGAAACTTTCAATGCTAAGATATGGCATGTAATGTATCAAACAACTCGTAACATCTTGTAATGAGTGAATATAACGAGTAAATAATGATAATGGTTATTAATTTAGTAGCGCATGGTCTAATGATGCCATTTGGTACCATATGGTATGATTAGAACTTTGCATGCTATGATATGGCATGTAATATATCAAACAACTGATAACAACGTGCCATGATTGAATATGACAAGTAAATAATAACAAGTAAATAATGATTTTTAGTAGTGCGTACCTTTATGGTGTCATATGATACAATATTTTACCATTGGAACTTTCAATGCTAAGATATGGCATGAAATATATCAAACAACTCGTTACAACGTCCTATGAGTAAATATAACGAGTATATAATGATGATGGTTGTTGTTTAGTTGCATGTGCCTATATGGAGTTATAAGATACCATATGGTACCATTGGAATTTTCAAAGCTAAGATATGGCATGTGATATATAAAACAACTCGTAATAACGTGCTATTAGTGCATATACAGAGTAAATAATGATATTGTTAATTGTTTAGTAGCATGTGCCCTAATGGTGCCAAATGATGCCATATGGTATTATTGGAACTTTCAATGCTAAGATATGGCATGTTATGCATCAAACAA
>JAHWFO010044041.1:0-11031 GCA_023313115.1 Rhysida immarginata | reverse complement strand
GGTACGGACTGGGCCAGCTCGTTCCTGTGCAAGGAATCATGAACTCCGACCGTTATCTGAATGTTTTGGACAACTGTGCACTTCCAACGTTGTGGCAATTTTTCGGAAACGGGCCATTTCTCTACCAACACGACAATGCTCCGTGCCACAAAGCGAGGCGTGTACAGCAGTGGTTTGCGGACTCAGGGGCGAAGAAATGGGTTGGCCGGCACAAAGTCCCGACCTCAATCCTATAGAGAGTCTGTGGGATGAATTGGAAAGACGCTTGCGGGCCAGATCACATCGGCCAACTTCTGTACCTGAACTGATTCTCGCTCTTCGGAAGGAATGGAGAAACATTCCGGAAAGTACCTACCAACATTTGGTGGAAAGTCTTCCTCGAAGGGTGGAAGCTGTGATTCGGGCAAAGGGATGTGCAACGCCCTATTGATTTCCATGAAATCGTGGCTAGAGCGCACACGTGCATGTGTCCGGATATTTGTGATCATATAGTGTACGTTGAAAGCACTCTTAGTAAAAGTCGGGAAATCTGTGATTTTTGTATGAGAAACTACAGTGTCCGCGCAGTCCGCTCGCCAAATCGCCAGTGACGACAGTACAACTAATCTGACGAATAAACAATCACATTTGGCGAACATACTTGGCTAATTCTATTTATATGGAAAATTTTTATTTTCAGCCTCAAAAATGAGATTACCATGTGATTAAATTTCTTTTAATTTTAAATGCTTCATAATTTTTTCTAATTTTAAACTTGGCTAAAAACTGAGATTCTGGCTTAAAGAAAATCGCTATTGGCGATAAAAATTTCAATTACTGAGCGGCCACTGGAAACTAGGTCGGACAAAGCTCCAGAAATATTATTAAAAGGTGGAAAGAGGCTTTAGGTGATTTTTGTTTTCTATTTGGCCATCTTTACGTCTAGCGCACTTTCCGTCTGTTTGTTTGTTCCATCTTTACTTCTGAACCGGGCAACCCTGGAGGCTGATATTTTGCACACAAACCCGAAGAATCGGGGAGTGTCATAGGCTAGGTCGCGTTCACGTCCAACCTCCCGTTAGCTCCTACGCTCTTCTAATCGAGATTCAGATGGCAACAATATCAAAAAAATAGGAGATACCTCACCAACAAAGCAAGGCAAACACCCAAGAGAGACAACCAATCGCTTTTCCACAAATAATTTAATATACATGTATGTATATTTCGGTCGCTACGCAGCCTTTTTTCAGCATGACTCATACACGTATATTAAATTATTTGTGGAAAAGCGGTTGGATGTCTCTCTTTAGTGTTAGTCTTCACATCCACAGTCTTAGGTAATTACAAGCAAAGCAAAGTTTGTGCCATGATCTGTAAATTAAGGTGGTCGTTGAACTAGGCAAAAAACCAGGGTTAATGACTTTTTTTTTCTGCCACTGGTGGTATCAGTGTAATAGGGCCGTAATTTTATTCGTATTTCTATGGTCAGCAAATAAGGATTTATTTTTATGACCCTATCAAAAATAGATGAAGGGGTAGAGAAGCGAGGAGATTTATTTTTCTCTACCCCTTCGCCTTACTTATTGATCATGGTTTAAATTAATTGCTAAAATATAATAAACGCTGGTTTTAAACAATGTGAATGGCTGCTAATCCGACTCGATGCGACGGTTCGCCCTCTATAGTGATCATTTTCATTAATCTGATACAACCATGGTGGGATGGGATAGCTCAACGACCACCTTAATTTACAGATCATGGTTTGTGCCAACAACTGGCAAGTTGTCTTATTATCAACATCGGTTGTTTGTGTTTCTATGTTGCGTCAACAAGGGCTGATATTAAATGCTTGCTTTAAGGAGGCTTTAAGTTTTAAGGGGATTAAAAATAATAAGGACGGTTCAAGTTAGGTGGATACCCCAAGCGGTAAAAATTTTGGGGGTCCTTAAACTGAAGTTAGGAGCCTCAATTTTGGAGCCCTAAAATTTACTGCTATTTGATTTTAATAATTAAAGCTTCCTTCCATAAAATAAATTAACTTACTTTCAGTTACTAAATTAATTACCCGTTAAACGATAATGTTTTCTATTTTTTTTTATAATATTTGGAGCCTGTAGAGTGTTAGTGCGTGTATTTTTGGTGATTGTTGATCTGGCTCCATAAAACGATTTGTTGTTGAGGACGGATAATTTAATTGACAAACTGAACGGTTATGATACATTATTATATACAGGGTGGTCCATAAGTCTGTCCCCCCCTTTTATTTTTTGAACCGAAGCAGATATGTCAATTTTGATGAATCCAATGAATAGGAAGTTGTGGGTGGCCTATCCCATGGTCCACTTTTCATCATCCCAAATATGCAAATTAGGACACATTCAAAATTTATCTCAAAAACCGTAAGGGATAGAGAAAAAACCCAATTACAAACTTGTTCAGCATAAAAAAACAAACAAAACCAAAAAAAATCATCCAAATCGGACCAACCAATCACCCACAATCACGCGGTGACTGTTTGTAGCTTACAAACAGTCACACTGCACAAGGAAAACTGAATGTTGATATTTCCGCCATGTAAAGCATGCAAATCAAAAAATTAACATAAATTACCATACTCGCATTCACTTTCATGCGGAAGAGCAAATAAAAGGAATGTTTCAGCACACAGAAGACAGAACAATTCCAGGATGGCAAGCTACAATGTTCCGGAAATGGTCAACATGATCTTCTGATTGTGGGTGATTGGTTGGTCCGATTTGGATGATTTTTTTTGTTTTGTTTGTTTTTTTATGCTGAACAAGTTTGTAATTGGGTTTTTTTCTCTATCCCTTACGGTTTTTGAGATAAATTTTGAATGTGTCCTAATTTGCATATTTGGGATGATGAAAAGTGCACCATGGGATAGGCCACCCACAACTTCCTATTCATTGGATTCATCAAAATTGACATATCTGCTTCGGTTCAAAAAATAAAAGGGGGGGGACAGACTTATGGACCACCCTGTACATTTTAAAGGAACATCTTTTACGGCTGCATAAAATCGATTAAATATTAGAGTTCGTTGTTTGCCGAGATTGCTCTGGACAAAAACGGGAGCTGGTGAGACCAAGCACAGTCTCACTGTGATCATTGAATCTGTCTGTCTGCCAGAAGATCGGGAAAATCCAAGGATGTTCTTTTATTCACATCATTGGGAAAATCCTACCTGGTCTCGTCATCATTCCCAGGATGTTTCATTGAAGGTTTTTATAATTCAAATATGATTGTTCACTTTTTTATAAAGTGAAATATGTATTTTCTTACTTCAAATGATGTCACAAATTAATGCATTTAGCCAAATTGCCAAGACCACTGATACAAAGTAGGCATATTAGTTTAATGGCGCCATCTGTCAGCCACAAACTTCACATTTCGGGGGGATTTCAGAGGGAAGAGGTTGGGATATGGAGTTTACATATTTGTAGTTATTTTCTCCTGGTTTCAAAGAATTTCGTGTGTCTATGACAAACGGTGTGGTTTTGCATAGAGTGCATACATACGAGCAGTTTTATATAGATAGCTAGATAAATGTATTTGCATATGTAACAAAAAAGATAAAATTATCTATTTAAATAAAAAATACTATTTTTTCTTAAGTAACTTAACTGTTCGTCGTGTTCTCTGAATCCAGTACTTGACTATATACAATATTGGTAGTTTTACCACCTGGGGCAAAAATGGTTAAATTTTTTGGGGAACCCACCCTTGAGCATGCAACAAATTTGCCCATGGCTAAAACAGGGAGTCCTCAAATAAATGCCGCGGCACTGGATGGACTGCTCCTGTGATTTGTTTATAGATACAGAAAATGCCAGTTATACAGGGAGCTGCAGTCTTTTAAAACTAAATGGCAGGTCCGACGGAATGACAGGAATGTGTGGAATAAAAACTGTTTCCGCCTTTCCTTTGCCACTGAGGATAGTTGCTTCCAACACATTCGGCAACAACTTCTTTAAGCAAAGTCGGGTCCCATTGCATAACCCGGGGGGGGGGGGTCCAAATTTCTTAAGCATATGATGGGACACCCAACTTTAAGCCTAAGGCGGTGTGGTGGCAATCTGCCAGGGTCGAGGGAATTCAAAAACTCAGTTGGAAAATTGACTACTTCATCGGCATCCACCACTGTGTCTATTGAATTATATTCAGTCACGGGACCTGGTATCATTTCAAGTATCATATTGTTTTTATGATGAACATCATCGTTTTTCGCAGCAAGAATGGCCCTCTCGCACAACCAGCTCTGAATTATAAAATTTTGAGAAATGTCAGGATATACAGAAGAAATTAGTTCTGCGAGAGATGATACAATTTTACAAAAATCTGGTGAAAGTGTAATATTGCCAGACGGGTCTTTGGGTAGTCTGTCCTCTCCAATTTTCAAAAGTTCATCAGCGAAAGCTTGAGCAGATCTATCACCCAAAAGTACTCGCATGTTCTCTGTTAAACGGATTTTCTTCACATTCTTCCAAAGAGCTGAGTATTTTAAGCAAGCATAAATTTCATCAGCAGGGATTTGGGTATAACTGGAAGAGTTCGTCTGAAGTTGCCACAGAGAAGGACCAATACTCCTCCCATGAGATTACTGTTTCCTCTTAGATCTTTTAATGTTTCATCAAGAGCCTCCAGAGATTTTTTGTGTGCCATGGTGCACTCATCCCAAACAATTATCTTGCACGTTTTAAGAACATGTGCCTGACCGCTAGTTTTGCTAATATTGCAGGTAGGATTCTGTTGCCTGGCGATATCTAACGGCAATTTTAGTGCGGAATGCGCTGTTCTTCCTCCATCCATGAATGTTGCTGCTATCCCAGAGGAGGCGATAGCAAGAGCTACTTCATCTTTAGCCCGAATTTTGGACAGTACTAAATTTATTAAAAATGTTTTTCCTGTGCTTCCAGGAGCATCGAGAAAAATTATCCCGCCTTGTTCCTTTCTAATGATGTCATATGCATTTCTTTGATTTTGATTTGTACAGTATATATTCATATAATTGTTGAATGGTATAATTTTTTTCTCTGATATAGTCCACATTTAGTATGTTTTTATTATCTCTTACTGGAGACTTCAGGCCTAACTGATTCAATGGCTTATTGTTCATAGTCATACATTTGTCTTCCAGAATTATCAGCGCCTTATTAAAAATTTCAGTGGAGAACATCAATTCCATGGTCAAGTTTTTTCTCCGAGCTATTGCTAGTATGTCCGCACTCATGGCTTCCCTATATTTCTCCCATAAACTGTTGGGGTGTGATGGACTGCATGTTGTTAGTATTATTGCAAAAAGGGTTCTGATTTGGTCTGGGGAAGAAATTAACTCTGCTCCCCTCATTGTAGAATCCCATTGTAGGTCGTCTTCAAGTAAACCAAGCTTTTGACAGGACTCTCGAAATGTGTGGCATTCCTGGCCGTTTACAGTTCTTAAAGCAGCGAAAGAAGTCGGGCTTCGAACAGTATGAAGTAACATTCGAAGGAAAAAGCATTCAGCATTGTTGGGGTGAACGGTGTAAACTAGACCCGAGGCGTCACTGGCCACGGCATCTTGTTCGGTCTCTGCCTTCCCTTTTCTTCGTTTACAGAAGATTTTTCTAGATGCATTCCATGTAAAGTATCGTGGAACCTCAGGATAGAGCAACGTTCTTGTTGACAGAGTTGAAAGAATGTTGTCAAAGTTGTATTTGGTGGATGTTCGGCTATCCTCCGAGCTCTATCAGTTGTAAAGTAAACCCTCTGTCCGTTTTCTAGATGAACGCTGAGATGAACAACTGCAGGATGCCGTTCATGTATTGGAAAACCGAAAATTCTCCAAACTGCTTCGTTGCTACTATTGTATCTACCTAATTGGAACTGCATCACTTCATTGTTTGTGTTTTCTTTGGTGATTCCGTAAACAGCCATGTCACTGCCTTTGTTTATATACTTACAAACATGTTTTATGAATTTCACGCTATTGCAGTATTCTACGTTAATATGGGCCTGAAACATTTTGGTCACGACCCATCTGTTGTTTATTTCTATTTCCCTGCCGCGAATTTTAAGTTTCGCTGTGAAACCACCGTTTTCTGGCGCGCGGCGTCTGTATCGAGGATAACCACCTTCTCCAGTTATCGTATCATAAATTAATTCTCTTGGATATTTCTTGCTGCACTTTCCGTTCTTCATACATGGTGAATTAGGATTGAGATGTCCACATGGTCCATGGATCATGTTTTTAGTAACTATTTCATGTAGAATGGGGTCCTCAATTGGGTCAGGAAACTCACCACGTACGACATCATTGATTTGTATAAGCTGAATTTTTTCTTCCAGCCAGATCAGATTGTGTGAGTGTGGGAGACTTCGCTTTTGATATTCAATTGTATACATCCAGCATCAACTTCGAACACATGGCCTTTTGTTATTACATCAATTAATTTCATTTGCTTATTTCTGAATACTCTAGCTATTAAGTCGTGACTGTCGCTGGGTGCTTGTCCGTTTATGAGCATTTCTCGTATCTCTGCCCAAGCCGGATTGCATGTGAAGGTGATGAATAAATCCGGTCTTCCATAATTTCTCACATATGTCATCGCATCTTGAGTATATTCGTGCATGTGTCTGGGGCTTCCTGTGAACATTGCTGGTAGGATGACCAATGACCCTAGGTCTTGCAAGTTACCATCATTTGAGACAGCATCCTTTAGGTGGATATATTCTTCCGATCTCAGCTTCTTTTGGTTTGAACGTATAAAAAGAAGGCGTTCACTCTCAATTTTAGCGTACATGTCAACAACGAACTGATGGAATAATTGTCTACAGTTTAATATATGGTTTAATTCACTTTCTCGCACCATTAACCTGTATGCGTAGAATTCCATTGACGAGACGTTTTTTACTGTTTGTTTCACCTGTTGGCGGCATGTTTTGCATTACGTTAAAATGGGAATATTGGGTACTGTAGTGCATCATAACATCGATGTGTTTCCGAAATGCGCTGCAATGAAATGTGTGGCCTCGCCGTTGAAGTTTGATATCACGTTGAACAAATTCGATATCTGATATAATCACCGTTCGTGTTCACCCACTGGCCTTTTGTCTGCTCTAATTACTACTTTGTGATCATCAGTCGGCATACGTTCCAGTGCTGTTTTAAACGCTTGGATAAGATGGTTGGTGTTCAAGAAACATCCTTTGTAGGTTAAACACAATCTGATGCCTCGTCCCAGGGATGGTTTCACATCCTTGTTAGTTTCCAATAAAATAGAGTTGTAGGAATTTATGGGTCTGATCGGGTAAAGGTAGCAATGAACCCGCTCTATGATAAATTTGACCTTGCACTGTGAAGTCGTTGCATAACCGGGCTGATCAACTATTGACGTGGCACCGAAAGACGTCATGTAGAAACATCAGTTGTACCTTCTTATGTTCTTGAGGAAATGCTTTGAATCCACAGTATCACTTGAGGTGTAACACTGAAGTTCGTGTGGTGGCGATTTCAACTTTGTTAGTTTGACCTTCCCATTTCTACAGCACATTCCAGGAGGCTCGGATTTAAATCCCTTAGCTTGGCAGTAATTGCATGTATTTTCTATTTTACCAATTGTTACACTTGGATGTCGCGCATAGTCTTTGTGCGGATCATAATGGAATCTTTCCAGCAAAGTGATGTGAGTAGTTTTTCTTGACGTCCCTGGCTCTCTCTTGAAGACCCTGTAGCCGAACCTTACGTTGTTCTGATGTCTCTGCAGCTCTTGATGTGGTAGCTCTGGCCCGCATATCACTAAGTCGCTCCTCTCGCTGGTTTGGCGTCTCCGCATCTCTTGATGTTGTCGCTCTTTCCCGCATGTGACTGAGTCGACCCTCACGCAGGTCTGACGTCTCTGCAGCTCTTGATGTTGTCGCTCTTTCCCGCATATGACTGAGTCGAGCCTCACGCTGGTCTGATGTCTCTGTGTTTCGTAAAGCACGTGCTATTTCACGCTGACTCGCAAGCCTGTGCTCCCGTTCTTCCATAGTTTCCGCATTCCGTATAAATTAATTTTGTTTTCTTTGCTTTTGGGTTGACTTGACCAATAGCTTTAGCTTTTTTTAGGCGGCATTTTATAAACTACGAGCTAAGAAACTCTTTAAAGATATATGAATTAAAGAAATTTATACAGTACTTTTAACCAGATGTGTAATAATGTTAGCACATTTCAATAGAAGATTTCTATGATTTTACTAATATTTTATGTTTAAAACCATGTTTTCGATTTAATAATTATAACAATTTAATAATGGTGAGAACGTGCTAAGGGATGCATTGTTCAATCGGGACAAAAAAAAATTCTGAAATTTCTTTCCACCGGTTTCCAGCCGAGTCTGATCGCCGTGCAAAATGGATAAATGCCGTGGATAGAAAAGATTGGAAACCAACTCAATATTCTTTGTGGTCAGCGTTTTGTTAAGGGTAAATTCAAGAATTTCTTCAAGAGATTTCTTGTACTGTTATATAATATATTTTAACAAATATTTGCAATAATAAGTTCGTTAAATAAAATATAAATACCCGAATGTTTTAAATTGTTTCGATGTTTCATCATTTTCAAGAATCAAATGTTGTAAATTTTTCAAAGATGTTCGTTATATTCAATAATAAATTGTGATGATGTAAAGCTATTGCTTAAGTTTCATTGTTTATTATTTTAAATTATTGTTTTTCATTTATTTTTTATGTTAAATTATTCTAAAAGACAATTTGGGTTGTAATGACAACTCTCCCTGAACGCTAATTTGGACTCCTCACTGCAGTTTTGTTTATTTTGGTCCCCTTTACCACCCTTTAAAATTTTGCCAGTTATTTTCCGAGCATTTTGTATATTATGTATTTTTATGTTTTTATTTCATTTACTTTCAAACTTTCTATCTCGTCCCATATTTTGTAAACTCCAACCAGCATGTGGCATCTGGTTGGAATACCTGACATTAATGAGATCCTACCGATATTGCTTGGTGGCAGCCGCTTCTACTAAAGATACAAATATTCTGGGCTGTGGTTAACTGTGATTTTCCTTAGTATTTTTACTTTTTCTTTAATACAAATATATAAAGGTCAAAATAGAATTTAACTCCGGTAATAAAGTTTTTATTTAATTGTGTTTTGTTACATTAATTTATTGTTTATTGATAAAGAAAAATCATACCCTGAAATCTATTGCTCTTTTTTGTCTTCAGAAGAAGCCACCACTTTTATGATAAAATTAAAAATATTTACATTAACTTTATTCTGGAGACGGAGCAATGCAGTTCATAACGAGGTGAATTTTTTTCAAGATAGCAACTGAATCCAAATAGTCAAACACACACAGATCCAAAAATCTATAAAAATCTAAAACTGCAAAACCCCAAAAAATTTTTTTTGATTATATGCTATCTTTCAACTTGATATTGCAATATGAAAATCACGACCGAAATTATCGTCTTCTTGTCCCTCCATAACCTAAAAACAAAAAGAATAAAAATTGGTTAGTAAAAATAAAATATAACAGTTAAGTAAATATTTAAATGCATTTGGAGAAAATATTTGGGTGTTTTCAAACATATTAAATCAGGTGAATAGCAATAGCATACACGCTTCACGATAAAACACTTCATAATAAACAAACAACAGAATTTTACTGGATTTATAATACTGATATTTTCAATTATGACATGCAGTAAACAGGAAGATGATGTGAAAATAATAGAAAAGTACGAGGGGCGATCATAAAGCCATTGTGTGGGTCGTGATAAGGTTCTTGCATTTTAAGGTGAACAAAGAAACAAATCCATGAGGAGTTAGTGGCCATTTATAATGACAATGCTCCATCATACAAGACAGTTGCCATATGGCATCAACGTTTCCAGTACGATAATACAAGTGTTGAAGACAAATCTCAAAGAGGCCACCCCTAGATCTGTGACGAGCCAAAAATTGTGAAGCAGACAGCCCATACAATCATGGGAGCATACTACCAGGACCTCCTGTGCAAGTTATAGAATGCCATCAAGTCAAAGCAGTGAGACAATGTGTCCAAAGGGGTCAGACTTCTGCACAACAACCTCCCAGCACATTGTAGGGGAGCTCAGGTTCCATATACTGCCCCACCCGCCGTGCACTGAACCTGACCCCATGCAACTTCTTCCCTTGCCTGAAGAAGCTGCTTTGTGGACGGCATTTCCAAGTCATCTTCGAGGTGGGGCAGTTCTTCAACAGCCAAAAGGAGGACTTCTATAAAAGTGGCATCCAGCAAGTTGTCCATCGTTGGGTCCATCATGTGGCCCTGGGAGATGCCTATATGGAAAAGGATAGGCATTACCACCATGCAACATCATCCCATCTCTCAGTCTTCTGGCTGATTTTAATGATTTTATGACTGTCACTTGTATTTTGTTTCCTCTGCATCCTGAAATGAAGAAATCTGAAATCGAAAAGCATCTGGAAGGCCAGGGAGTAAAGCACAGGTGGAATTGTAAAGGGTGTCTCAAAATGAACTGACATTTTGATTTAGCTGCCATTTTTTTCATGAAACGACCAGAGTAGAGACTTTTATATGCTGTCATTATTAAATATTGAGGTTAAATTTTATAAAACTACACAATCGAACAACGCATAGAAATTGTAAAAATTCACTTCAAAAATGATGAAAATTTTTACGAAAACAGGCAGCTCATTTTGGGATACCCGTTAGTTCAAAGAAGTTAATTTCTTAGAAGGAAAGACAGTGAATACAACGCAACAGCCAAACAAATAACGTCAAGGTGACGAGTCACTTGCCAGCAATTTCCCAAACGGTGATTATGAAGTAAGAATGTCCCAAAATGTCGTATTATCGCTTGTTAGGGAAGCAACAGTGCATCACATTTTGTATAAGAACACAAAACCAGAACTATGGTAGCTAACAATTTTGAAAACAGTGACAGCTACATACAAGAGCAATTAGCAGAATTAAATGCTTCTGCACTTTGCACCTTCTGACGAACTTCAAATGAAACTAGCATGTATTTAATACACATAGC
>JAHWFO010044038.1:1540-16811 GCA_023313115.1 Rhysida immarginata | reverse complement strand
GGCAATTACCTTCCCCAATGCTAGCAGATAATACTGGTTGTTGATTGCTTGGTTTGAGGTCACGTGAGTATTTTTCAGCCATCTTTGTCCCAGACATGTATTCATTTAAAATTTTCTTGATTGTCAATTATATTTCCAGATGATAATAATGCGAAAATTTTGAAATTAAAAATTCATTTCAGGCGAATTTTAGAGCTGGCGCAAGAAATTGATTGGGCCAACTGGGCCAAAAATGGCGGATTGTAATAATCAGAGCTGTATGTTTCATAACCTCGAGAATTTTCGTTTTTATCCTCTTTAGTTAATTTTAGCTATATGATTCATTGGTAACTCGGATAGTCTCATATATTGTTAATAAATTTCATAGGAAAAGTTTCCAATAATCGACTCTGATGAACAACATTTTGTATTCCTTACTGGTTATTTTTAATGTTAATCAGTTTCAGAGGAGCCTAAATAGAATGCTGTGCCTCCCTGAAAAGAGGTATGCTGAAAGGGTGTGATAAAATGAAACTAATTTGTATCTAAAGCATTAGTTTGTCTACCTGGGTGTCCAAAGCGGGTAGGTGTAGGAACTTAGGTTTGAAAATTTTGGATTCGATATCGGTTTTGAAGGGAGGGAGAACCGCGGTTTCGGTATTGGTTTTGATTTTTACTGTACCGGGTAAAGTGTTTGGATTTTACTGATTCACATTTCGGAGAAAAGCCCCATGGACAAAAGACGGATGAATAAGACTAAGCCAAACTAGGATTAAGTCCGGAAGCCAATCCCAGAGGCGGACCCAAAAGACGGCCAAGCCTAAGGGACTCAGATGCAAGGGAGGGAAAGTTACGCACTCGTAGGAGTTGTGACAGCTAAATCCAAAGGTGACTGGTAAATTATTTACTCATACCTTTAACTGTCTCAGTAAAAATCAGGTGTCAAGTCGACCTGACTTATCCTACTCAACTTGGATTTACATTTACTATCCCTTTACCCAACATAATCGCCTGTCTTGTGCTTATTAAAAGTTTTGTGTAGCTTATAAATTATGTACTTTTATTAAGAGTCTAATAGCAAGAAATCGGATCGAAATTAGCTTAATTTTTTTCTTTTTCGCGTAAAATGAAATAAACTTGTCAGCTAATTCAAAAACACAATCGTATTCAGTTTACGATCACTTTGGTTTTTTTTTCAATTAATCGGGACATCAACGACTGGAGTCTTCACGTGGTGTAGGCTCTTGTTTAGTCTTCATACAGGTGTTTCTGAAGAGCTGCTCGCTGAAATTCTTCACACTGCACGACGAACGCTTTGGGGTACGTCGAACCTCTCCGCCAATGGGTGATCGAAAAAAAATAAAAATTTAAGATAAAAATGAATCAAAAGATCAAACTATCAAATTATGCAAACTTTT
Organism: Rhysida immarginata; assembly: GCA_023313115.1. Lineage (NCBI taxonomy): Eukaryota > Metazoa > Arthropoda > Chilopoda > Scolopendromorpha > Scolopendridae > Rhysida > Rhysida immarginata. The sequence continues at coordinate 15,414 of JAHWFO010044038.1, read as the reverse complement.
AAAAATTCAGTGAAATTCTAAATTCTTTGCTGGTAAAGGCATTCTTATTCCAAAGTTTTTGTCAAACTAATAAATTATTTATACAGCTTTTCACTATTTTAATACAGCAGAACACTCGTCTAAATCGTTAAGGAACACAATTCATTCAAAATCTTCTAGAAAATTTTCTATTATTCTCAGTTATTTCTTTAAGAATAAAGTTATCTGGTGTGTCACGTGAAGATAATTAGCAAAGTAAGTATGCGTAGTGGAATGTGAGATCACATAGACAGGACGCGGTTTTAAATATAAATAACAAATGTTTAATGAAAATGTAATGAATAAAGCAAAAAAATAGAAAACCAGTCGTAGAGCCCGGTTTATTTTAGATCACCAAAGTTCACAAGGTAAACATACCAGAAATAAAACAGCTTACTCTAAGCTTAAATTCCAAATGCGTAATTCCTTAGGCAAAGCTAATTACACCTTATTCAATACAAAGTTGCCTAAATACCGTTTTTTAAGCGTTGCATACGAAAATCACCAAACATAAGCTAAATACTAAATATGACTTAAAATTACTAATGCCTAAAATTATCAAGAACCAACGATATCACCTACACTTCTCGTGAAATAGAGACTGATAACAGAACGTAATACCAGTCCAAGTCCGGAACACAATATGAAAGTCAATCTATTTTATCCTACTATGACACAATCATATAATAGTCATTTAATACACTGTCACGGAATTCGGGCAACATCACGAATTCCGGTGACGTCATCCATCGGTACCGAACTCGTATCTTCCACCAAACGAAACAGGAAGATGGATGGCGAAACCGAAAACATCAGCATCGGAGACACGCAGGAACAACCAATCAGCGTGAGCCGCGGGAGATTCGGCGAGACCAAGGAGATAGCCGCGATCTAGGCAGTCGTACTAACGGAGCAAGCGGAGATGGTCGGAAAAAGGACGATGGGAGGAAGGAGAGGGCAGCGCAGCCGAGCAGAACATTATTAACGATAAGGAGGAGAAGAGGAGGCGACGGAGGAAAGATTCCGGTACGCCCAGCTTCCCATCCTGCGATGGCAGCGAACGAGACGACAGCGATGTCGAGCTTGAGAGCCCCCGCTACGACGAAGTTGCCAGCGTGGCAAGATGTCGGCCCGAGCGTGAGCAGACCAAAGCCCGCCTTTCATAGGATTACTTCCCATCTACCGGCCTGGACTGTAGAATTACAGAACGTTATACGTTTTCCAAAAGTATGCACGGAAATGTAAATTCACCCATTGGGGTGACTTTCAGTGAAAATCATGAAAGTTTGGCAAAAAGTGTGCACAAAACTGTAAATCCACCCATTTGGGTGACTTTCATTGTAAAACATGAAAGTTCCTTTTGTACGTCAGTATACTGTACATTATTTAGTTCTTCAAAAACTATGCTATTCTGCATTATTTCTTCCGTTTCAACTTCTTTAATGTCTTTAGAAGTACCTGTTAAATCCATCTTAGCTAACATTAGAGCAGACATTGAACTTGAGGACCCTCAAGTTTTTTCGGACCAAGATAAATACATAACTGGCATTAAAAAAATATCCTCTCCCATAAGCAGAAGCTAGTATATTTCAACCTGCCACCCCCTCCTTTTGACTGTTGAGGAACTGCTCCACCTCGAAAATGACCTCGTCGTCGTCTTGGAATTGCCATCCACGAAGCAGGTTCTTCAGGCAAGGAAAGAGTAATAAGTCGCTTGAGGTCTTAGTTCTTATTTAGTGAAGCGCTGTTTTCCAGAGCTTGGGTACAGTGAAGGGAAAGCCGCATCAAATGTGCAAGGGCTATGGCCGTTCGGTATTCAAGTCTACCTTGACCATTATCTGGGCTTCACATTGATAAGGGGGGTCATGGAAGACTGTGCATGAGCCGTCCTGTGCATCCTATTAATTTTAGCTCCGAATTGTGATTGCGGACCATTAGCTTTATGGCCTGTTTGTGTTTACAAAGGAACATTCAATCTTGTGTGGGAAAAATTGAAAGCAATCTTGTGTGGGAAAAATTAAAGCCTTCCAATCCGTGCGTCCGCTTCAGTTCTCAGACAAAGTGATATTATGTCGTTTCCACAAATTTGTGTAGTTTGTGGCATATAAGCTAGTGTTGGTTTACCTTATTTATTTACCCTATTTGTGACATTTATTCCGGTTATATTTCCTGATTTGTGTATTTATAGCCGTATTAAGGACATTTGTTCTAGAACTGGACTTAATTCTATAACTGTATGCACCGGTGTTCGGTCATATCTTCTAAGCCATTATTTGGCAACCTTTTGGGTTTGGTGCGGTGCTAAGTTTTACCGTTTAGGACTTTTATTAACTATCAAAGTTTAAGGACTTGGTAGCTCTAGAACTGGTTGCTGTTTTGTGTCGCCGTAGTGTTGTTTCAATTGTTTTATAGTATCAACCACTTAATTTGTTCTTTATGATCTATATTAATGTAGCCGGACAAGGCATACTTGTGTATCAATGTCACTCCAATTGTGAATGGTTCATTTAGGCATACGACGTGGCTTGAATGTATTCCTAATTGATATATGGTGGTGTAACGATAATTGTAGCTAAGCATTATTGTTAAGGTTTACTTTCACCATTATTTAATCCATTTATTGAGTTTTATTTGGCTTTTAGGATAAGTTATTCTATGGGTTAATCTGCATTTATTTACTCTATTCTTTATTTGCTGAAGGAATCCGATTGGATCCTGTAAGTATTCATTCCTTGATTATGACTTATTTCTAAATAAACATTATTTAACATAATTGCGTCATCTGTCACTGGATTTATTTCCACTGCGTAATTCTCTGTTGCATTTCAAACCCTCACGTGACATATACCTAACCAACATGTATAAAGTCCGCATATGGAAAGTCACAAGAACATAACACACAAATGCGTTTATACTGACATACGTATTAAAAGCTCAGGTCATAGTCTTAGATATGGTTAATAAAGTCTTAAACTGTAATCTTACGTGGGAAGTAATTTAATTCAATAACTAGAACAGCTAAGATTAAACTTAGGGAAAAAAACATGCGTTGTTATACACTAACATGCTAACTTCTTTTCACAAGCATATAAATATACAGGTATAGAAATATGACTATATGGCCCGTCGCAATTCTCTTTTTTTTTTTTTTTTGATAAGAAGAAACTCACGGCTAACGTTGTAGCCCACTCGTTTACGTGGAAATTACTTGCTTACCAACTTCCGACGAAACGGCACTTCACACTACACATGAAATAGCATAGAGACAGTGTACAATTAGAAACGAGCACTTTTCACCACAAGCCTTGCAGGCTAGATTCCGCACTCAGCTCGGAATAATATAAATCTGCAAAACACTCCTTCGTAGCACAAGTAACACCTTTGATAATGAATTGAGCGCTTACCAGCTGTTTTATTCGAAGCTCCGCTATTTCGGCGAATAACTCTGGTTGCCGTCTGTAATTCACCAACTCCGCATTACGCTCCTCGTCACGGTCACTCGACGACGTTGAAGGCTTCGTTGTAGCGAGGACTATCACAGGCTGGAACATTTTTGCCGGTGCTCGTGGTTAACAACCCGGGCGATGAACTTCGCATCTCAAGCGTCGTGGCTGCTTCTCCTGCAATTCCAATTGCTAGCAGCGTTCTTCCACTTCGGGTTGCCGTTGCCTGCCCATGAGGAGATTTTTCCGCTCCTTCCACGTTGCCTTCCACATAACGTCTCTCCTCCTCTCCGCATTCCGTCGTACCACGATGAATCCTGCGCTCCTGCCTCTGATTGGCTCCCGAGTGTCGCGTTGGTTGACGTCTCTGCTTTCGTCTCCCATCGCCCGACTTCGTAGGATGGAAAATACGTGTCCGGTAATGATGGATGACGTCATCGAAATTCAAGGTGTTGATTGAATTCCGTGACAAGGTGTTTTTTTTAATCCTAATTTTTTCAAAACTCACGAGCTTCCATCACGGATTTTTGGTTGCTCAACGAGAGGAGAGGTAAGTGGGGGGGGGGGGGTCGAGGGAAAGAACAGGTAAGAATTAGTGTTCTTAGTAGGGCACCGCCATGGGCATTTTTATCTTATCTCACTTTAAACAGCAGACGTTTTCAAATGTAGGCTTTCGACTGGTGTTGTCGTCTGATGCTTGGAACATTCTTTCGGAAAACTGTGCACCCTGCTGCGTTCTATTGCGGTTAGCCTTGACAAGGCGTCCTGCAGACTGCACCGTTTCCAAATAACCATCACAATAAATACACACTATTCATTCTGTAAATACAAAAAAACAAGGAAGGTGATAGCCACTTTCTTTAATAGTTCTAATGGCCATAAAACGTAAGCACATTACCGGATCTAGTAATGCCGACTCGCTTTATCCTCTTTAGGCCCGGTTGGTAATGTCCGTAGTCGATGAACCATTCCATTTCCTGCGTGTCGTGGCTCTTGCCTTTGATCAGTCAAAAACAAATAAAATTGTCCAGTGGTTCGAATATGAACGTTCGTTCGATGCATTTCAATCGAGTTCCGTCGTTGTCTTTCAAAAACTCAAGTAAGGCTTGAATCTCTACTCTGTCTTGGCGACCTAAATGGAGCGTCTACCGCTCTCACGCGACATCAAGTCGGATGCTCTCGCTGAGTTCCATTGTCCTTCTCCGACATCTGAGGCCAAGGGCTCGCTGTAAGATCGAATCGGCAACTGGTTGTCATTTTCGTTCGAGCTGTCCTTAACAATTTCTTACTCGCTTCGCGCGGTCAACAATAAGCTCGCCTCAAGTAATTCTGATGCTCTAACCAAAGATAAAAGTAAATTTCTGGGCGATAATTGATGTGTAGAAAACTCAACAATTCAATTATATTCTCCGAATCACAGATGAAGTGTGTTGGGGGGGGGGGTACTCAAGACAAAAAAAACAAAAAACTTCTCGTTAATGCTAGATCACCAAAAATTTTTGCTCCCAATTTGTGGGTGCTACAGGCCCCACCTTGCCACGAAAGCTCGTCCCGAGCGGGCACGGATGCTTGTTAAATATTCAGTATTCCTATTCGTTCTGGACGCCCAAAAATGCGTCGTGAATACCTTTTGGGAGGAGGGAGTCAAGAAGAAACGGCCAGACACTGTGGACACGGAATGACAAAATTTTTGTGTGGATTAGTGTTTTCTTGCTATTCTTGTCGAGGAGGGATTCTTTAACCTCAAAACATCCGTAGTCGCAATCGGAACGAATTTTCTGAGAAGGGTCTCGAATCTTCAACCCATCTTCTGATTATGTTTATGCCTTTAGGGTTTATGCCTTTAGGTTGATATAGTCAAAATCTAAATTGCCTGGCGTTTTCAAAGTCTGTTTTGGATAGTTGTCTAAGTCCGTTAGCCTGCCAAAATTATTAATTTACTCGGTTACTGTTTTCGAAGGAGTTCATCAGGAAGCGTCAAATTCGATGATTACCTCCCCAACGGTGTGAGCGGTACCTACACTCGTGTTGGGGGGTCTTTTTCTTCTTTCGCAGAAGCGTATTTTGCCGCCTGCAGCCAAAACAACGAAATCGGATGCCGTTGGAAGACATTTCCTCAGTCTTCGCTCTACCTTGGTTTGATTCTTTCTTACATTATCTATTTTTAACGCGCTAGCCTCCGTAGTGGCTTCCTACCCGTTCCCACTCAGTGCAGATGCGATCAACCTTTTTTCTGTCTGAATTGAGGAAGGTTGCACTTTCTGTTTGAGATAATCGTGCATGTTTTCAATCGCAATTCCTACCAGTTGTTTCTGATTTAACGGGCGTGGCAGGGTGGCGCTCACGTGTCTTAAATCCGTGTAATACTTCGTGAAACTTTCGCTTTGCGACTGTGTTCGTGTATATAATTCTTTAATCCGGCTCGCGTCTGTCTTGGTATCGCCAAATCGCTCTTTGATGCCCGTTTTTGCTTCTTCCCAAGTACGAGTTTGTTGTAGCAAAACTTCTCCGATCCAAGGTGCGAGGTGGGGTTCCACAATTAAAGGAAAAATTTTTCTTAACATCGGTAAATGTATTTCATTAATGAGGGCTTGGCTCTCCAGGTTCGCTATGTAGGCACGAATATCCATGTAACCATCATACAATGGCACATTCAGACGACTCTGAAATTCTCGTACGTCTTTCTGCCTTTCTTGCAGAAACGATTCGACCACTTCTGTTTGTCGCTGTAAAGCCCGACACAAAAGTTCGGATGCGTGATGGTCTGCACTATTCGTAAATTTCATGGCTTCTTCGTTTAAGAAAGTTTCGATTTCGGCGGTCTCCCATTCAGCTACATCGGGATGTAGACCTCTCTCTGCGCGTATCCTGACGAGTTGAGCATTATACCTCTCTCGAGCGTCAACCCCGGCGCAGGTTCAAAAACGAGATAATCTTTTATCTCCTGAAGAACGCTCGGAATCAACATGCTGACCGGGAAAGTTCGGTTGAAAAGTGCGGCCAGTATTTTAATCTTGTCTCGGCGATCCATCCTTGGGGTGAATGCTTCCGTATCGCTTGTTTAGAGCCTATTATCAAACAATCAAATGTTTCAATCAGCTAGAAATGTCTTATGAATATCTAAGAACACGAGAATTATTGCATAATTTCGATCCGAAAAAAAAACTGCTGTGATAGCTAAATCGAAAGGTGACTGTAATAAATTAATTACTCACATACCTTTAACTGTCCCAGTAAAAATCAGGTGTCAAGTCGACCTGACTTAATCCTATTCAACTTGGATTTACATTTACAATCCCTTTACCTAACATAATCCCCTTTCTTGTGCTTATTAGAAGTTTTGTGTAGTTTATAAATTATTTTCTTTTATTAAGAATCTAATAGCAAGAACTCGGATCGAAATTTTTTTATTTATTTTTTTTATTTATTTAATTGAGCATCCAAGAGGATACTGATTAACAGTTACATATAATTAATAAAATAATCCTTAAGAATTCCATTAAAATGTTTACAATTTCTCTTACATGACATATTGTGACAAACAAAATTTTTTTCTCTCACAACTAAAGGTTAATTATTCCATTTTTCAAACATACATATAGGAAAAAACTTCAAAATCTTAAAAGAGACATCATCATGTACAACAAATTTAAAAATCTGAGTACCTCTAACAGAATAATTAGAAATAAAATATTTTGAAAAGGCATGCAAAGGATGTTCACTATCACGTACCAAGTTAGCCAAACATTTATAAGCCTGCAAACTTAGCCAAGCATTAAAACCTAAAATACCGTATTTCTTACAAAACATAGAAATAGAAGAATATTTCCCCAAATTAAACAACATCCTTATTTACACTTTAAAATTGCTAAATGAACCTTTCTTGCATGTATTAAAAAGACTGAACCATAATCCATAGCTGGGAAAACCACATTATTAAAGAAAGCCTTTTTCCATTTGAAACTCACTAACCCTTTCAACTTTTTAAACAAAAAACAGAACTTTGTAATTCTATTTACCATCCTACCAATAAGTACACAAGAAGATAGGGTGCTATCCAAGTAAAACCCCAACACTTTCTTATTCCCTTTTCTAAAGGCCTACTTAATACCAAAGGAAATCTTCCTCGTTTTTAAACCGTTAAACATCAACTGCTTTTCTTTAGCCCAGGCATTAAGTGAGTTCTCATCCTGTTGAATCCAAAATTCAACAACATGCGAATCATAATATTCGGATTCTTAAATTAAAAAAATATCATCCATATGAAAAAATAGATCATCGGAGTCATAATATTCGGATGGATAAATATCATTTTCATATATCCATATCAAAATCTTTCCATTTAATTTCAATTTAAAAACATCATTTATATAAAAAGTAAATAAATGGCTCGACATAAAAGTCCTTGCGGAATTCCTCTATGAACATAGTAAAAACTTTCTTGACCCTCCATAAAAATAGTTCTATTAATGAAGAATGAAGATAACCTCACATATTGTGCCGGGCAGCCTTCAACCAATACCATTTCTAATAACAGTTTTACATCCACACAATCAAAAGCTTTGAACAAATTCTTAGAAAGAATAGTAAGAACTCTCCCAACAGAAAACGCCTTCAAAACATAATTATACATCTTTAAAATCGCATAAAACACAGGCAGAGTTTTTTTTTTCGCTCCAAATTGATTCTTATGTAATCTGCCCTCAATAAAATCAATTACATCTTTAAAAATTAACTTATTCAATATTCATACATACCTCCTTATTTTCTTCTTACATACCTCCTTCTTATTTTTTTTTGAATTGGTTTTAACGAAGGCATTCCAACAACATGTATAAATGCCCGATAATATTAGTTAATTTACGAAATTACAAAACAGGAAATAAAAAAACAAAAACAAATTTCTCATAATGTTCTTATCAATAAAATCAAAAGGGTGGGACGATCCCAATTTACAATTCTTTATAATCATAATAAAATCAAATAAAGAAATGCTTTCAGGTTGAGCACAACATGAAACACTTAAAAACCCCGCTTAAATTTCTGTAACGTATTGGGAGGCAAAGCATGTACCAAAAAGAATCTTTAAACTCCTTAAAGTCAACTTCTTTACTTTGAACTTTCATTTTCGGAATAATGTATTTCCAAAAAAAATTCCCATTCTCTCTAAAAACTCCTTGTCCTTGATCAATTCTTTATGATTCTTATTCACCTCTTTATAATTTTTTTATATTATCACTTGTTTGCTTCCCTTTCATTTCCCCATAGAGATAATTTCTCTTTTTAAATAAACATGACAATTAACTTGACCACCATCTTTTTCTACCACAGCAATTATATTGACATTCTAAAACCACATCTTTTCAATATGTAAAAAATAATTTCAAAAGACTCTCTACAACCCCTCTCATTTCCACCAATTTTCGAAATATTAAAAGGGAAAAAATATCTAACACTCTATACACTAATTCCCAATCTATATCATTAGACACAAACCCTTTAGATTTTACCATTGGTAAGTTAAGACTTAGTTAAGACACAAATTAGCCCGTGGCTTTATCTTTTTCTGTGTGGCGTAAAATGAAATAAACTTTTGGGCTAATTCAAAAACACAATCGTATTCAGTTCACAATCATTTCATGTTTTTTTTTTTTCAATTAATCGGGACATCAACGACCATAGTCTTCACGTGGTGTAGCCTCTTGGCTAGTCTTCTGAAGAGCTGCTCTCTGAAATTCTTCACTCTGTACGTCGAACGCTTTGGGGTACGTCAAACCCCTCCGCCAACGGGATCGAAAAAAATAAAAGTTTAAGATAAAAATGAATCAAAAGATCAAACTCTCAAATTATGCAAACTTTTAAACATTCAGTGAAATTCTAAATTCTTTGCTGGTAAAGGTATTCTTATTCCAAAGTTTTTGTCAAAGTAATACAGTAATTATACAGCTTTTCACTATTTTAATACGGCAGAACGCACTCGTCTAAATCGTTAAAGAACACAATTATTCAAAATTTTCTAGAAAGTTTTCTATTATTATCAGTTATTTCTTTAAGGCTAATGTTATCTGGGCTTTCGCACTAAACGCCTTTTGATATTAGGTGTTTTCCTTAATCCTATAACTCAAAACTCAATCCTTAATCTTCCTAATCCTATTTTTCCTATTTTTTCAAAACTCAAACGCAGGAGATTCCATCACGGATTTTTGGTTGCTCGACGGAGGACAGGTAAGTAGGGGGGGGGGGGGGTCGAAGGAAAGAACAGGTAAGAATTAGTGTTGTTAGTAGGGGACCGCCGAGGGCACTTTTATCTCACTTTAAACAGCAGAAGTTTTCAAATGTAGGCTTTCGACTGGTGTTGTCTTCTGATGCTTGAAACATTCTTTCAAAAAACTCGGCGCACGCTCCTGCGTTCTATTGCGGTTAGCCCTGACGAGGTGTCCTGCAGACTGCACCGTTTCCAAATAACCATCACCATAAATACACACTACTCATTCCGTAAATACAAAAAAAACAAGGAAGGTGATAGACATTTTCTTTAATATAACCTGTGATAATAAAGTTCAAGGAATGATGGCATATTGAGAGTGGATTGCTCGCTTACATGCAACAGTAGTTACTATTGTAACGTGGAAGCGTTTAGAATTAGCAAAATACAGAGCAGGTGTGAATTAAATAAAGTAGATAAAGTTATTAACATCTTCTGTATAAGAAAGTTGCAAATTAAATAAAATTTTAATTATTTGCACAGAAAATTACTGATGAAAAGTACAAGTTAAATTAGTAGGAAAATGTATATCTCTTCTGTAGGACAATGTTGCAATTGAAATTCTTCTAACGGGATACAATTCATAGGCAGCTAAATCCAGCTTGATGAGCTACCAATAGATTTGATTCTTCTTGGGTAAAATGACGAACTCTGGGAAGACGGGAACTCGGCCGGAATCCTGTCTGAAAATCGCTATCCACCCCGATGTCTGATGCTCCAACGCACGTGGTTCCTCCAGGTCCGCTCGCTCCATAAACAAGAAAGAAAACAATAAATGTCAATACCAATAATCTCTGAGGACTTAGGAGAGAAAAAAAAATTAATTCCACTAAATCTTTTGCAACAAAAACAATGGCCTCACAATATGCAATAGGCCTGCTGGCAATAAAGAAATAAATAAACTAGTTCCTCATTCGTTGGATTATAAACAAAACTTCATTCGGAACGGCGAGGGTTTCCTTTTTGATTGAAAAGAAAAGCAATCTTCTGCTTTAAAAGCTAAACTATTCAGAGAGCCCTCAATTATGCAATAGGCCTCTGTTTTAATGAAATAACATAATTATAATTGTAAAAATTTCCCCCGCTGCCAGCTGATTCGTTCCCGTTATTAAAAACTTGCAAATGCCAAGCCTGTTGCGGCGCAATAGCCGATACCAATTTTCCACGTTAAATATTTTCCATAAAAAAAAATACCGCTTTATCTTTTGTTTTTTTGTTTTTTTCCCAATAATATTTTTCTTCTTAGGCGTCTGGCAAAAAGCCTCCTACTCCCGTATCCCAATAAGCTGAGATACTAAACGGGAACACGCCTAGAGCACAGGCATTGAAGTTAGTGAGACCCAGCTCGCTAAACACACTTCTGCTGCTACTAGTCACAGGAATTCGGCAGCTCGTAATGTTTGTAAAAGATAGTCCGAGTGAGGAGAGTCCGCACAAACGTAAATTAGAATGAACAAAAGTCACATTACCGTTGGCTGCTCCTCTGACGAAATTCGGCTCCACTCTAGCGTTTGGCTGAGGCCGAATGATGCTCTCCGCCGTTCGTCGTCGTTCTCGTTCCGTACATGGCTGGGCGGCTGCGTGGCGACGTACACTTAAATCCAACAAACACAAATCATTAGAGGCATGCTTTGGCTCAGAATAGCCCAGCTCGCTGGCCCCGCTATTTTCGCCTGAAGATCTCGATAAATGCCTCGTCTTAATTTGCTGTCGCCCGTCGCTTGACATACGATCCGCTTTCTCCTTCGCCGAGCTCCTTTCGACGTCTTTTCGCCACCGTTGTTCTACTCTCTCTCCTCTCTCTCTCGCTCCCCTTTTCTTCTCGTGGTTCACTCTCGAACCTCGCGCGATTCTCTCGATCGTTCCATATTTTCTTCCCGAGGTGAGCTTCTCCGCTTTCTGCTTCAAATTGATATTTGTAAATATTCTCGTCACGAAATTCTTTTTAATTTTTATTTTCGTTCCAAAATTCCGTGACATCCTCGCCCACCCCGGTCGCAACGTAGATTGCGATTCCATAAAGTTCAGATCGCTTTCAGATCTCATTCTGGAGATCGCGTCTTGGTTTCCCGGAGATCTATGACTCTTGAAGAATTGTCTGATGAGACCCTCACAACGATGTAAATTTGTTTCGTGCTCCCACGTAGGCTGTTGGTAGCCTACCCATTTAATTAGGAACTTTCTGTGTGGCTTTTTCCCCTTAACATCCAACACCTGCTTCACTTGGTATACATCGTCAAATTGAGGGTCCGCTATGGGTCCCGGCGGCCGTCTTGTTTGCCCCCTTCCTATATATGGTTTTAAAAGTGAACAATGGAAGGTTTTATTTCTGCACTTCCATTTCCTGGAAATATTCAATGTCGCTGATACCCTATTGATTATTTTCTTAATTTTAAAAGGCCCAACAAATTTTTCATATATTTTTTTTCCAATAATCCCTCTCCGGTTTCTTAATCGGGATGCTTTTACCATCACCAAATCCCCGACTCTCATTTTAAATTTCACATGGCGACGATTATAGTTCTTTATATATTTCTTGTTAGTTTTCCGTATGCGTTTTTGGGCTTCTTTTAACGAACTTCTTATCTTCGATTGGAAACTACTTTGTGACATCTCTGGAGTTTCTTTCTGATTAACCGTAGGGGGTATATTTATTTCTCGCCCCAAGTCACAATAATATGGTGACATGCCTGTAGCTTCTGACACCGATGCATTAATTGCGATTTCTGTTGTTGTTAGGAACTTATCCCAATCAGTCTTATCGAGGTTTATATAATTTCGTAAAATTTGTATTACGGTTTGGATGGTCCTTTCGGACTGACCGTCCGATTCCGGATGGTAAGCACTAGCCATTTTGAGCGTAACCCCCAACAACTTAAAAGTTTCCTGCCACATAGCAGACGTGAAGCGCACGTCTCTGTCCGAAATTATGGCCTTAGGAAATCCATATATCTTAAAAATATTGTCAACCAAAATTCTCGCCGTTTCCTCTGCCGAGATATTTACCGTACACGGAAAGAGCCGCACTCGTTTTGTTAGTTTATCCGTTACAGTTAATAGCGCACTATGCCCGCTAGGAGTCTCTGGTAAAGGTAAAACGTAGTCAAGTGCGATGGTATGCCACCTATGTGGTGGAATCTCTAAGGGCTGCAGATCCCCAAATGGTAATTTCTTTATCGTTTTATTTTGTTGACATTTAACACACGAACGCACATACTTCCTTACATCTTGATCCATTTTATACCAAAGGAATCTTTGCGCTACTTTCTTTGCCGTTTTTGATACTCCTAAATGACCTGCTGTAGGCTCATCATGTAAGTTCTTTATAACCCTGTTTACCACGGTTTCATTTTTGGGTAATACCAATCGCTTTTGACCCCGATCTACTTTATAAATTAATCCTTCCTCTATCCCATAAGGTTTCTTGGCTGAGCGCAACAAACAACTGGTCCACTTGTCTTTGACATATTCTCTCTTTATAGTTTCAGCCAAACTATCAGCTATCTGCCATTGCGATAAAGCATTACACTCTCCTACGTTTAACTTTTCCCTAAATGGAAGCTTCCTCTGGTCGTTGGCGAACCCTTTTATTACTCCATTCACTGGCTCGCTATTTTGCTTGAAACTAACTTGCCGTTTCTCAATCAATAGCTCTGCCTCCTGCATTACCTCCTCCAGCCCTTGTCCCTGCGCCTTCATTAAACTACTTCTCCATGGATCCGCGAATGCATTACAGTACCACTGGATCTTGTCCGCTTCACTTGCTTTAGTTAATTGGGATGCCAACGCTCGAAAGCACTGATTGAAATAGCTAATGTTACTTTTAAATTTTGTGCCACTCAATCCCTTGCGAATTTGTTTCTCTAGCTTTACTTCGTTTGAGTCTTTGACAGATGCCATTGCCACTACCAGAATTAGCACTACAAAATACTTACGATTTTGCTGTCGTCTTCTCAGCATCACTTTCATACGCACACCTGTCCAGCAAATCGTCACACCAAAATCGACGTTTTCTTAACGTGTACACACTTGCTACCATACGCAGTAGGCACTGATGAGGTCCTTATACGTCGTGGTCACGCCTGTTACTATACGCAGTAGTCACTGCTGTGGTCCGCATACGTCGTGGTCACGCCTGCTACCATACG